>CAUYUJ010014221.1:258691-292348 GCA_963575745.1 Prorocentrum cordatum
AGGCCCCCGAGAGCCTTCTCGAGAGACCCCAAGAAGCGTCCATAAGGACTCCGACCCAACCCAAGCCCGGGCGATGCGTGCACACACACACACACACACACACACACACACACACACACACGCATTTCGAGGATCGGGGAGGATGAGGAACCTCGGAGCAGATCCAGCCCTGGCGACGAGAACCTCCCAGCAGCCCCAAACATACAACCACTAAGAAACAGGGAGGAAGAACAAACAGTTAACCTTTTTTTTTTCGGGGATGGACAGACCTCCCTTTCGTAAAACGTGGTGTAGTGAAAACGACCTCGGGCCCAAACCTGGCGGGCGCAAGCCTGGAAAACAACGGCCGCGGCGCCCTGTCGAGAACCGCAAAAAGGACAACTCACGAATCGACGTGTCAGGGTAGGAGGTCTGTCCACCCCCGACTTATGGTGGTGGGGGCCTGTTTTCCACCACCACCACCACCATAAGTTGGGGGGGGAGGGGGTCCTCCTCCTCGTCCACCTCCTCCTCCTCGTCCACCTCCCCCGCTTGAAGTCTGAGATTTTTAGAAATCTCAGGCTTCAAGCGGCCAGACGCCTGGCAGAAAGGGGAGGCCGTCCGCGGCGTGCGGGTTGCGGCACAGGAGCCGGCAGCCCTTGTGGGAGCGGAGCACGCGCCAGAGGTAGTAGATCTGCCTCCGGCGCGGGCGCTCGTCGCGCCGCGCCCCCAGACCTCTGGCAGCTCGGAGAGGCCGAAGGAGGAGGGCCGAATATCGGTGTTGGCTCCTCCTCCTCCTCCTCCTCCTCCTCCTCCTCCTCCCTCCTCCTGCTCCCCCCCCCCTCCCCACCCCCTCCTCCTCACTCCCCTCCTCCCCTCTCCCCTCCCTCCTCCTCCTCCTCCTCCTCCTTCTCCTCCTCCTCTTCTTCTTCTTCTGCCTCCTCCTCCTCCTCCTCCGAGGGTCGTGTTTTGATGTTGTGCGAGAAATCCCACCAGCCCTCTGGGCGTGAGTGGTTGGGAGAGTTTCCTCTTCCAACCCCCTTCTTCCCCTTTGGGGAGGGGTGCATCACTGTTCCCTATTAGCAAGTATGCCCCCTCTCCCAGGCAACCGGCCGCCAACCAGGACCAATACCAACCAGAACCAACAGCCAACAAGGACCGGTCACAAAACAATGCGAAACACACTTTGAGGCAAAATCTTGGGTCATGCTCGTGGGCCCCGTGAGTGCTGTGTATTGTTTTTTGTTGACCGGGACGGCGGGGGTGCCCTCATATTGCTTGCTTCTCGCAAGGCCAGAATCCTCTCAAAAACAATACAACATGCACTTCGCGGCACCGCGACCACACCGCGATCACTGTCCATTGGTGATTGACAAGGGCCAGGGGGGTGCTGGCATATGGCCTGCTGCATGCAGGCCCACCAAACAACATGATGGCCTTCCCGCCGCGATTGCGCACTAGCTTTCCGACAAGGATTAAGTCGGGCGTGTCCCCCTACATTGGGATTTTCGACGAAAAATAAAACAATACCCCAAAAATGCCCCAAAAGGGTCAAAAATACCCCAAAAAATAATCCCCATACTATTTTTGGAACATGTTTGGACTATTCTTGGGGTATTTTTTATTTTTCGTCGAAAATCCCCCTGTATGGGGACAGGCCCGACTTAAGACAAGGATGGTCCAGCATGCTTCCCGATGTGAGCTGTCACGTGCGCGTGCGCATCTGGCGCACTCTGCGCGTGCTCTGGACGTGGCGCGCCTGGCTCGGCTGGACCATGCGGCATTCGTGGATTTTACGATGGCGTTGGCCACATTTGGGCCTCCTGGGGGGGCCTAATTCGGGAGCTCTCTTCCTTTGATCGATCTCCTCAAAGGTGGCCCTACGAGGCTCCCAACAGTCCCCCAAGGCGCTGCAAGAGGCCCCCAGAGGCACCCAAGACGCTCCAAGAGGCCTCGGAGAGAAGGACTACCTTATTGTTTTGACTAAGGTTTTGGCCACATGTTGGCCTCCTGAGGGGGAGGGGCTGATAAAGGAACTCCCAATCATTTGATCGATCTCCTCCAAGATATAAGACGGCCCCGGAGGCTCCCAATGGGTGCCCAAGATGGCCCAAAGAGGTACCCGGGAGGCCCCCACGAGGCCCCCAAAAGGCATCAAAAAGGCAGCCAAGAAGCTCCCAACAGACCCACCAAGGCGCCCCAAGAGGCCCCCCAAAGTCGCGCAAAACTCCCCAAGAGGCCTCGGCGAGAAAGCCGAACTCACTGATTTGACTAAGATTTTGGCCACATGCTGGCATCTTGGGAGAAGAGGCCCTGATTAAGGAGCCCCCCTCTTTTGATCGATCTCCTCAAAGATGGCCCCAAGATGGCCTCCGAGGCTCTTAAGGGTGCCCCAAGAAGGCACAGAGAGTTGTCCAGGAGGCCCCCAAGGGGCCCCCATAGAGGCCCAAATTATCATGGCGAAGGACCCAACCATATGCAGCTGTGCGTACCGCAAATGTGAAGATCTCCTTCGGTAGCGATCCCTGAGAGCCACGAAACGCATGAAGGCTGTGCCGGGGACTTCGGTGGAGCTCCCTGTGGGGCCACGAAACGTGGAAGGGGTGTGCCAACATTGGTGCTGTGGGCGCATTGGAACGCAGCCACTGGGGCCTTCGGTGGAGCTCCGTGTGGGGCCACGAAACGTGTTAGGGGTGTGCCGAACTGGGTGCGGTGGGCGCAAGCGAACGCAGCCACTGCGGCCTTCGGTGGAGCTCCCCTTGGGGCCACGAAGCGTGTGAGAGGTGTGCCGAAATTGGTGTGGTGGGCGCAAGCGAAGGCAGCCACAGGGGCCTTCGGTAGGGCTCCCTGGGCCACGAAGCGTGTGAGGGGTGTGACGAAATTGATGCAGTGGACGCATGTGAACGCAGCCACTGGGGCCTTCGGTGGAGTCCCCTGTGGGGCCACGAAACGTGTAAGGGGTGTGCCGAACTGGGTGGGGTGGGCGCAAGCGAACGCAGCCACTGCGGCCTTCGGTGGAGCTCCCTGTGGAGCCACGAAGCGTGTGAGGGGTGTGCCGAAATTGATGGGGTGGTCGCATGCGAACTCAGCCACAGGGACCTTCGGTGGAGCTCCCTGTGGGGCCACGAAACGTGTGAGGGGTGTGCCGGACTGGGTGCGGTGGGCGCATGCGAACGCAACCACTGGGGCCTTTGGTGGAGCTTCCTGTGGGGCCCCCAAACGTGTAAGGGGTGTGCCGAAATTGGTGCTGTGGGCGCATGCGAACGCAGCCACTGGGGCCTTCGGTGGAGTTCCCTGTGGGGCCACGAAACGTGTAAAGGGTGTGCCGGACTGGGTGCGGTGGGCGCAAGCGAACGCAACCACAGGGGCCTTCGGTGGGGTTCCCTGTGGGGCCACGAAACGTGTGAGAGGTGCGCCGAAATGGGTGCGATGGGCGCGTGCGAACGCAGCCACTGGGGCCTTCGGTGGAGCTCCCCTTGGGGCCACGAAACGTGTGAGTGGTGTGCCGAACTGGGTGCGGTGGGCGCAAGCGAACGCAGCCACTTGGGGAGCTTTCCTTGGGGCCACGACACGTGTGAGGGGTGTGCCGAACTGGGTGCGGTGGGCGCATGCGAACGCAGCCATTGGGGCCTTCGGTGGGGACCCGTGTGGGCCAGGGGACGTGTGAGGGGTGTGCCGAAATGAGTGCGGTGGGCGCATGCGAACGCAGCCACTGGCGCCTTCGGTGGAGTTCCCTGTGGGGCCACGAAACGTGTGAGTGGTGTGCCGAACTGGGTGCGGTGGGCGCAAGCGAACGCAGCCACTTGGGCCTTCGGTGGAGCTCCCCTTGGGGCCACGAAGCGTGTGAGGGGTGTGCCGAAATGTGCGCGGCGGGCGCATGCGAACGCAGCCATTGGGGCCTTCGGTGGAGCTCCCTGTGGGGCCACGAAACGTGGGAGGGGTGTGCCGAAATGGGGCGGAGAGGAGAGGAGAGAGGGCGGCGCTCCTGTGGGAGGAGGGAGGAGGAGGGGGAGGAGGAGAGGAGAGGAGGAATGGCTGGCGCGGGGCACTTTCTCTTCAAAACGAGGACCCAATACCACAGGATGGTTGGGAAAAAGGCCCCAAGATGCTCCCAACCGACCCCCAAGAAGCTCCAGAAGGCGCCCCAGAGGCACGCAAGACGCCCCAAGAGGCCTCGGCGAGAAGGCCAAACTCAGCGAGTTTACTAGCAGTTTTTGGCAACATGTTGGCATCCTGGGAAATATTGCCCCATGATGGCCCCCGAAGCTCCCAAGTGTGTCCCAAGACGTCCCCACGAGGTGCACAGGAGGCCCCAAGAGGCCCCCAAGAAGCCCCCCAAAGGTTCCCAAGAGACCCCGAAAAGGCTTCAAGAGCCTCCCCAGAAGCACCCCAGACACCCCAAGAGGACTCCAAAACCCCCTCGAAAGAAACCCCGAGAAACTCCGACCGGCATCCAAGAGACGTCCTCCTCCTCGTCCTCGTCCTCGTCCTCGTCCTCGTCCTCCTCCTCCTCCTCCTCCTCCTCCTCCTCTTCCTCCTCCCCCCTCTCCACCTCCTCCTCCTCCCTATCCCCCCTGTGTTCCTCCTGCTTGTCCTGCTCCTCGTCCTGCTCCTCCTTCTCCCTCCCTCCCTCCCTCCCTACCCGACTTCCCCCACCCCCCCTCTCCTCCTCCTCCTCCTCCTCCTCTCCTCCTCCTCCTCCTCCTCCTCCTCCTCTCCTCCTCCTCCTCCTCCTCCTCCTCCCTCATCCTCCTCCATCTGGGAAAAGGTGTTGTTCAGACTCTGGGCCGCCCCCAGACTCTGGTGGGTGCTCCCTCCACCTCCTCTTCCTCCTCTCCTCCTCCTCCTCCCCTCCTCCCTCCTCCTCCCTCCCCTCCTCCTCCTCCTCCTCCTCCTCCTCCCCCTCCTCCTCCTCCTCCTCATCCTCCTCTCCCTCCTCCCTCCCCTCATCCTCCTCTCCCTCCTCCGCTGCCGCCTCCTCCTCCTCCTCCCTCCCCTCATCCTCCTCGCCCTGTCCCCGTTCTCCGCGCGCCCGTCGCGCGGGGCGGCGCAGGGCGAGGCCGCGCCCGCCCTCGACGCCGTGGCCAACGGCGTCCCGGACGTTCAGCGTCGCCTTCGCCGGGGCCACCAGCCTGACGCAGGCGCGGGCGGCCCCCCGCTCGCCCCCCGTGCGGCTCGGCCGCTCGGCCGCTCGTCGTCGTCGTCGCCGCCGCCGGCGGCGTCGTCGTCGTCGTCGTCGACGTCGTCGTCGTCGTCATCGTCGCCGCCGCCGCCGCCGTCGTCGTCGTCGTCGCCGTCGCCGTCGCCGTCGCCGTCGTCGCCGTCGTCGTCGCCGTTGTCGTCGCCGTCGCCGTCGCCGTCGTCCGTCGTCCGTCGTCCGTCGTCCGTCGGCCGCCGCCGTCGCCGCCGCCGCCGCCGCTGCCGTCGCCGCCGCCGCCGCCGCCGTCGCCGCCGCCGCAGGCAGCGGCGGCGGCGGGGGGGTGCGAGAGGGGATCCCAGAACTCCGACGTCGTGCGTACTTCAGCGCGGAGGTTTTATCTGGCGCTTTCGGCCTCCGGAGGCCGTTCCTGGGCTTTGGGGCCGCCCAAACTCGGATCGTCGTCGTCGCCGTCGTCGTCGCCGCCGCCGTCGTCGTCATCGTCGTCGTCGTCGGCCGGCCCCAGGGAAGTTGCCGGGACCTCCAATGACCACCGGGGACCCCGCATGGACAAAATCACGACATCGGATCTCTGGGGAGAGGCGGCGGCCCCCCGGCTCCGAGGAAGAAGTCCTCGGGGGTTTACGCCGGTTTTTGGAGGTCTCCTCGCCGCGAGGTGCCTTCCAGCGGCCGCGCCTCGCCGAGAGCGCCCCCCGGGGTGCCAGAGCCGTCCCGAGCGGCCGCCCGAGGTCCGAGTTGTGGCCCGAAGACCACTCGGAGGAGGACGGGGGAGGAGGAGGAGGAGGGAGAGGAGGAGGAGGAGGAGGACGGGGGAGGAGGAGGAGGAGGGGGAGGAGGAGGAGGAGGAGGAGGACGGGGGAGGAGGAGGAGGCGGAGGAGGAGGAGGAGGCGGAGGAGGAGGAGGGGGAGGAGGGGGAGGAGGAGGAGGAAGAGGAGGAGGATGAGGAGGAGGAGGAGGAGGAGGAGGAGGACCGAGGACGTATCAACGACGCTGAAATACACCCTCCCCGTCTCATGTCCAGGGAACCCCGTTTTGCAAAGGATCCGCCCTCCATCCGTGTAACTGTTGCGCAAGTTCTGGTCATAAGGACCTCGGGAAGTCTAAAGCGAGAGCCAGATTTTTAGGAGGGCGAGAGCCAGATTTTGAAGAGGAAACGCCCTCCACCCGTGTGATTGTCGAACTAGTGTACGCTTCTGGTCGGAGAAGATGAGGAAGTCTCAGGCGAGAGCAGCATCGTGAAAAGAAACCGCCCAAGAGGGCCCCGAAACAGCCCAAGAGGCCCGCAATACGGCCCCAAGAGGGCCCCAAGACGGCCCAAGGAGACTTCCACGAAGGCCCTGAAACGCCCCAAGAGGGCTCCAAGTCGGCCCAGAGAGACCCCAGGACAGCTTCCGATGGCGTCAGACGGGCCAGGAACGCCCCAAGACGGCCAAAGAGGCCCCCGAAGAAGCCCCCACAGGCACCCAAGAGGCCTCCGAGAAACCCCCAGGAAGCTTCGAGAAGGTCCCAAGAGTGTCCCAAGAGGCTCCCGGGAGGCCTCCTCTCCCTCCGAGGCTTCCTTCTCCTCTCTCCCATCCTCCTCTCCATCATCCTCCCTCCAGCGTGCCCCCAAGAATTTCAACAACGACTCGGGCAACATATCCGCCGATCCGGCGTGCGAGTATAGCCTGAGCATCAGTTCCTGGGCTTCAGCTCTGCTGGAGGGTGGGTGCCGGGGTGGCCCTGCCGGGGTAAGGGGGGGGGGGCAGTTCCCCTTTTCCGAGGGGGGGCTCTTTCGGGCCCAGGAGGGCCCCCGCACGGGCCAAGAGGACCCCAATAGGCCTCCAAAAAGGCCGAAGAGGGCTCCGAGTCGTCGAACGATCGGTCCAAGACGCCCAAGATGGCCCCCAGACGGCCCAAGAAGCTTCCAAGACGCCCCAAAAAGCTTCCAAGATGGCCCCCAAGAGGGCCCCCAGAGGCAAAAACTCGTTTCATTCCGTGGGGGGTACGGACGTACATTTTCAGTATATTCGCCTCTTCGGCTTTCACAGCGTCGAAGACGGCCCAAGAGACCCTCAAGATCGCCCCAAGACGGACCAACAGGCCTACAAGAGGGCTCCAAGACGGCCAAAGAAAGCCCAAAACGGCCCAAGAAACCCCAAAAACGGCCCAAGAGGGCCCCAGGACGGGCCCGAGAGGGGGCCCAGAGGGGGAACAACTGACATTTCGGGCCTTCGACCCAAAGATGCCCCCAGGAGGCTTCAAGAAACCTCCAAGAAGCCCCCAAGAGGCCCCAAGAGGCCTCCGAGATGCCCCCAGAGGGCCCCAAGAGGCCCCCCAAAGGACCCCAGGAGGCCCACAAAAAGCTCCCAAGAGGCCCCCACACTGCCATCATTGGTCGTCCATCGTCGTCGTCGTCGTCGTCGCCACTGGCATCCGGAGCGCCCCGGATCGGCGGCACTAGCCGAAGGCCATTACAATGGTTCAATATCTTGGCCAAACTTGGGACAACGTTTGGCCACATAGACGTTTCCAAAAGGCATGCGGCGGCGATGGTTCGTCGCAGGCGTCTTAGATGGACAACGAGCCCGAGACACCGAGGAACCCTCTGAGGAACCCAGGGCGTGCCGATAGGAAAAGAAAAAACAAAGAACCGAGGACTCCCAAGGAACCCAGGGAACGCTTATAGCAAACCAGGACACGGCAACGAGGAATGCAGAAGTGCCTGGGGAACGCCCACTGGAAGAAACCATGGAACGCCAAGGAATACAGGCAACGCTAACTGGAAACCAAGCGGAACGCCGAAAACAAAACGGCAACACCTACACGAACGCAGGCCCAACGAATCGGGCAACACCGGGCGCCGCCTCTCGCGAAGGGCCGCGGGCCCAGCGGTCCTTCACAAACGCGTAAGATCCCCTTAGGCAAGCCTACTTGGGGAAAAAATGGCATCCGACCAAATGTCATTTTGTCGGATGGCGTTTTTGTCAGATGAACTGTTCCACCGCTTCGAAACGACCTGCATCGAGGAATGCGTGATCAGACCCGGCATGGCTGCAACGCGACTGGCGACAACGATAATTGCAGCCAGCAAGGAAGTACGCCACAGGGCGTCGCACAAAGGAGCGAACGTATTGCACAAAGCAGAGCGCGCAACGACGACGCCGACGAGGACCAAAACAAGGGACAGGAGTAGGAGGAGGAGGGAGTTGATAGGACGAGGGCCAGCGGCAGCAGCACCACTGTCATCTGCCACCGTCCCTCGACATGTTGGTTCGGATTCTTTGGTTTCCACGCCAACGAGCGCCTAGCCTAGCCGGCGCAGCCGCAATCATACGCCGCGGCACAATGACAGGCCAGCAAAATACTCCTTTGAAGGATCTCCAAGCACTTTCAAACTTCGCGCAATTCCTCGTCGCCCTTACCGCCGGCATGCAGACCCGCACTAACGAGAAGAAGCCGAAGGCGCCTGGGAGTTAACAAATCGGCGCCCTCTGACTGCGACGCGCGTGCGGCGCGCGGGACAGCTAAGAGCTATATATACCCTCCTTCCTGAGTGTTTGTTTTGGCTTTTGGGTCCTAGGGTAAATTGTGGGGATTCGAAAACTCGGGGGTCGTAGCGCGATGCTATTCGGGGAATGTTTGGGCGTTGTTGAATTAAACGCGACCCCAGGTCGTCAAGTTCCTGCGGAAGTCGAAATCTGGAGCGAAAGCGGTCCAGCAGCCAATGACGTTAGAGGCCCAGAGCGCCATGTGCGATGCGTGGTGCAGGATGATGTTGGGGTCGCACACGGTTGTCGCCACTGTGAACAGCAACGAGTCCGGCGTTGCATTGCGCAGGCCGGCCCTGCAGACTGCATTGGGACAGTGCGTGCAGCATGGCGCCGCCCTGGTTGTGGCGACCGTGGACCGGTTCGCCAGGAACATCGCCATATTTGCTGCGGTTATGCTGGCCGGGATCCCCGTGTTCGTCGCTGAGTTCAACATCGAGGGTGTCATGGACGGAACGTTGATGGAACGCTCATCGGTGTACCGGGCGGCCCTGGAGGCGCACTTGGAAGGCTTGCGCATCCAGTGCAGGATCCAGACAATCATGCCAATTGTGAAGAGGAAGAAGAAGAATATGGGCGGTCGCGCCCACAATAGGGGCCCGGAGCGGAAGAAACAGAACGCCATGGCCGAGGCCCGCGCGGCAAAACCGCACATGAAATAATACATGGCGACCGACGCAGCATGGACGGCCCCGCGGATGGCCACATGGCTCGGGGAGAAAGGCATCCGGACGGCAAGCGGCAATAAGTTCACGGCCAGGATTGTGAAGGGTCATCTGCAGAGGCTCGGGCTATGGGCGTGACTGAGGACGGGCCCTGCGCGGCTGAAACGAAAAAAAATGGCGCCGGCGGCAAGAGGCTTCCCAATATGGCCCCAAGAAGCAAAAATAATTGATTCCCCATGGTTTTTTGCACGTTTTGGGCCTTCTCACCTTTTCAACTTTCCGACGCTCCCAGACGGCCCAAGAGGCCCCCAGGGTCGCCCCATGACGGCCCAAAAGACCCCCAAGACGGCCCCGGGACGGCCCGAGAGGGCCCCAAGACGGTCCGAAGAGGGGCCCGAGAGGGGGACCGCGAACCGAAAAGTCGAGCCTTCCGCCCGGAGAACGCCCCAGGAGGGCCCAAGAGAGCCCCAAGAAGCCCCCAGAAGCTTCCAAAAGACACCCTAGAGGCCCCAAGAACCCCCCTAAGAGCCCCAAAGGAGGCCCCAAGAGGGCCCCAAAACGGCTCCCAACAGGCTTCAAAACTTGCTCCAAGAAGCCCCCGAGAGGCCTTCCACGAGATCCCAACGAACACTCAAGAAGCCTCTGAGCCACCACCCAAGCACGGTGGCGGGATGAGCCGAAGGCCAGTTCCACGATCGTCGCACGCTATAACTCCATCTGGGGGTCGGCGGAATGGCGCAAGCCACTTGAATAATTTGTTTTTACCATCTCAGAGGGCTGCGCCGCAGTGTGAAGTGTGAGACGGAGAGGCGAATGGCCGACAACGGCTCGCACGCGACGCGTCCGCGCGCAGAGCGTTCCAAGGCGGCGTGACACGAAGCGGCATGAAAAACTAAACGGAAGGAGGAGGAGGAGGAGGAGGAGGAGGAGGAGGAGGAGGAGGAGGAGGAGGAGGAGGAGGAGGGGAAGAGGGCGGACGCGCCACCGAACACGCCACATGCGAGACAAACGGCCGTGGAGGTATTAGGCTGCACCCCAGAAACAACCCACTCTGGAGCGTGAGCGGCAGCCGGGGAAAAATAATTCAAGCCCAGAACGCGAGGGACAGTGGGAGCTCAGCCCGCGCACGTTGTGGATTTCCCGACAACTCGAAGCGCAGGGGCGACAGCACCGCGATGGGGTGCGCTGGCCCTCTTTCAATGCTCGCAGACCCCTTCCAACGAGGACGCGACGATGATGATTTATTCCTCGAGACCCCCACCCAAGACGACAGCGCCTGCTGAAACGAGACAGAGGTCAAGATGGCAACGCCTTGGCCGCCGCGGCAGCGGCCGAATCGTGTTCCCGCTGCAGCGCTGGCCTCATTTACACTTACTCAATACAAATACTACGCTCCTCTCTCCCCTGATGACGGGGTTTCCGCATTCGGGGGCGCCCCCCCCCCCCCGCGTCCTGTCTTTTTACACGCAGGATTGGTGCGAACTGGGTTTCCGGGCTCCCGCTCGTTCCGAATCGCGTTCCCCGCCTCTCCCGACCGCCTGCTCGGCGAGGCGCGCCCGTCTTCGGCCCCGCCCCGCGGGGGCGATCGCCGCGGCCGCCGCGCCGTCGTCGTCGTCGTCGTCGTCGTCGTCGTCGTCGTCGTCGTCGTCGTCGTCGAGGTCCGACGTGCGAGTAAGGACTGACAGACTGACTGTGCGAATAAGGAGGAGATCTACGTCATGGTAAGGGATGGGGGGGAGGGGTAGGACGTCAGGTATGACGCGCGCGCACCTAGCTTGGACCATGCCCCCCCCCCCCCCCCCGCCACGCCATATATCGCTGTGCCCGCCCTGTCCTCCACCTGTCACCGAGGCCGCCCATCTGTGCTGGATGAATTCGAGGCCCCCATCATCTCAGCCCCATCCTGCCGCTGCCTTTCCAAGAACTTAACGCTGGGCGCCGAACGCGTTCGGAAAGTGGCTCCGCATGACGGACAAACCAAACTGCACCGGGTAGTCCTGCGATTGCTTCATCTCCCGCTTGTTTCCGTTGACCGCTTTCTTCCCGTTCGGGCGGGTGGCTGTCGTGTAGAGCGGCAGCTTCGCAGCCTCGGCCTTTTCCATGGCCGCTTTTGCAGTATTGACCTTCTTTGTGGGTGCCGACGACTTAGTTGTTTTGCTTTCTGCCTTCGACTTCGCCTTGGGCTGGGCCTTGGGCTTCGCCGCGGGCTCTGGGCAACTGAGCGCAACGCCTGGCATGAGCTCGGCGAACTTCGCCCCAACCATCTTGAGGTCTTCCAAGAGCGCCCCGACGCCCGCGAGCAACGTGGGCTTCATGGAAGCGTGACCGTAGTCGCCGAGGTTGATCGACAGCGGGAGGACGTTCGGGATCTCCGCGAGGAGAGTCTGCATGTTAGGGGTCTCGAAGAACGTGGACGATCTCGGCTGCTCGATGACCCAGCTGACGCCGAGTTTATTCGCGATGTAGAAGAGAAGCGCCATCCTGGCGTTAACCTCATTCCCTTCCTGAACAGGCTTACAAGCTTCATTGCCCATGATGTTACCTCTTCTACGCTTCGTCACGCTGCGGGACACCCACACCCAACTCGAACGCTGGGGCCCAGCGAACATCAATCCAGGAGGTTTGATGCGCAACAGCGCGACGATCACAATGGCAAGGCCTGTGGTGGTGAGGATGTCCATATGATCGACGTACGTTCTGTCAATCGGCAGCACGTTGGGGCCTCCGAGCGTGCCCCACTTGGTGATCCGCGCCCGGCCCGCGAACAAGTCGACGGCGTCGACGTTGCGCATCGCCGTCAGTTTGGCGACGTCGCACCCTAGAGCTTGGCGGACTGCCGTTGGTATGAGGGCCACGATCTTTGCTGGAACCTCCCATGGCTCCCCTGGGAACTTCGCCGGGGAGAAGTTCCAGGCCCTGACGTTCTCTAGCGTTGCGCTCGAAGCACGAGCGGCGAGGTAGGAGCGTTCGAAATCAGGGAACGTCGCCTTCGGGGCCCCGCCGGCCACGAGAAAGGGCACAACGAGGACGCCGAAGGACAAGAAGGACGCCAACTTCATGGCGGCCGGCAACCAATCAAAGATAAATGGTAAACCGCGATGCCCCACTTGAGCCCCATGGCTGTGGGCGGGGTGGGGGGGGCGACGGAGGAGGAGGAAGGGGAGGAGAGACGAGGGCGGGGATGGGGTTGCCCTCCGCCCAATGAGGCAGGCCGCCGAACCACCGAGGGGCGAAATCCATGCAACCAGAACCCGACATCATATGGCAAATGCATGTAGCGAGGTGTGTGACGGCAGCCCGGACGAACCCCATACCCCCCCATTCTTCATCCCCCCGCCCTCCTCCTCCCCCTCCTCCCGCCTCCCTTCCCTCCTCCTTCACCCCGTTTCCCCCGAATTCTTCCTCGTCCTCCTCCCCCTCCTCCTCCTCCTCCTCCCCCTCCTCCTCTTCCTCATTATCATCATCATCATCATCCCCCTCCTCCTCCCCCTCCTCCTCCTCCACCTCCTCCTCCTCCCTCGTTGTCATCATCGCCGTCATCCTCATCATCGCCATCATCATCATCATCATCATCATCATCGCCATCGTCATCGTCATCATCATCATCACCATCATCACCACCATCATCGCCACGATCATCATCATCATCATCATCCGCTCCTACATCCGCTCCAGGATCGGCCACCCCCGGACGACCCCCAAGAAAAAAAAATTTTTTTTTTTTTTTTTTTTTTTTTTTTTTTTTTTTTTTTTTTTTTTTTTTTTTTTTTTTTTTTTTCTGACAACGCCTCCGAATTCCAAGCGAGCCCCAGATTCGCCCCAGACCATCATCATCATCATCATCATCATCATCATCATCATTGTCATCATCATCACCGTATCATCATCACCACCACCACCATCATCACCATCCTCATCATCATCACCATCATCATCATCTGCTCCACGATCCGGCCCAGGATCCGCCCCAGGAATGCCCCCCCCCGGACGACCCCCAGGAATTCGGAGTTTTTTTTTCTCAAAAAAACACATCCGAATTCCAAGAAGGCCCCAGGATCCACCCCCAGGATCCGCTCCAGGCCAGGATCATCATCGTCATCGCCATCGTCATCACCGTAATCATCATTCAACATCATCGTCATCATCATCGTCGCCGTCGAAATCGTCATCATCGTCGTCGTCGTCATCATCATAACCATAATAGTCATCATCATTGTCATCATCATCATCATCATCATCCTCATCATTACCATTACCATCCTCCTCCACCTCCTCATCATCACCCGCTCCAGGATCCGCTCCACGATCGCCCCCCCCCCGCCCCCGGACGACACCCGGGAATTCGGAGGTGTTTTCCAGAAAACCCCTCCGAATGCCAAGAAGGCCCCAGGGTCCGCACCAGGATCCGCCCCAGGCCAGGACCATCAACATCATCATCGTCGTCATCATCATCATCATCATCGACATCGGCATCGTCATCATCATCATCATCATCATCATTACCATCATGATCATCATTATCATAATCATCCTCATTTCCATCACCATCACCACCACCATCGCCATCATCATTTTCAACATCAACATCATGATAATGGCCTGCCCGGGAGGGGGGGGGGCAACGCAAAATATTATTCACCCCGCCGACCCCCCCCCCCCCCCAGCCAGAAGCCCCCCCCGGCCTCGCGAGCATCCCTGTAGCCTCAGAGGGCCACGTGAAATGTGAAGCAAGAACCTGCGTTGCTGCGCCCGCTCATCTTTCATGTTTTTCACGTTCTCCCCCTCCTCATCCTCGTCCTCCTCCTCCTCTTTCTCAACGTGTTCCTGTGTTTCCTCCTTCCCTTTTTTTCGTCATTTTCCTCCTCCTCCCCCTCCTCCTCTTCCTCCCACTCATCATCATCGCCATCATCATCCGCGTCTTCTTGCTCCACATATCCGTCTCTCTCCTGGCTCTTGTCCTCGCCATCCCCCGCTCGCCGTCAGGATGGGTGCCGCGGCCCCGCGCCTGCGACGATGATGGCCCGTCCTCGTCGCCGAGGGAGGCCGCCTGCCCCAAGCTCGCGGGGGCGGGGGGCGGGGGGGGGGGGCGTGCGAAGGAGGGGGGGGGCGGGGGCGAAGGAGCAGAAGGAGGACGGCTGGATCGGGATCGTCGGCGGCGCAGGTCAAACCGACCAAACACAAGAAAGCACGTCATGTTTTTCCCCACATCCAAAGTGGGGTTCTTGTTTTCTCTGGACACCCAGCGCAGGAACAGGAACACACACGCACCCACTCACACTCACTCACACTCTCTCATCATCAACCTCATCAGCATCATCGATGATGCTCTCTCACATGCTTAGTCACTCACATACTCATCATCATCATCATCACTCGCACTCTCTCACACGCTCATGAACATCATCATCATCATCGTCGGCATCGGCATCATCCTCATTCAAACATCATCATCGCCACCACCACTCACAATCAATCGTCATCCTCTTCACCACTCATCTTCACCACCACTCATCATCCTCATCCTCATCATCGTTGCATAAATTGTGAGGAAGTCTCAGGCGGGAGCCCCCTCCCTATGGGGCCCGCAGATCATGTTGGTAATCCGAGCGGGTCATCGGAATCCTGAAACTGTCGTCACTTTTGAGCTCCCCAGGCCTGAAAATGGAGGAAGTCTCAGGCGGGAGCCTCGTCTGTGAGTGGATTGGGAGGAAGTCTCAGGCGGGAGCTCCCTCCCTATGGGGCCCGCAGATCATGTTGGTAATCCGAGCGGGTCATCGGAATCCTGTAACTGTCGTCACTTTTGGGCTCCTCAAGCCTGAATTTGGAGGAAGTCTCAGGCGGGAGCCTCGTCTGTGAGTGAATTGTGAGGAAGTCTCAGGCGGGAGCCCCCTCCCTATGGGGCCAGCAGATCATGTTGGTAATCCGAGCGGGTCATCGGAATCCTGAAACTGTCGTCACTTTTGAGCTCCCCAGGCCTGAAAATGGAGGAAGTCTCAGGCGGGAGCCTCGTCTGTGAGTGAATTGGGAGGAAGTCTCAGGCGGGGGCTCCCTCCCTATTGGGCCAGCAGATCATGTTGGTAATCCGAGCGGGTCATCGGAATCGTGTAACTGTCGTTACTTTTGGGCTCCTCAAGCCTGAATTTGGAGGAAGTCTCAGGCGGGAGCCTCGCCTGTGAGTGAATTCTGAGGAAGGCTCAGGCGGGAGCCCCCTCCCTATGGGGCCCGCAGATCATGTTGGTAATCCGAGCGGGTCATCGGAATCCTGTAACTGTCGTCACTTTTGGGCTCGTCAAGCCTGAATTTGGAGGAAGTCTCAGGCGGGGGCCTCGTCTCTGAGTGAATTGTGAGGAAGTCTCAGGCGGGAGCTCCCTCCCTATGGGGCCCGCAAATCATGTTGGTAATCCGAGCGGGTCATCGGAACCCTGTAACTGTCGTCACTTTTGGGCTCCTCAAGCCTGAATATGGAGGAAGTCTCAGGCGGTTTTGTCCAGGGCGGAGGCGAAGCAGCTCGCGGCAGAGCTGGGCTTCGTGCTGCCTTCCGCCTGAGCGCGGCTGCGCCTCGCTCGAAGCCCGCGGGGTTGTCCCAACGGCTTGGTCTTGCGCGCCAGCGGCTCGCGGGGTTGCCCCGACAGCCTGGCCCGCGGGGTTGTCCCAACGGCTGCGCGACGTGACCAGTAGAGAACGCGCCTGCGCTGGCCGTGGCGGCGACGGCGCCGAGGAACATCGACATGCGCGCTCATGCAACAGGAAGGGGAGGAGGTGGCGGGGCGCGGAACAAACAGGGGGGCGAGGATGGGGACAACGTAAGGAGTGGAAGGGGGGCCCGCGCCAAGGCGACAGGAAATATACGCAGAAGAGACAGCCAGGACGCCTCGCCAACCACGAGGACGACGGTGATGGTTTTTTCCAGATTCGCCCAGAGGATTCTTATGTGAGGTTCTTCCGTCGGAGTAATGAATAGTAAAACGTGAATGACCAACCTCGCCCTGGACCCACGACGTGCCCGGACCGATTTTGCCCTCGCATTTGCTTTCAAGGGTCACAAAAGCAGCTGAGACGAGACAGCTGCCAAGGTGGCAACACCGTGGTCGGCCCCCGTTGGCGATCAAAGTGTCGACAGTCACTGGTTATCCTGAAACGTCACGGCGGCGCCGCGACAAAATGTCGCGCAATGCGTCGCTGGAGCCTTGGCGCGGCGCGCTGGAATGTCCCAGCGGGCCCCTTGGGTCTCTTTGCCGGCGCAACGCCGGAACCCTCTGGCGGGCTGACTACGGCCCCAATATACTGCCATCCGCCCACCTGGGCCCGCCCTTCCCTATCCCAGTTCCAACCGTCGTCACCAGGCGATTTTGCTCGGGGATGTTGCGGCGCCCCTCTCACTACTTCCCATCGAACTTCTTGAGAAGGGGCGCCAAATCGCCCACGGGCGCAGCAACTTCGGGCTTGCTCCCTGAGGCCGGCGCACTGCCCACTGCTGGAGAAGCATCTGAGGCCGGCGTGCTGCCCCCGCGCCCTCTGGTTTCATGCCCTGCGGCGTCGTGTCTGCGCCCTCGGCTTTCGTACCTGGCGCCTCATCCTTCTTCGCCGCTGCCCTCTTTGCCGCTGTCTTTGCTCTCTTCGCCACTGGCTCTCCGTCTGCCGTGGCCTGTAGCTGGGTCTCCCAGCCCGCCGCAGCGGCCGCGCGCTTCTTGGCGGCGGCAGCGCCCTCTGCGATCTTCCCCGACTTCTCTTCCCAGCGGCGAAGCTTTGCGGGCGTGGCGTCCTTCAGGCGCTTCTCGCCCTCCGCCCCCAGGAACCGCTGCGTGCCAGCCTCTACGTGGTCTTTTAACGAAAGCCATCAAGATGTTCATGACCGTGTTCATGTGGTCCTGCGGGGCACGTGCGACGGAGGCGCGCACTTCTATGGTCAGCGCCCCTTTGCGGGGGCTATCGGGCGGCCCTGCCCCGCCTGCGGCCGAACTGCCAGGCAGGGCGGGTAGCGACGGACGGGGGGGTAGAGCGGGGGGGGCGGGCGGGGGGGGGTGCGGAAGCGGAGAGGGAAGGGCTAGGGGAGGGGTGGGGCAAGTGGACGGGCGAGATGCTTGATCCCGCGATCCTTGTTCAGCGCCACGAACAGGGCCTTCGCGCCCATGAGCAGCGCGGCCTTGATCATCATGGCTGCGCCGGGCGAGAAGTCGATGAGGACGCCAGCTTCGCTGGCCCACAGGAACTCGGCGCAGAGGTTCGGGTGCAACTCCATGTAGAAGAGCACCACGTTGCCCTTGCCGTCGATCTCCTCGCCATCCGCGATCTCCGCATCATCGCCTTCCTCCGCGTCGTCGCCTTCCTCCGCCTCGTTGGGCTCGCGAAGCCCGGCCTCCGCCTTCTTGCCGGCGTACTTGCCGTCTGCTTGGACTCCCCGGAAGATCTTCTCCCTCTCATGCGGCGGCACTTTGGTCATGTTCGCAAGCTCGACCATAGGGATGGGGCGCATCGTGTTGAAGGCGGTGTTGCCCTTCACGAAACGGCGGTCCTCGCCCTTGGCCGTCTTCTTCTTCTTGCGGGCGTGCAGGTAACTCTCGCGGAGGTCGACGGAGCCGGCCGGTGACCTGGAGGCGCGCAGCTTTTTCATGGCATCAGCGTCGTCCGGCTCCATGTGCAGCTCGTTCAGGAACAGTTTCGGCTTGTAGCTGAGCAGCTCTTTCTTCGTGCTCTCGAGGATGAACCTGTTCCTGCCGCTCAGCACGATGATCGCGCCGTCGTCGCCAGCAGCCCCGCGCGCGGTCGACATTGCCAACTTCATGTGTGCATCATCGACGCCCGCTTTCATCCTGTAGGGGCTGCTGTACTTAGGGGGGTCCTTCGTAGCGTCGAGCCCAGAGTTCCACCAGAAGAGCTTGGTGACGCCGTCGCGCATGAAGCCAGGGGCTTTGACCTCATCTGGCAACTGGGGTTCCCCGTAGTAGTGCTTGACGACGTTTCTCCTGAGGAACTCTTCGGCGAGCTTGCCCGTCTCCTCCTTGAGCTGCGCCTTGCGCTGCTGACGGAGGCGCTCCAGCTCGTCTTCGGACAGGGGGGCCTCGTCCACGACTTCGGCGCCCTCGGGGTCGTCGGGCCCATGGCCGCCGCTCCCGCCCCCCAACGTGCCCGTGAGCGCCGGTCGCTCCGCGGCGTACGTAGGCCACATCGATATCGGCGAGGAGTTCCTTGATGAAGCCGACCTGCCCGAGGAGTGCCAGAAGTGCGCGACTTGCGCCCTGCCCCCCTCTGCCCTAAACAAATCAAGATGGCCCCAGATGACCCCCTGCCCAGCGAGGGCCCATGGAGGCCAAGAAGCCCTCGGCGGGGAGGCGGGGAAGTGCATATATGATTCCCTCCGGCCCCCTCCCCCACGAAGGACCCTTGGGGGCCCGGCAGCCTTGGAAAGCCCGCGTAGGCGGTCAGTAAAAACCCAGATGCGCCATGGCGCGTTCTGTGGGGCACGAGGAATAGAAAAGATACGTCACCAGCCCCCGGGAATGGCCGCGGGGGCCTAGGAGACCTTGGCAAGCCCCTCCCCCGCCCAACCAGTGCTAAGGGGGCGCCCCGGGAAGCTCGCGGTCAGTTCTGCAAGCGAACCTGCAGCGGCGACGTCGCGCTGCTCAGGACCATCAAATTCTGGCACCGCTTGCCATCGAAAACGGGCCAGAAGATCTCCTGGGCGATCTTCTCGACCGACTCCTGCGCGTACATGGGCAGCTCCGCGATCTCGTCTACCGCCGCCTCGTCCAGCTTGCGGCCGACAGGGTGGGCCGCGTGGAATACCTTGAACGTCTTGAACGCCGAGAGCAAGGGTTCGCATGCCGGGAACCGCGCGAAAATGGCCGCTGGGATCTTGTTCCAGGCCAGCGCGCGGGCGCGTTCAGCCACGTACCTGCCCCCCCGGAGCGAATGCCCGCGGAGGAGAGCGATGTGCAAGTTTTCAGCAGCGTCGCGCAGGAAATTGGGATCGGGCAGCGCGGCACAGAACGCGTCCAAATATTTCGGTGACTCCTGGATGGAAACAGCCGGATTCCGTCTCCCGAAGATCTCCTCGTTGCGCTCGAACCACCACAATGCGCTCTCCATGTGAGCGGGTCTGCCCGGGTCCGCCACGGCCATGCTCAACCTGCGCAGAACGCGCAAGTGCAAGCGGATGTTCTTGACGCCCATCGTGGTCTACGAGTTGGCCCATTTGACGGCGCGGAGCATGTCCTCCGCTTCCTGCAGGCATGGGGCGGAGGGCGAATGTGAAGATAAGCAGGGGGCAAATAAAAAGGTCAGCGGGTTGGTAGACGTGGGAGGGCGATTACAGAGGCGAGGCGGGCAGGTGGGTCGGTGGGCCGGAAGGGCGGCGAGAGCAATCCTGGGCATTACCACTGCCGGTGGCCTTGGCGCGCTCCATCAGCTGGACAAGTTCCCGGCCACGCTGCAAGACACTGTGCCCGATGTCTTCCGCGGCCTTCTCGTCGTTCTCGTTCAGCTGGTAGGCCACGACGAGCTTGCGGTCCGCCTGCGCGTCGGTGCTGTCGCCGCGCAGCAACGCGAAATGCATGTGGGCGTTGTTGAAGACCCTGCGCCAGCTCTCAACGGCCGGGGCAGTCAAAATGTCGGTGACACCTGCTGAATTTGCTGCGCCCCGGAACGCAGATATCCAAGCGAACAAATACCGGTCGAGGTTGAGCCTCTGGAAGGTACCCATGTCCGACTCCTCGAGCGGCGCCCGATACATGGCCATCTCCATGATCACCCCGGGGGGCGGGAATGGAGGCGCTTCCCCGTTGTCCGTGGTCTGCATGAAGAACTCCTTCGTGCGAGCCACAGCCCCCTGCAATGGCCACACGCCAAGTATTGCAGTTGCCTCAAAGTTAATGAACGACATGGGGACTTCGGCTGTGAAGTCGCTGCGGTCGGGCTTTTTACTCTTACTGATCAGCATGTTCACCTTGATCTTCATATCGGGGCCGAGCGGCTGATTAAAATTGACCTTCATGGGCTCGATGAAATCGAGAAGCTCGTTGACCCATTCAGGGCGCCCCCTGCAATGAGCGGGGGCGCTCTCGTCCGCCATGGGCAAGGGCGCGCAGGCCGGCAACGAGTCGCAGATAAATGCGCGACCGAAGTGCCCCACTTGAACCTACATTTCCATGGAAGGAGGAAAAGGAGGGGGAGTTGAGCAGAAAGGGAAGGGCGAGACGGAGGAGGATAACGAGGAGGAGAAGGAGGAGACAGAAGGGTGGGGAATGGGGATGCTATTTCTCTTGCCGCCCCCTCCTCCCTGAAGGGGCAGGGCCCCGAAGCATCGGGGGCAAAGCCCATGGGGGCTGTCCGCTGTGCGCAGCCAACCGGGGCCCCTATCTGGACCCTGGGACCATGCGGGAAACATCCGGAATGCCAAACCGTCCCTGGGAGAGAACCCCAATTTGTTCGTCGACTCGTCGTCGTCGCCGTCGTCGTCGAAGACGTCGTCGTCGTCGTCATCGACGTCGTTGTCATCGTTGTCAGCGTCGTCGTCGTGGTCGTCGTCGTGGTCGTCGTCGCGGTCGTCGTCGTCGTCGTCGCCGCCTCCGAGGTCGTCGTCGGCGGTCGATGTCCAGCGCCGTCGTGCGACGACGACGACGACGAAAAATGCACGCGCCCGAGCAATGCCGAGACCCTCCTCCCGGGGCCCGCGGACGGCATCCACGGGCCGAACCGGCGAAAAGACTTCTCGAATCTCGAAGTTCGATCGTTGATCGTCGGACGACGACGACGACGAAAAATGCAAACGTCCGAGCGATGCCGTGATCCTCCTCCCCCAGAGGACGGGCCGAGGCCAGAGCACCCGGATCGATTTTTGACGGTCCCGGGGCCCGCGGACACCATCCAGGGGCCGAAAACGGCGAGAAACGTCCCCGAACCTCGAAGCTCGATAGTCGATCGTCGAGCGACGGCGACGACGACGACGACGACGCCGACGCCGACGCCGACGACGCCGAAAAATGCACTTGTCCGAGCGATGCCGAGATCGTCATCCCCCCAGGACGACCGACGTCGATTCAAAATCGGTCCCCGGACCCCTCCCGAGGTCTATCCGACGTAGTTTTTTCACCCCGGATCGAATTTTGACGCTCCCGGGGCCCGCGGACGGCATCCAGGGGCCGAACCTCGAAGTTCGATCGTCGATCGTCGGACGACGACGACGCCGACGACGAGAAGGGGCCGAGGCCAGAGCACCCTGGGCCCCCCCCGGGCTTCCGCTGTCCGCGGGTCGCACTCGACGAGGCCCGCGAACAGCGTGGACTCCACCTGCGGGGGGCGACGCCACAAGTCGTCGACGTCGTCGTCGTCGTCGTCGTCCGACGATCGACGACGACGACCGAACTTCGAAGCTCGAGGGGTCATTTCGCCGTTTTCGGCCCCTGGATGCCGTCCGCGGGCCCCGGGGCCGTCAAAAATCGATCCGAGGAGGACGGAGGAGGAGGAGGACGACGACGACGACGACGACGACGACAAGGAGGAGGAGGAGGAGGGCCCGAGAACAGGGCAATTGCCCATTGCCGGACACCCCAGTTGGGAAGACTGCCTCGCCCCTGGGAGACCACGAGGCGTCGCCGTCGTCGTCGTCGTCGTCGTCGTCGTCGTCGTCGTCGTCGTCGTCGTCGTCGTCTGTCGATGTCCCACGGGCCGATGTCCCGCGGGGACCACCGGGTAACTCCGATGTCCCACGGGGGACGCCGGAGTTACCCGGCGGCGCGCGCGGCGCGGCGCGCGCGAGGAGAACGTTTCGCCGGCGGCCGCCGAGGGCCCAGGGGCCCCAAGGGCAGAATTTAACACGAGGGTGGCGTGTTAAATTCTTTCCTCGCGGCGCGCCTTCGCTGGCGGCCCGTGGCGCGCGGCGCGCGCGAGGAGAACGTTTCGCCGGCGGCCGCCGAGGGCCCGAGGACCCCGAGGGCAGAATTTAACACGAGGGTGGCGTGTTAAATTCTGCCCTCGTGGCGCGCCTCGGCTGGGAGCCCGCGGCGCGCGGCGCGCGCGAGGAGAACGTTTCGCCGGCGGCCGCCGAGGGCCCGGGGGCCCCAAGGGCTGAATTTAGCACGAGGGTGGCATGTTAAATTCTTTCCTCGCGGCGCGCCTTGGCTGGCAGAACGCGGCAAGCGGCGCGCGCGAGGAGGGCGTTTCGCCGGCGGCCGCGGAGGGCCCGAGGACCCAAAGGGCAAAATTTAACACGAGGGTGGCGTGTTAAATTCTGTCCTCGCGGCGCGCCTTGGCCGGCAGCACGCGGCGCGCGGCGCGCGCGAGGACAACGTTTCGCCGGCGGCCGCCGAGGGCCCGAGGACCCAAAGGGCAGAATTTAACACGAGGGTGGCGTGTTAAATTCTGCCCTCGTGGCGCGCCTCGGCTGGAAGCCCGCGGCGCGCGGCGCGCGCGAGGAGAATGTTTCGCCGGCGGCCGCCGAGGGCCCGGGGGCCCCAAGGACTGAATTTAACACGAGGGTGGCGTGTTAAATTCTGTCCTCGTGGCGCGCCTTGGCTGGCAGAACGCGGCACGCGGCGCGCGCGAGGGGGGCGTTTCGCCGGCGGCCGCCGAGGCACCGACGACCCCAAGAACAGAATTTAACACGAGGGTGGCGTGTTAAATTCTGCCCTCGCGGCGCGCCTTCGCCGGCAGCACGCGGCAAGCGGCGCGCGCGAGGAGAACGTTTCGCCGGCGGCCGCCGAGGACCTCAAGGGCACAATTTAACACGAGGGTGGCGCGTTAAATTCTGCCCTCGTGGCGCGCCTCCGCCGGATGCCCGCAGCGCGCGGCGCGCGCGAGGAAAACGTTTCGCCGGCGGCCGCCGAGGACCCAAGGGGCCCCAAGGGCAGAATTTAACGCGAGGGTGGCGCGTTAAATTCTTTCCTCGCGGCGCGCCTTCGCTGGCGGCCGGTGGCGCGCGGCGCGCGCGAGGAGAGCGTTTCGCCGGCGGCCGCCGAGGGCCCGAGGACCCCAGGGGCAGCGTTTAACACGAGGGTGGCGCGTTAAATTCTGCCCTCGCGGCGCGCCTCGGCTGGAAGCCCGCGGCGCGCGGCGCGCGCGAGGAGAACGTTTCGCCGGCGGCCGCCGAGGGCCCGGGGGCCCCAAGGGCAGAGTTTAACACGATGGTGGCGTGTTAAATTCTGTCCTCGTGGCTCGCCTTGGCTGGCAGAACGCGGCGCGCGGCGCGCGCGAGGAGAGCGTTTCGCCGGCGGCCGCCGAAGCCCCGACGACCCCAATAACAGAATTTAACACGAGGGTGGCGTGTTAAATTCTGTCCTCGCGGCGCGCCTTCGCTGGCAGCACGCGGCAAGCGGCGCGCGCGAGGAGAGCGTTTCGCCGGCGGCCGCCGGGGGCCCCAAGGGCGCAATTTAACGTGAGGGTGGCGCGTTAAATTCTGTCCTCGTGGCGCGCCTTCGCTGGCATCTCGCGGCACGCGGCGCGCGCGAGGAGAACGTTTCGCCGGCGGCCGCCGAGGGCCCGGGGGCCCCAAAGGCAGAATTTAGCACGAGGGTGGCATGTTAAATTCTTTCCTCGCGGCGCGCCTTCGCTGGCGGCCGGCGGCGCGCGGCGCGCGCGAGGGGAACGTTTCGCCGGCGGCCGCCGAGGGCCCGAGGACCCAAAGGGCAGAATTTAACACGAGGGTGGCGCGTTAAATTCTGTCCTCGCGGCGCGCCTTGGCTGGCAGCACGCGGCGCGCGGCGCGCGCGAGGAAAACGTTTCGCCGGCGGCCGCCGAGGACCCGAGGGCCCAAAGGACATAATTTAACACGAGGGTGGCGTGTTAAATTCTGTCCTCGCGGCGCGCCTGCGCTGGAAGCCCGCGGCACGCGGCGCGCGCGAGAAAAACGTTTCGCCGGCGGCCGCCGAGGACCCGGGGACCCCAAAGACAGAATTTAACACGAGAGTGGCGTGTTAAATTCTGTCCTCGCGGCGCGCCTCCGCTGGCAAAACGCGGCACGCGGCGCGCGCGAGGAGAACGTTTCGCCGACGGCCGCCGCGGGCCCGGGGACCCCGAGGACAGAATTTAACACGAGGGTGGCGTGTTAAATTCTGTCCTCGTGGCACGCCTCGGCTGGGGGCCGATTCGCCTGCGACGTCCTCGCAACTCTGGGCCCCCAACTGCCGCGCGCGAAATGATCCGGGCCGTTTCGCCTGAGACATCCTCGCAGCTCCGGGCTCCAGTCTTCCGTCCGAGCTAAGAGCTCGCGCTTGTTGTTCCCCAAACGGCTGGGTCTGGCCGTGGCCGCCGCCGGACGGCGCCCGGCCTGCCAAACTGGGCGCTGGTCGCGGGCCGCCAGCGTGCTGGAGCACACAACGAAGAAGAGGGATGGGGAACGGCGGAGGGAGGAGAAGGGAGGAAGAAGGAGGAGGGAGGAGGAGGAGGAAGGAGGAGGAGGGAGGAGGGAAGGGGATGGAGGAGGAGAGAGGAGGGAGGAGGAGGAAGGAGGGAGGAGGAGAGAGGAGACGAGAAGGGAGGAGGGAGACGAGCGAGGATCGGGGAGGAGGGAGGAGGAGGAAGGAGAGGGGGGGAGGGAGGAGGGAGGAGAAGGAGGAGCACGGCGGAAGAGGGAGAAGGGAGGAGGAGGGAGGAGAGAAGAGGGAGCAAGAGGGAGGAGGGAGGAGGGAGCAGGAGGGAGGAGAAACATGACAATGACGATGGTTCATCATCTACGGGGCCACGGGGTTCACGCGCGACGACGAAACACAATACTGGAACCCCGAAGGACAGAATTTAACACGAGAGGGCCATGTATTTTTTTTGTCCGCGGCCAGCCGCTTGCGTCAGAACGCCCTGCATCAGAACGATCTCCCCCCCAGCCGCCGCGCTACTATGAATAACTGTTTCCGCGTTGCGCCATACCGTCGTGGGCCCCAAACACGCGTTGCATTGTGATGACAGGCGCTCGACAAAGCGTGCCCCATCTTCGCATGCGAGCTCTGGAAATTTCGCACCGGCACTGCTTGGGGAAAACCTTCAAACCGAGGCAACGGGCAAGGAACGAGGCCTAAACGCCTCACTGCTCTAACCGCGTCCAACCTGCCACACCCCGAGGGCTCAGATAGCGCGCGCCGCGTCGCGCTCAGAACCCCCGAGGCCGCTTCGCGCGAACCGACGACCGGGTTGCCGCAAGCGTTGCAACGTCCTCCGCTTTGATATCTGTCAAGGACGGCAACAGCAAAGTATTGCCATGCTCGAGAAACCAGTTCTTGATGCTGTCGCTGCAAGCGTTGAACACGCTTTCGGGGCTGGGGATCCTGTTCGCCAAGCGGGCGCGCTGCGCCGGGAAAAATGTTGAGCGCATCATCGCAGAACATGAAAGGTGCTTGAGCCTCCCCAGCTGGAAAACGTCGTTGGCGGAAGATATCCTTCGATGAACAGCTTGATGTTTGAACGCGGCGGTGTTACTCACGTAGAACGAGCCAGGCCGCTGCTCGAAAGCGAATGCCCCCTCGGAGTTGGATGTCCACGCCTTCAGGACGCGATGGCCTCGGTAAGTGAAGCCAAGGTGGAACATCCCCGCGGCCCCGTCGGCGCGGGGGTCCTCGCTCAACACTTCGGACTCGTCGGCTTTGCGCCAACCGTCACTCTGAGTAATGAACGCTTGGCCTGCGGAGATGAACAGCTCATCCGCGGAGGTCAAGGCTACGTGGCGCGCGTTGGCCGTGCCTGTGCCCAGCCTGCAGGAGAAGCTAGGCTGCCCCGCAAACCGTTTTTTGGGAATGGTTCGGGCTGTCATGCAAAACGTTGGGGGGTCTCAAATTCTCGACGTCGTCGTCATCGTCGTCGTCGTCGTCTCGTCGTGGTCGTCGTCGTCGTCATCGTCGTCGTCGTCGGCGTCGTCGTCCCCCTTGATCGCATTGTCCGTGTCGTCGTCATCGGCGTCGTGTTCGGCATCTTCATTGTCATCGCTTCGGGAGGGGGTTCGGATTTTGGCGCGGTTGCGCCGACCCAGGGGAACGGGCCAGCCCGCCCGTCAAACGCTTCTTTCACCCCCCCCCCGCTACGGCGAGGTTTGAAATTACTCAGGCAGCATGGCAAAGAGTCCGCGCATCCAGCGGAGGCGACGAGGACTCCCCAAGAGGGCGCGGGAAACCGGGAGGCCCGACGAAGAGCAGCGCACCGCGATGGGGGATTTCCCCGGGGCACCGGTACATGCGTCTATACAAGGCCTGATTCAACGCGTCGAACTGCTCCGTGTTCTTCCGCAGGAAGGCCACCCTCCACGCCGTGGTCCGAAGGAGCGCGAACGGCCTCAGCTCCAAGCCATTGAGGCGCCTCGTGGAAAAAGTATCGGGGCTCAAGCTTCCTGATATCCAACCACCCCTCAAGGCGACAATGGTATGGATGACACGTCCGCAAACCCCTTTCAGTCGCCCTCGGAGGGAAGGATCCCGTATTCTGCCACCCCCCTCTGCCCTCCTCCTCCTCCTCCCCCTCCTCCTTCTCCTCCTCCTCCACCTCCCTCATCTTCCCTTCATCCTCCCCCTCCTCCTCCTTCTCCTCCTCCTCCCTCCTCTTCCTCCTCCTCCTCCTCCCCTTCCTTCTCCTCCTCTTCCTCCTCCTCCTCCTCCTCCTCCCCCTCCCCCGACCCTTCAAATGCGCTGTCCCCAAATTCCCGACCTTTTCCCTGGGGCCGTTCTTTCGCCCCGGGGAATTAGTTTCTTGAAGGCCCCGGGGCCCGACGAGGGCCCCCGGGGGCCGAATGTCGCCAAGAACCTCGACCTTCCAGCGATGGCACCTAAGGCGCAGCAGAGTACGGCCAACAAAGTGTGCCAATTTCCCCCTCCCTCCCCCTCTGCGCCGGGTGGAATATGAAGAAACGTGCGTGCCGCTAAAATAAAAAAACCATGCGGGCAATCATCAAGTGAACATCCTGGCTCTGGCATATGTTTCTGGATGGGCTGGCGATGACACGCGAAGCGCGTAGAATTTGAGGCGTCTTCGCTTGCACGCCGTCCTGCTGCGCAACTGGGCGGCGCGTCCAAGTCTTGTTGGCAGACAACTGCGGAGGCGCCCAACTCTGCAGCTCCATGGCCGCCAAGTCCTTCGCCGACGTGTCGAAGAACTCATCGGCTTGCAACCAGGCCAAGACGTCGCGCTGTAGCTCCCCTTGCATGAACACGGCGTCACCGTGGACCCCATTCAGAACCATGCTCCCGTTGTGCTGGCATATCTGCAGGCCCGGCCTCCTCAAACGCGCAACTACGAGGACGTCCCCCGCCTCGCCATTGCCGAGGACTTCCGTGGTGACAAGTGGTGCCAACTTCATGTCGAACTCGCCTTTTGCGAGGACAGGGTCCAACAAGCGCTTGAGGAGTGCGCTGCACGCCCACTTTGTCCGAGGACCAGCGAAGTGAACGGAGATGTCTGCCCGCCCCGTTGATGTCGCCGTCACGGTAGAGTGAGCTTCCACGATGTTGGCAGCCTTCTTCAATTTCGCGGACGTCGGCTTGGGCTGAAAACGAAGTATCCACGAGCCATGCTCCTCAGACCATGACGCCATCCGGTCACGAGGCTGCTTCGCGAAAACATGTCGGACCGCCCCGTTTCAGCGCGCGTCGAAGGCCCCTGCGCCGTTCCATTTCGATGCGGCGGGGGAACAGGAGGGGGGGCGGGAAGAAAGGGGGGGGGGGAAGGAGGGGGGTGTAGGACAGCCAAGGGGGGGAAGGGAAGAGGGAGAGGGGGGGGGGGCGGAGGAGGGCGGGCTGACTCGTGTTTGGACAAGGTCCTGGGGCTTCCCGGGACCCGGGGGCAGCCCCTCGTCCCCCTTCTCCGTCTCCCTCCTCCTCCTCCTCCTCCTCCTCTTTTTCCTCCTCCTCCTCCACCTCCCCCTCCCCTCTCCCCTCCTCCTCCTCCCCCTCCCCCTCTCCTTCCTCCTCCTCCTCCTCCTCCTTTTCCTCCTTTTCCTCCTCGTCCTCCCGTCTCCTCCCTCTCCTCCCTCCTCTCCTCCCTCCTCCCCTCCTCCTCCTCCTCCTCCTCCCCCCTCCCCCTCCCCCCCTCCTCCCCCCCCCCTCCTCCTCCTCTTCCTCCCCCCCCCTCCCTCTTCCACCATTCCCCCCCTCCCAGGGCCCCGGTCCTTCGGCGACAGGCCTCGGGGAGCAATTCCTCTCGGGACCCCTTTTGCTCAGACACCCGACGGCTCGATTCTGTTGAGGCGTGGGCCCCAAAGTTCCCTCGATTCGATCCCCGGGGGCGGGCTCCTCCGACCGTTTCCGCTCTGGCCACGAGGCCCTCGCCAAGCGAGTGCGTGCCCGCGACCCCGCCAGCCTGCTGGAGCCAAAAATGGCTGCAGATGCCACCCGTCCTTGCGTGGACGCCTGCGGCGCGGACACGACGGTTCCGGGGCCAGGGGGCGGCCTCCAGAGGCCGAGGACGTCGAAGACCGCCCGCTGCGATTTTGTGTGGTGTCGCCCGATATGGAAGGTCAAGTTGAAAACGGTCCTAGGAAAGGACATCTGGGGGCCGCGTATTGAGCAAGTCAAAGCACCGAATGTCGGCTTGGTGACTCGAATGGCTTCCGCGTTGGCCATCGCCGATCAGAATGCTCCGCCATCGACCCATAAATAACGGGGAACACGGGAGGCCGAGGGGGGAGAGGAACGATTTGCTTTTTTTTTGGACGTAGCGGAGGGAAGGAAGGTAGGAGTGAGGACTGAGTCCTCCTCCTCCTCCTCCGCCTCCTCCCTCTCTTCCTCCTCCTCCTCCTCCTCCTCCTCCTCCTCCCTCTCTTCCTCCTTGTTCCTCCTGCTCCTCCCCCCTGTTCCTCCTCCTCCTCCTCCCCCCCTCCCTCCCTCCCTTTTTCCCTCATCCCCTCCCTCCCTCACTCTCGCTCCCTCCCAATTCCTCCCCCCGCGTATTCCCTCTCCGGGGGTAGTTTTTCATCCCGGATCCGTTCCTGATGGCTCTGAGGGCCCGAAAACGGGCCAAACGGCGAGAGGTCTCCTCGAACATCGAGCTTGGAAGTTCGACAAGAAATCGAACAAAAAACATCGAAGAGGACGACGACGCCGAAGACGACGAGCCGTCGACGCCGCCCCCCCGCCGGAATTACTTTGAATGGTTTGAGGGAGTTTGTTTTGTGAACTCACGGATTCTGGAAACGGCGCCAAACGGCGGGATCCGGGAAAATCCGCGAAGAATTCCAGGGGCGCCCTCGCGAAGAATTCCAGGGGAATCCCCGGACCCCCTTCCAAGAGGCCTCCCGAACGGTTATGGGGGGTCCACGGGAGGACGGGGGAACCCGGGGAACCCCGCCAACCACCCCCCCGGTCCCGGAACAACGCCAAGCGGCGCGATCCGGGAAAATGCGCGAAGACTTCCGTGGGCGCTCTCGCTTGGGACCACCGCCGCCGCCGCCGCCGTCGTCGTCGTCGTCGTCGTCCTCGTCGCCGTCGTCGTCGTCCTCGTCGCCGTCGTCGTTTTCTTCGTCGCCGCCGCCGCCGTCGTCGTCCTCGTCTTCCTCCTCGTCGTCGTCGTCGCCGCCGCCGCCGTCGTCGTTTCAAGGAGTCGAGTGGGTCGAGTTTCAAGGAGGGGGTCACGCCGAGGTTCGAACCTCGAGCTTCGAGGGTCGATGTCCGAGGCTTCCTGGCCTCCAGGGGCCCTCCTCCTCCTCCCCTTGCTCCTCCTCCCCCTTCATCACCCCCCTACTCCTCCCGCCCGCCGAATGGACATCATGGTGCGCGTGACGATTCCCCAAACAGCTTGCTGAACGGGGTGCTGTTGTGATAGAAGCTCGTTCCGGCCGAAGACCGGTGGACCATAGACTTCCTCTCAAAGAATGGGTGGTCCGGGCCGTTTCGCCTGGGACATCCTCGCAACTCTCGTTTCTGAATTGTCCGGGATTGGGCGTTTCGCTTGAGACATCCTCGCAACTCTGGGCTCAGGGACGCCGCGCGCGTCCTCAGGCCGCGGGCGGCACCCCGACCTCTCGGGGCGCGCCGCTCGGGCTCCCGCCGCGCCGCGGCCTCGGGCCGCGAGCGCGCGCCCGCAGGTCGTCGTCGTCGAGGAGAAGGAGGAGGGAAAGGGAGTAGGAGGAGGAGGAGGGAGGAGGAGGAGGAGGAGGAGGAGGAGGAGGAGGAGGAGGAGGAGGGAGGAGGAGGGAGGGAGGAAGAGGGATGAGGAGGAGGAGGAAGATGAGCGGGAGAAGACGAGAAGGAATACGTTGCAGGAGTGGCGGTGCAAAAAATAAGAAACGGAGAAAGAAGATGACGACGACACCGTCAACGAAAATTCGGCGACGACGGCAATGGTAACGACGAGGGCGGGGGCCGACCAGGAGCAGGATAACGGCGATGGTCCGGGGACTCGCGCACACCATTTTGGAACCGCCCTGGTCACCCTGGCATTAATAAACGCTGTTTGGGGATACTGGACTCTGGCAATAATATGTTTTGTTTTTCCCTGCAGCAGCTATTCATCCATCTGGGCCTCGCGCGCAGCCAGCGCCTCGGCTCTGGATACGTCTTTATAGAATTGCGCGCCTCTGTGGCTGAAGGAGTATCGGTGGTGAGACAAATCCAGGTTGTGCGCCGACCGGAGGTAATGAAACGCCGACAATGGTATTCTACCACCGTCTGGGACGGCGGCCGACCCAGCTTCCATTGTGACTGGCCAAGCTAGGAAGTCCGCGACAGGGACAAAAACTGGGCCGCGCCCGTGCCCAAATGCACGGGGTCGAAGCGGGCTCCACGTGCCGAAAAGGTTGACTTTGGTGCCGTGCTTTTCTGGCCTGGGAACGGGCCACCACGCGGTCGCTACCGCAACTTGTGCCTCAAGTCGCTCGCGCACTACGCGTAACATCTGCCCGACTTGGATGGGGCATCCCGCGTGGGCGCAGCGCCAAATGGCGAACGCGCCGTCCTCGCATGCACTTTGGCAATGCCCGACGGAACCGCCGACGTCGTTGCCCACGCTCATGAGCTGCTGTGGGGGCGCTAAATGCTCGCTCCCATGGGGTGCTACAGAGACAGCGAGATCGACGACCCTCTGGGGCAGGCCGACAAGGTTCGAATTGCCTGGCCCATCGGTCGCCCCGCGCATTCCACTCAGTATTTGCGCGAGGTGAATGCTTGACGGTAAGAAATCGGGCAATTCGTGGCGGACCAATTTCACGCAATGGTCGATGTGTTCAACCTCGCTTGCTGGTCGCTGGGCTTCCAACAGTACCGCTTTCAGCTTATGTAGCCAACGGGCGGAACCTGTCTCAAAGCCGCGCGCCCATCCTGGGCCGAGCTTGCCGGGCCAAACACCACGGAGCTCATTCACTTGCGCCCGAGTGCACAACTGCATTGCTGGCGCCCAGCTCTCACTCGTCATCCACGCTTTGTTTTGCAGCGTAAGCGCCCCGTCGCGGCCCCAAGATATGCGAATGTGGTGCGGCGCGCTGGCGCCCCTGATGGTAGCCGGTGCAAGGTAAGCAGGCTGCGCATTCAGGGGGCCCTGCGCGTTCTCCACCTCCCCGAGCTCCAGAGGAAGGGGGGGGCGCGAATGAAGATCGGGGAGTAGCGGGGAGAAGGGGCATTCGACATCCCGGAGCCTCTTTAAAATCCCACAGGTCCCTCAAGTGCTTCCCGTGCGGCGGGTGTCTTAATCTCCTGGATAATATGGCGAACAGCTGCGGCAGGGACAGGGCGTCTTCGCCAGCGAGCGCCTTGTTTATATGGAAGAATATCGCATCCTTGATGTCGTGCGCGCGCCCGACAACCAAGAAAACAAGCTCGACGCTTTCCAGCCGAGTGCCCTCTGCGTGCGAAAGCAGCCAGGCGCAAGCAAATATCATAATCGTGTTCTTTGTTTGTCTCCTTAGACGTGTTGTCGGCATTCAAGCAAAGCCGCCTTGGCAGGCGCCCGATCGCGCCCACTGCTTCCTTCAGCGTGTCCACGAGCAGAGCGCAAGCCATATTGGGGCCGCGCGCATAATCCTCCAACAAAGTGTATATTAACGGCCGTTTTCCCAACACCGCTGGCGCCCACGCGCAGATCAATGACGCGACCAAGCGATCGCCCTGCTTATGGAAGGGCGTGTTAATGAGGGCCCTCACCCTCGGAAGTATTGTCTTGCCCTGGTCCATCTTGTCCCAGCCGATCACTAGAAGTCCACGCGGATTCCGAATGCTCTCCTGGAAAAGATTGTCGAGGTACAGACGTTGCTGGCCCTGAAACTCATAATGGGCCCCAAGTGTCAAAAGAAGCTGATATTTGATACTTTGGTCTGGCGACGTCTGGATCATCATCTTCAGGAAATCGCACAAGCCGCAGCTCGAGAACTTCCCGCGTGCCGACGGCAGCACTATGAATGGCAAGTCAACGCGCCAGGCCTTCAAAAACGTGCCCAGGCTCGGTGGCTTGGCCCAGCCCCGACGCTCACAATCGCAGCGGAATATAGAATAGTATTGCTGTTTTGTGCCGCTGGGCAATAACAATTTATCTTCTAAGGGCGACGCGTCTGCGCGCACCTTCGCGAAATCGAGTAGCCAGGCCCGACAGCCCCTGTAGGCGAGTGATCTTTCACTCACCCATCTTCCCAACGAAAGCGGCGCGATGCCGAGTGCGAGCTTCCAGGCCCTTTGGAGCCCATCGGCGTGTATGTCCGTGATCGCAATGAAGGCTTCTCGGCAAACCTCGCGCCCCAAGACATGGAACTTCGTCTTGAACTCGCCCCCTCGCCCGCCATCTCCTTCGAGCGACGGAATAGATCGCTAGTCTATGATCCCGGTCACATTTTGGCAGAGCGTACCAGAGCTTCATCCACATCAACACGATCTGAGGTGATCCCACGAATGCGTCCATGCACGTATGCTGTTGGCCTCCGCGTCCACATTTCTTATGGAGAGCGCCCCAAATGCGTTTCATGTCCAACTTTGGCACCAACCTTCTGGACTTCGCGAATGCTTTGGGTTTCTGTTCTATGCTGCCGTGTTTAGACAAGTGCCGCTTCATTAGTTTGTATTCTGTGTCTCGTGCTATGCCCTCGGCAATCTCAGCCTGCTCCCACTGGCATAACTTCAACGCGGACCGCCAGTGTAGAACTTGTTTGGTGTGATCAAGGACGGTTCCCTCGGCGATGATATTCAGATATTCAGAGGTTCCACAACAGGCGCGACCTCCGAAATTGCATTCCTGTCAGTGAACGGGTCCCATGATTTCAACGAATCCCATGACGAAAACAATTTTTCTGTGTTGGTGCTATCAACTGCCTCACTCTCCAGAACGATTGCGTCGTCGTCGGGCTCTTCATCGACGCCCGCCTCTTTCCCGCCACACTCCAGCGCGCTTGGCAAAGTGGAAACGAGCCAATCGGCTTCGGCGTCCCTGCAAACCCGCACGCCC
>CAUYUJ010014221.1:292448-352448 GCA_963575745.1 Prorocentrum cordatum
AGGCTGAGGCTGAGGCTGAGGCTGGTGCAGGCTGAGGCTGAGGCAGGCTGAGGCTGAGGCCGAGGCTGAAGGCAGACTGAGGCTGAGGCTGAAGCAGGCTGAGGCTGAGGCTGAGGCAGGCTGAGGCTGAGGCTGAGCCAGGCTGATGCTGAGGCAGGCTGAGGCTGAGGCTGAGGCTGATGCAGGCTGAGGCTGAGGCAGGCTGTGGCTGAGGCCGAGGCTGAAGGCAGACTGAGGCTGAGGCTGAAGCAGGCTGAGGCTGAGGCTGAGGCAGGCTGAGGCTGAGGCTGAGGCAGGCTGATGCTGAGGCAGGCTGAGGCTGATGCTGAGGCTGATGCAGGCTGAGGCTGAGGCAGGCTGAGGCTGAGGCCGAGGCCGACGGCAGACTGAGGCTGAGGCTGAAGCAGGCTGAGGCTGAGGCAGAGGCAGGCTGAGGCTGAGGCTGAGGCAGGCTGATGCTGAGGCAGGCTGAGGCTGAGGCCGAGGCTGATGCAGGCTGAGGCTGAGGCAGACTGAGGCTGAGGCCGAGGCTGAAGGCAGACTGAGGCTGAGGCTGAAGCAGGCTGAGGCTGAGGCTGAGGCAGGCTGAGGCTGAGGCAGGCTGAGGCTGAGGCTGAGGCAGGCTGAGGCTGAGGCTGTGACTGCGACTGCCGTTGCCACTGCGACTCTCATCGCGACTGCGACTACGACTGCGAGAACAGCAGAATTCTACAACTGGATTATCATCTGAATCTTAAGGGGAATGCTTCCAGATATGCTCCTACACATCGCTGTTAGGTTGCTTTGCCGGGATAATATACTGAAAACGGGACCCGTCGCTAATACACGCCCCCTTAATCCATATCTGCGATCGTCTGACTTCCTCCGCCTCCTCCTGCTCCTTAGCCTCCAGGCTCCTCCTGTTTCTCGTGCCCGACCTGCTGCTGCTCGCCCTCCTGCTCCTTCTCCCCCTCCCCGGTGTGTGGACGAAGCAACGGACCAGGGGCGTGCACTCCTCCTGCTTACCTTCGCCGTCCTCACAGTCGTCCCTCCTCCATCTCCGTCCCACTCTTCCCCTTTGCCCTCCTCCTCCTCGAGCCATCACCATCACCATCCTCACCCTGATCGGCATCCTCATTCTCCGCCACACCCTCTGTATCCTCCTCCTCCTCCTCCTGAACCTCCTTCTCCTCCTCCTCCTCCTACCCTTCCTCCTCCTCATCGTCATCATCATAATCAGCATCATCATCATCATCATCATCATCATCATCATCATCATCATCATCATCATCATCATCATAATCATCATCATCATCATCATCATCAGCATCATCAGCATCAGCATCAGCATCAACATCAGCATCATAATCAGCATCAGCATCATAATCATCATAATCATCATAATCATCATCATCATCATCATCATCATCATCATCATCATCATCATCATCATCATCATCAGTATCATCATCATCAGCATCAGCATCAGCACTAGCATCAGCATCAGCATCAGCATCACCATCAGCATCAGCATCATCATCATCCTCATCCTCATCATCATCATCACCATGATAACCATCAGCATCATTCTCCTCACCCTCCTCGTCCCCCGCCCCCTCCCCACTGGCCCAGACACCTCCTGGAACAGCCTACATCGACATTCGGCACCCCTTGACTAAGCCTCCCACCTCCCATTACTCATCCCCTTCCTCCTGCCCGCGTCTTCTTCTCTTCTCACTACCTGTCCTGCCCCTTCTCGTCCCCCTGCTCCCCCTGCTCCCCTCGTGTTCCTCCTCCTCCTCCTCCTCCTCCTCCTCCTCCTCCTCCTCCTCCTCCTCCCCCATCCTTCTCCTCTTCCCCTCCTCCTCGGGCCCTCCCCGGGGCAGCAGCTCTCCAGGGCTCTGGGGCGCGCCTGGCCGCTCAGCTGAGGCGACCGCCGTCTCAGAGACAACCGAGGAGTCCGCGGTCTCCCTGCCAGTGGCGGTGACTGTTTCTACTGCTTCTCCTCTCCTCCTCCTCCTCCTCCTCCTCCTCCTCCTCCTCCTCCTCCTCCTCCTTATCGTCCTTCTCGGCTTGCTCGTCATGCTGGTCACTCCTCCTCTTCCTCCTCCTGCAACCTCTAAAACTAGACGCGCTGGCCGCTCTCCGCGGGGGCTGGGGTCGGGGGGCAGGAGTGCTTGAGGGCGTGACAAAAAGCGCCCTGTCTGTTCCAGGATCTCAGGGGGTCTAGGTTTCGGGGGGGAGACTGAAAAAAGGGAGACCAGGACAAAGGAGATGGACAGTTCTTGGGAGCCGTGAGGGGTGAAGTGTATTCTTGGAGTTTCTCAAGGGTTCTAGGACCTCAGAGAGGAGAACGAAGGAGGGAGATGGGAAGGAGCAGAAAGATGAGGAGGGCGCGTCGCTGAAGGAGGAGGACGTCGTCCACAGGATACTGGAGCACGTATGCCGAAGATATGCTGAATCGACCAGGGGGACGAACAACATAATGGGCTGGCCGCTCAGAGGTTGAAGTCGTGGTTTGGGGAGCCCAGGGCAGAAAGACTGGGGTGCTGGGGTGTCAGACCCGGAGCAGGAGTCGGAGGTGGCTCGAGGGTACCCCTAAATGGCCGAAGAGCTGCCCCGGGAGGCCCCAAGAGGCCCCCAAGAGGCCCCCACAATGCCCTCGCGAGGCTCCCCAGAGACCCCCACGAGGCTTCCAGAGGCCAGCCAGCGGCACAAAAGGCGCCTCCAGAGGCCCCCCAGGACTGCCAAGAGACCCCCCACGACGCCGCACGAGGTCTCCAAGAGCCTCTCGAAACAACTCCGAAGAGAGGCAGATTCCTCATCCATCTGTTCCTCTCCATTCAACTCCCTCCTCCCCCTCAATCTCTCCCTCCTCCTCCGCCTCCTCCCTCTCACTCCTCCTCCTCCTCCTCCTCCTCCTCATCATCATCATCATCAGCATCATCATCATCATCATCATCATCATCATCATCATCATCATCATCATCATCATCATCATCATCATCATCATCATCATCATCATCATCATCATCATCCTCTTCCTCCTCATGCTCCTCCTCCGATTCCTCCTCCATCCTCCCCCTCTTGGGGTACGACGTTTTACGCAGCCTCTTATACCAGTGCATGTTCCTCCACTTCCCTGATCAGGGCAACTCGTCTGGGCATCACTTCTGGATGGGCTGGTGGAGTTGCGCGAAGCATCTAGAATTCAAGCTGTGATCATCTAGCCCACAAACTGAAAGATTCCGCGGCCGTTCGCCCAAGAAGAGATGCCGCAGGACACAAAACCGTCGGTCCGAAACCACACCATGCGACTACGCCAGAGTCAACGGATAACGGAAAGTATGGAGGACGGGACCGAATACCCCAAATGCAAATAAACGCACGAGTCTCCTTCGAATACTCCCTTGAACGCCACCTTTCGGGTGATGATGCGGTCTGGCGGTGGGACGTGTACCATGTTCGGTTTGCGATGGCCTTGCACTGGATGGGTCACCAATCGAACTAAATGCCAAGTTCCCCCCTTACATGCTTGCACACATGGTTCCTACTGGTTTCGGGTCTTCGCTTGGAGCCCACCCGCGATCGCCTCGTGCCTGCCCCGTGTGCTGGATGGCAGTTCTGGGTTTGCGCCCAGTCCCCGCTCACCGTCGCCTCGTGGTCACCTGGTGGCCGGCCCAGGCTCTGGCGGGCGCTTCCGGATGTCCGCCCAGCGCCCGTCCGTGGCCGTCTCGGACTCTCGCCAGGTGCCCACCTGTGGCTGCCAAATGGCCGCCTTGCGCGCTGGCTGGCGGCTGCGAAGCTTTTCGCCAAGTGACCGCCCGTGGCCGCCTCGCGCGCTGCCTGGCGCTCCAATGGTGCCGTGTGGATTGCGCCCCACAGGTGTCACCGCGTATGCTCCCCGTGTCCTAATAAGAATAGGGTTCTCCACCCCCCTCTCCCCCCCTCCCCCCAGGAACTAATCGGTGTCCCTCCACATCTGGCTTCCATGATTATTATGCACGGTCGTTAATCCGAAGTATCAAGTGATAGCATGCCAGCCAGGCCAGTATCGACCCCTCCCGGTCAGCTCCTGCGAAAGATACGATGCGGCGCATAGGCGTTGATCTGAGAAAACCGTTGTGCATCAATCCTCAACAAACTGACCCGTCCGGGCTACATGCGCGCCCCCCGTGCGCGCATGTCAAAATCATGCAAAATCCCTCATGGACTTCGCACCGGTTCAAAACACAGCGGTTCAAGAGCTAGCAACAAAATGTCGAATGTCTGCGCGCGCACTCGCTGAAACCATGAACAAACCATGTGTTCTTCCTTCATTCGAGCAGGGACCGACCGTCCTGGCATTCCTGTAGGCCTCCCGCGAAGTGTTCGTGGAACCCAAACATGTTCCGATAACAAAAACCGTGTTCTTAGAACGTGAGCCCGATGGGTCAAAGCAGGACAGCCCCAGCCAGAAATGTTCCGAGAACCGTTCGTGCAGACCACAAAAGTTTCTTAGGACACTGTTTGGTAGGTCTATAGGCACGCCAGGGCGCTTCGCCGCTGCCTGATTCATGCCAAATGAGACCACGCGGGCCACACGCGCGCGCGCGTGTCGATCACATCCCACAGCCCCACAACTGATGGGCCTGTTTTCCACCACCACCACCACCATAGGTTGGAGGGGGAGGGGGTCCTCCTCCACCTCCTCCTCCTCGTCCTCCTCCTTCTCCTCGTCCGCCTCCTCCTCGTCCTCCTCCTCTTTCCCCAACTCCAACTTATGGTGGTGGTAGTGGTGGAGGAAAACAAGCCCATCTCACAACCAGTCCGCACCCCCCAACTTTGCCAAACAACACAGTGCTGGACACACGCGCGCGCGCGTCGAGCTCCCTCCAGAAGCAGTGGGTTTCGTTGCATTTCCACACAAACGCGCCCAACAACCAAGAAAAGACACAGACGCGTCGAACATTTAACACTTCTGCGTTCGGACTTCCTCATCATTCTCACTAGCGTCTCCGTCATCATCATCGCCGCCGTCATCATTGCTATTGCCGTCGCCATCGTCATCGTAATCGTCGTGGTCATCATCGCCAGCGCCATCATCACCGTCACCTTCACCATCGTCATCACTGATATCGTCACCGTTGTCATCATCGCTGCCGCCGTAGCCACCACCATCATCGTCCCCCTCCTCCTCATCATCATCGACATCAAAATCATCGACATGATCATGATCATGATCAGGATCATGATCATGATCATCGTCATCACCATCACCATCATCATCATCATCATCATCATCATCATCATCATCATCATCATCATCATCATCATCATCATGAATATCGTCATCGTCATCTGCATCGTCATCGTCGTCGTCGTATTTGCTGCCGTCACCATCGTCACTCACCCGCTCGAGTCACGGATCTGCATGAACAGAATCCGCACGTCACTGCGCCACTTGAGATTCGCGAGCAAGCTCCGATGGGTGGCTGCACTCACCGCCTGTAGGAGCTTTGCCAACACGTTGCGGGTGGGAGTGTGGATGTCTGCACGAGCATAGGGGTCTATGAGTCCAAATGTTCCATAAGTAAATGCGCCTCATCGTTTGCACCATGCAGCTTGGGCTACACTACCCCCTTCCTCTCCTCCTCCTCCACCTCCTCCTCTTCGTACAACCTCCTCCCTCTGGGGCCCAAGGCCTGTGGTCAACGCTCGCCTGGCACACGCTGATGACCAGCGCCGGCATCGTCACCGACAGCACGGCGGCCATCGCTAGGACTAGTGGGGTGGAAGAGGCAGAGAGCAGAAGGAAGAGAGACAGAATGAAGAGAAGGAACGAGGAGAAGAAACACATCATTGCCCGCGTTCCAAGTCTCGCTCCGAGGTTGTTTGTTTGAGTACCCATTGTTTCATACTTTCCTAGAGAGGAAGGAGGAAGTGGTGCTCGATGACGCACTCCACTTCGTGCCCAACTTATTTTCCAAGCATCGGTTTGCCAAACGCGCCAGAACATATGAGTTCGATGGGTGGCGGTGACGCATGCGGCCTGTGCCACTGGAGCCTTCGGTGGAGCTCCCTATGGGGCGGGCCGCGAAACGCTGTCCTGGGTAGCGGTGACGAATGCGGCCTGTGCCACTGGAGCCTTCGGTGGAGCTCCCTATGGAGCCACGAGACGCTGTCCTGGGTGGGCGAAACGCAGGGAGGTGACGAGGCGGATTGAAGGAGGGAGGAGGGGGAGGAGGGGGAGGAGGAGGAGAGGAGAGGAGAGGAGGAGGGACGTGGGGCGCTGTCTCTTAAAACGAGGACCCAACACCACAGGATTGCTGGCAACAAGAACCCCACTAAGCACGTGGGGAATTCCAAAACGTGAGAACATCGACAACACCACTGGCACTTACAAGTGCGATCATCGAGATACGAGAGTAGCTTCTTCCAGGGCGCTGCCAGACTCATTGACGAGAGCGACGCAGAGGGGAGACGGACACACCCCGGCTTGTATAGTCAGAATTTTCGGGCCGAGCATGTCTAAAGCATGGTGCGGGCAACCGCTGAACTTGCACACGCTTGTGTTGCCACAACGATCGCTTACCGAGTGCAGCTGGATGCCGGAATACATGATGCGAGGTGCTTTGCGCCAGGCAGTGCCGAAGGGACACATGTCAAATTGCGATCGTGCACACTGTGGCTGCGGGCAAGTCTAGAGACGCAGTTCTGCTTCCAGAGATACAAATACGCAGGATTTCCAATATCGTCAGGAATGCGGGAATGCTTGCGCTCCTTTGTGTTAGCCAACGTGAACCCTGAACAGTGAACCCTTGCAACCTAGGCGGTGCAATCAACGTGGTGCACTCTAGCTGGCACAATTAATGTGGTGCAGCCTATGTGGCGGAAAGATGTTAACACAACGCAAAGCAATGCAGAGCAAGGCACAGCGATGCAACGCAATGCAGCACAGTGCAAAGCAACGCAAAACAGTGCAACGCAGTGCAACGCAAGGCACAGCAGTGCAACGCAATGCCAATCAATGCGCGATAATGACAAGCAGTGCAACCCAATGCCAAGCAGTGCCCAGCAGTGCCAAGCAATGCAATACAATGCCAAGCAATGCAATGCAATGCAAAGCAAGGCAAAACAATGCAACGCGATACACCGCAGTGCAGATCAATGCAATAATAACGATGTCAAACAATGCAGAGCAATACCAAGCGATCCCAAGCCATGCAAGTTCGTGTTAAACAGTGCAAAACAATGCACAGCAATGCGCACCAATGCAAACCAATGCAAAGCAATGCGTTGCGACGCAAAGCAATGCAGAGCAATGCAAAGCAGTCCAAAGCAGTGCAAAGCAATGCAAAGCAATGCAACTATGGCATGTTATACTATACTATGCTGTGCTACTCGATGCTATGCGAAAGGACGAATGCAATGAGCGGCGGCGGCGGCGAGCCAGCCGGACCGACACTGGGGCGGGGACGGACGGCGGCGACTGGCGGCGACGTGCCCGCTGGACCGGCGCTCAGACTCAAATGACGGCAACGACGGCCGGGGACGAGCCGGCCAGACCGGCAGTCAGGCGCAGTTACCTTAGAAAGGAAGTGAGAGCCCCTGAGTGCAGGCACTGTTTGCAGACACGCTGTGCGGAACAATACGATTACTTAACGCCGCGACCTGTTTAGAGCGCCCCTGGATGTCCAAGAAGCCCTCGCGGTGTTGAGCTGACCTGAAAGCAGGGGGTCCTGCAGGCCTACTCCGAGCCCCCGAAAAGCAGTTGAACGGGGCTCTCAGGAAGACGCAAGTTACGAGGCCAGATCTGATCCACCCCCAGATTAACTGCAGCAGGCGGGGCGAAACCATTTATCTTAGTCACGCTGGCGATGCCCCTCTCGAAGATGGGGACATGTTTGGTCGCATGGTGCCGCCCCCAAGCGGCTAAGAAAGAGCCTAAACCGCAATGCATCTTTAGCACGACTGGGCAGTGCCTGCCCGCCAAGCGGCCAAGCCAGCGTCGAGGGTCTGTACAATCTGCGAGCACAGGCTCTGCAGCTCGGCGAGCTTGGGCGCGGGGGGCTGGGCGAGCTGCTCGTTGATTCGGCCTCCGCGCCCGCGGAGATTCAGAGCCTCTCGTTGAGCTCCCAATGGCCGAGACTCTTGGCGCACAGGGGAAAACCAACCGAGGGTCTGCGTAGCCGATGGCCGCGAGCGCGGCCCCGAGAATGATACCGTTCGTGAGCCTCTGGTGCAAACTCCCCGCCGCGCCGAGCGGGCCGGGCGCCGGTCTGCTCTGGTCCTCGGGGGCCCGCTGCGCGCGCGCCGGCCAGAAGGCTGCTGCCAGCGGAGCCAGCCTGATGCAAACCTGGGCGGCCGCCACGCGATCGGCACCGCACGGCAGGCCTGCTTCGGGGAACGCTGCGCGGCGCCGCAGCAGCGGCAGGGCCTCGCCAGAAGCGGGCGACGGTCAAGATGTCCAGGCCCATCGCGCAAGGCCAGGCGTTGACCCAGGTGTTCCTTCCTCTGCAGTCGACGCTCTGTCGGAGGGTGACCGCCCGCTGCTCGACGAACATTGAGACGCTGGGCGCTTGGGCAGGAGAGCCCAGAGTCGAATCGACAAGTCGGATCGGCGATCGAACTGAATCGCATCGGCGGAAATCGGCAGCCGAGTCGGGAAAAGTCGAATCGGCGGAAATCGGCGGGCTAGTATGCCTCCAACAAGAAGTCGGAACCCACATCGGCGTCCCGAGTCGAATCGAATCGGAATCGGAATCGGAAGCCATCGACGTCGAATCGAACCGGGTCGCAGGAGTCGAGATGAGCCCCGCGGGGGCGTGGGCGCTACAGGCAGGCCGCCTCTCTTGCCCGTGCGGGGGCCGTCGGAGCCGCGGGCTGCAGCTCGCGGCGCTGCGCGCCGAGAGCGGGCCTGGCCGGCTGGGCGGCGGGGTGCCGCAAGCGAGGCGCCCGCGGCTCCCCAGACGCGGCGCTGGCGCCGGAGGGCCTCCACGTCGGGGGGATCGCCCGCGAAGGCCGAGCGGGTCGCGGCAAGGTCCGCGGGATCGCGCAGAAGCTCGGGCCCGACAAGCTGCCAGGGGACCAGTGCAGGTGCAGGAGGGCGGGGGCCCTGTTTGGTGCCTCTGGTGCGGCAGGCCCCCAAGCTTCGCGAGGCCTCGTCAGCGATGGCAAGCTCGGACGGGCACCGCCTCCAGACGATGCGCATCCCGAGCGCCAGGGGCGCGGCCGCCACTTGACGACAAACCCGAGAAAGTCCAGCACTGGAGTTCCCGCCTTCGGCAAGGGCCAAGCTGGGAGAGTCATGGGGCCACTGTTTCCGAAGTGCCTCTTGCAATGGGAATCCACCGGCCCAGAAGGTGAGCGTTTTTTTATTCGGCGTTTCGACATTGGGCGGGATGGGGGGGAGGGGGGGGTCTGGCTCAGGACCTCTGCTTAGGGCGACCGTTTGCAGGAGTGCTGCCTCTGGTGGAGAATCCACCCGCTCGAAACAGGCGCCACAAAACAGCCAAGATCTACTGCATGGGGGGGAAGAGGGGGGGTTCGGGGGCCCGCGCCGATCGGCGAAACAAGTAAGAACAAACGATCACAAGCTCGAAGGGCGACCGACGCCATGGACCTCTCCTCCAGGACACTGCGAGCCTCTGTGCGCTTCCAGGCAGCGGGAAAGGACGGTGGCCCAAGTCTCATCTGGCAAACCGCTGGATACCTCGTCGAAGCTGTCGATGGGGACTCCTAGAGAACTCGGACACGTTGCAATGCCACCCCAGGCCTCGCAAGCTAGTTCAGAACTACGAAGGCTAAGCAAAGCCTCGTGCTCGCGAGAATATTGGTAGCGCTCGTAAGCCCTTCCGATCGTGGCGATCTCGCTCGCGTCGCAGTCCTTCTCCGAAATGCCCACCCCCTACTGCGATGCATCGGTGCACCTGGCTGCTTTGCATCACTCGGAAATGCAATCGCGATAGGTAAAGACGATGAGCGAGGCGCGTCAGCGCAAGTCTCGCCAGACGGCGCCCGACAGCGGCCACCTCGTCGAGCCTGCGTGCTGGATGATGGCGCAAACGGCGCGCAATCTCTTGAGGAGCTCGTGACGCATCAAAGCTCGAACAGCGAAGTCGGTGGTGACGATTCGGGTCGAATCCCCCGTCGCGAACTCCTGGCCAGCGCGAGACAACCCTATCCGATGCGCCAGGCCACTAGCGTAAACTTTCGCTGGTGGGTTAGCCGAGGACGACGCCGCCTGCCGCGGTCCCGGCCTCGCGCGCGCGGAGCCCCGCGCGCGGCAAAGAAACGACGACCAACTCGGTGACGGCCACCGCCCGGGCACGATCGATGCCCAAGCGGATCGAAGGTGTCAACGCACCCCGGGTGGGAGAACGGCCATCCAGTCGACAGTCACGCGTCAGTCGCATGGGTAAACGGGCGTCCGAGAAGGCGAGGGATGGGCAAGAGCGCGTGCCGACACGGGCAAGGAGATCCACCGACCGCTGGCGGATCCAGCGGCCATGCTTCCATCCCGTTGGCGCGGCGCGAAGCCGAGGAATGAGGTAATCGCAGTCCTGGGTGCACTGACCTTCATGATCCTGGCAATGCCTCCATGACGGGCACGAATCCGAGACAGACGCAAAAGACGCCAGCACTCGTGAGAGAGAGCCATGGCGTCAATATTATTCTCGATGTCGATGGTGCCGAAATAGAACGGGCCCTCCGCGTCCACGTGCAGCGAAGCAAACGCTGAACCTGTCGCGAGATTCACGTACGGCGGCCCCGCGAAGGTATCCCCAGCGGCACGGCCGTCGAGAATTAGTCGGATACGCTAACCATGCTTCAGTACGGAAAACAACACTGCCACGCTTGAGGTACAGGTCCGTCGCCAAGCAATGAGTCTGCTCCCCGCGAGTCTCGTCAACGGCTTGCCGTATAGACCGGGGTCCTTCTTCAAGCTGCCGTCCGTGTGAGCCTGACAGAGAGGGAGAGAGACCAGAGTAGCATCGGAATGAGTTCTCCCACTGGCTAGCGGCCGCGAGAGAGAGAGAGAGAGAGAGAGAGCGCGCGCGATGTTCAGCATCCGACCCGTCGGCCAGGCGAGAGGCGCGCAGACACTGGATGGGGGAGCAGGGTCACGAGGGGGAAGGGGGGCACCGAGCAAGCTCCGCGCGCCGGCCAGGCGGTCCTCGTGCAGGATGGCGAGGCCACGCAGGAGGGACGTGGCCCCGAGGCTCCTGTTGCTCCCGTCGAACTTGAAGGGGCCACATCCCAAAAGTAATATCGAGCACCCCGAAAAGTGCCGAACCAGTGTCGAACGAGTGTCGCTTCCCAGGGCCCGACACGTGAAAACCCTCAAGTGTTTCTGGTGCTCGAAATTCTTTCTGGTGATCAAGGCTAAAGTACGTGGGAACACCATAGCCCGAGGCAGGGGCCCCCCGGACGGGCGGCCCGGGCCCCGCAGGGAGGCCGGGGGCGTCTGGCGACCCCGCCCAGAGTCGCTGGACCGCGCGGCCGGGGAGCCTTCGAGAGGGAGTCGCCGGGGCGCCCACCGACCTGGCCGCCACCAACTATGGCAGGATGCGCTCCGACATCATTAGGGGAACGAGAATTCACATTTCCGTCGCAACTACAAGAGGTGCGTAGAATGTTTGTAAATCTACGGGCATCATACGCACGTGTGCTGCAGATCCGACGAACACATCCATTTTGACTTGCCCGAGTTCTGTAGTCGATCCCCCACTCGAACTCTGGATTTCGGGGGCACGCCTGATGCCAGGGGAACGAAAACTGACATAAACATAAAAGCTCGGAGGTCCGCGGATTCCTCGGATCCGCGCTGGACCCCGGCGCGAGTGGCCTCGCCAGAGGGGGCCAGCGCGGATCCGAGAGATCCGCGCGGACCTCCGAGCTTTGTTCATGCTCATGCCACCGTCCGCTCCCCTAGAATCGTGCCGGACCCGGAGGTTCCACAGCGACAACAAAAAACCCGCGTCGATGCCGGGGGCGGCGCCGGGTGGCCGACCATCAGCCGCAGCACCTCTGGCATGACGTGCACAGTCCAGTCGATGCGGACGGGGGCTGCCACCCTGCCGATCGCGGCGCTCAGAGACCGAGCGACCTGGTCGTCGACTGGCGTCGACTGACTACCTGCAGGCTCTGCGGCGAACGGGTCAGCATCCGAGTCGAACGCTGCCTCGTCATCAGACGTGGACTCCGAAGGCGACTGCAGGTAGTGTTAGGTCGGACGAAGAATAAAACATACCCCACAAATATTCAAACATGGTCAAGAATAGCAAACAAATCGTCCCCATATTATTGTTTGACTATTTTTGAATATTCCCCCTGTGGAGGGACAAGCCCGGATTAAAGGTAGTGCAGGCCTTTGAGCCGCGGGCCCGGGAAAAAACTGCGTTCGCCAGTCAGCGCAACGTAGCTGCCCGAGTCGTCCAGCACCGTGCCTCCTCGCACTTGGCGTGGCCATCACCTCGGTCCCGTCTAGCACTCCGAGCACTGTCTCGCTGGGTGCACTGAAGTAGTCCTGGCCGATCTCTTCGCGCAGCAGCCACACCGTCGCCTCTGGGGTCATCTCATCGAATCGAACCGCCACGGAAAACATCAAGAACGTACAATCTGGACACATGGGGCGCGTCGCCAGGGAACCGACAAGCCTCCGCGCGTAAGCCGTCGACGTAATGAGTGGGTAGTGCTGGCAAGGGCGTGACTGCGACTGCACGCGCCCGCCCACCCTTTGATGACCTTGAGCAAAAATAATTACGCAGCGGCACCCTCATACGCTGTCAGGAATCACGCTCAGCAGCACTGACACTGGTCATATGTAGGATGAAGGAGAGGATCGCGATGCAGGGAAAATGCAGCGGGTGGGTGACGTCCTGCGAAGCCGGGCAACAACTCGAAACGTATGCCGAAACACTCCACCTGCAGGTAGTCCTGTGCGGCCCGAGGGGCCTCCCCGACATTCCCGGCTCCCTCCCTCCCGATCCACCCTCCCCCCCCCGCCCCGCGCCTCGCCGGCCTGCCCCCTCCTAGGCTTCTGCTCCCCCCTCTCCTCCTCCAAGGCTCCCCTTCCCTTCCCCTCCCTCGTCTTCTCCTCATCGTCTTCTCCTCATCGTCCTCCTCATCGTCCTCCGCATCGTCCTCCTCCTCCTCCTCCTCCTCCTCCTCCTCCTCCTCCTCCTCCTCCTCCTCCTCCTCCTCCTCCTATTTCTATTTCCCCTGCCGACCAAGGTCGGTGACGACCAGCGGGCAGCAGATGACGCCCCAGAGGGGTGACTATGTAAGCGTCATTCAGTTTATTCCAGCTCCTGGTTGGTTGGGCTTTGACGCTTGCGCTGCACTCTCTTTCGCTCCTCAAGCCAGTTGGCCCAAACCTCCATGTGAACAGGGGTGAGGCAAAACCTCTCGGCGAGCTGCTGCTGGTTCCATCTCGCCCCCCACGCTCACCGCCCAACCAGCTCCAACAACCCCAGCCCCCCCACCACGGCGGGCTTCAAGGCAGAGCCATCCGAGCGGGCAGCAACTTCGAGGTCAAAGGGCGAGGCGGGCCGTGGCTCTCCGATGGTTCACCCCTTGTACTGAAGCGCAAATCCTGGGAAGAGTCTCTTTGCGGCTCTAGCTCTTTGACTTTGCAGCGCCATCGCCATGCCTTTGGGCGGGTGACAGACCTTGCAGAGGGCCTTGGGGGGGAAGGCCGAGGATGCGGTCGAAGGAGGTTGATGCGCATGAGCTCAAGACCCAGCCCCGCCAGGTCCTTAGCGTCACGTGCCGGCATGTCCGCCATCACGGCGTCCTGCAGCCCCGCACAACGCCTCATTTCATTGAAAACTGCCTGAAGACCCCATACTTTCTGACAACCTCTTTGGCGCTCGGGTGGATGGCGGCACCTGTCTTAGCATACTTGTGGGCGAAGTCTGACCCTAGCCTGGCGAAAGCGGAAGTCCGTCCCACCTTCATAGCTCCCCACGAGCAGGTGGCCGTCGCTTTAGTAGCAGCAGGTGCCACACCACCAGACAAGACAAGCATGTAGACCAGGGGTGGTACCTGGAGTTGCTGGGGTTACGCGCAAACGACGGGCGTCGCAGCGCTTCCAGTTCCTGCGCAGTCAATGCAAACATGAACGTCCACAACATCTGCGGCTCTTTGCTCCGCTACGACAACGTGCCCAATCCTCCCCGTCCCTCGCGGACAGGAAAGGGGCGGGCCCGAACGGAACGGCACCAAAGCAAGCCGCGATGAGTCGACCATCATCGGACCGTGGGGCCCAGGCAGGACCTGCCCAAAACAAAATCTGCGGAGGTTGCCGTCCTCAGGTCGACTCACCCCGCGGGCGCCCGCTTCGCTGGCACTGAGGAGGGAGGGGGCCAGCCCGAAGGGGAGAGTGAAGATGCCAGCGGCGACCTCTTCCCGGTCCTGCTGCCAGGCATGGAGATCCTCGGCCGCCCTCAGAGGCTGCAAGGAGCACTCGGTCCGCCGTTGATCGAACTGGGCTGGGCGTACCTGGCGCTCCCCTGCAAAGAAGGCAAAGAGGGTCTCGCGCGGGCCCGTGCGCGCGTGGCCTAACCTGGCGCCGCGCGCGCTGCGAGACTGAGCTGCGCGACGCCTCCTCGTGGCGCGTCGTCCATTGGTCTGTCGTGGCTCCGTCACCAGAGGTCCAGCAATGGCTCCCAGAGAACTGGCCGCGCTCGCGCATGCGACGAGGCTCGGGCCGATAAGGCAGCCACCCCCTATCTTCTGGGGGCCGCCCTCCGAGCAAACCAGGACACTTGCCTCGGGCTGAGGGCCCGCAAGCCTAAGGCCCCACCATCCTCCGATGCCAACCGCCTAGCGTTTGGACAGGCCACTCCGGAGCCTCGACGGTTTCGGGGGGCGCGCGGGCGAGGGGGCGGGCCGCGGCCCAGGGCAACATGTTCCTTAGACGCTCGTCCAGGACCGCTTCGAAGACACGCGCTGCGCGATGCCCAGGCGGCGTCTTGCTTGCCTCCCAGATGGCCCAGGACTAAAACAGAAGAGCTCCCCTACGGCAGGGCCCCAGGGGATCCATGGACTGACCGGCCACGGTAATGCAAATGCGGAGCACAGGGGAAGCCGTGCCCGTAGACCTGTGAGAGGACCCCATAGTGCCCAGACGGGGCCTGTGAAGTTGTCTCCCACTAAGTCCTCCTGCTACCGCTCCCCAAGACGCTGTAGCTTGGGGCCCCGCGCGCTGCGCACGATGAACACATTTTTTTTGGCCTCGCAGCAGGCAGGGCCTCCAGCTCCTCCGCGCTCCTTCCCCGGGGCGGGCAGCCTGGGGGGTCGTCCCACGCCTAACGACAGCTGAAATGGTGGATCCTGAGCTTTCGGTGGCTTGGAGCCCAGACTGTTCCGGGACACTCGGAGGAATCTCTAAGGGCCTTGATTGGGGCTAATTACTTACAGTAGTCTTCGAGTCCCCCAGGACCTGCTCAAGCCGGTTGTACCCCCTGGCAGATTTGACCCCCGCTTGACGTAGCTCTGCGGTGATCATGTCTTTGGTGCCTCAGCGTTGCGCGCGTGCATCATCAACATCGTTCCTGATCATCCGGCTGGGGCCTTGGCTCACCGGGTCACGGAGTAGTCGGGGCGACGCGACCGTCGCAAACGACGTGGCCGACGACCCTCCTGCCAGGTGCGGTGCCAACAGCCCGAAACATCTCGCTGGCCTTGTCGTGGAACCGCAAAACTCTGGGCCCCGAGTGGAGCCGGCGCGCTGCGAGGGCGACCCGCTTCTCGAGATCTGTCGCAATTGCCTCCTGCATGAGGGCCCCTGGTGGCGCGCTCGAAACCGTTCATTGCCACCAGGAGTGCGCGCGCCTCATGTTCCCGCCCCGATCTGTCGCATGTGGTACCAGCCAGGTCATGCGTCCTCTGCCGCGCTCTCATCATGTCCTGGCGCAGGCGAGCCCAGGCCTCGCAAAGAGAGGCAATGAAAGCAGGTGGTTTGAGAGCTAGTCCTTCACTGGTCCTTCAACATTGACAGCGAAGACGATCGCCGCGCGTCAGAGGTCAGGCGCTTCGACCGCCAGCGCGCCATGCCAGTCTAGCCGCAAATCCATCGGGGAGAAGCGGCCAGCATCGCGGGTTGATTCCCTCAGCTCCCAAACCAACCTCGCGTCGGACTTTCTCTAGGGGCCACTTCAGCCCGCCGGCGTTTTTTTTTTTGGGGGGGGGGCGAATCGCTGCCAGCCGGGCGTTCCTGGGCCCGGGTCATGGCGGATGTGGTGTCTGCCCGATGCCTAGTCCAACCAGCTCTATGATTAAATCGGACTGCGTCATCCCCTTGCAGAGGCAGGCCGCCCTTGGCGAGGGGCGGGGTCAGCGGCGCTGCCTCTTCGACATGCCAAAGGGCGGCCGCGCCGCCGCCAGAAACTGCGTCGCGGGGCCATGCTCGCCAGCGTTGCCGGCGAAGCTGCGATTGCGCATGCGAAACTTGTTCAGAAATTTTGCCGACGCCTGCGATGGCGTCGCCGGGTAACGCGCGGCGCCGCCCAGCGGCGAGGGCGCGCCCCCTCTGCAACCAGGTCGGGCCCGGGGGCGCGGGGGCCCAAGCGCCGGGCGGCCTCCAGGGGCCCTGGGGGGGGGGGGGGGGGGGGGGCGAAGCCGAAGGCCGAGCTCTCATGATACCTCCGCAGCCCTCGGCGGGAGAACTGGCAAGCTCCTCCGAAATCCCTAGCAGCCGGAGAAATGACTTCCTCCCAGCGCCCCGGGGTAACGCTTGCAGTTTGACTCGCCGCCTGTTGACGCCTCCAGCCCGTCCGCGCAAAAGGGTCAGTAGCTCCATCGCACAAGTCAAACCGATGGCGGAGCTCGCCCTCCATCCTGGTGAGCCACTCCTTCCACGCGCCTTTCAAGGAGTCCCAACGCTGTCAATTTCGCCCACCTGCCAGGGCCAGTTGTGCCCTAGAGGAGCTCTCATGCACCCGGCGGCAGGGTTCGCCAGCGAAGCTTCCGGGAAACGCGCGCGCGGCGGGGGCCCACATAAAGAATCCAACTGGCGTGGCGTCAGCTGCGCGGGGGTGCGCGGTCCGCGCGGCGCAGCGCGTGGAGACGCCGCGCTCTCGATGCAGCTGGCCATGCCATGGGCAACAGTGAAGCAGCCCGGGCAGCGCACCTGGCCTACTCCGCCCGAAAAGGTGGCAGCCTCAGGTGCTGCGATGGGCGCGTTGAGCATCTGGGCCCACTTGCGCGTTGCGCTGCGCGCTGAGATCCCCTGCCGGCATCCGCGGGGCCTTGCAACCCCACATATGAAGCCCCAGGTCCTCCGAGAGCTCCAAACTTCCCCCATTCGCAGCCCCGGCCGCCGCGGCCGTGGAACGCGATCCACAAGGGCCCCGAAGCGGCAGGGGCATCTACCCGAGCGGCGGCCACTCCCCCATGACCCGACTTACGGATACCCAATCATTCCACGGCATGCCAGGGGCCCCGAGGTGAGATGCCGCCCCGCTCACAACTCAAACAGCGGTGGCCAGCTTGTGGTCGCTCAACCAAACGGCGGTCTCAAAGGCGCCAGAGGGTGCTCCCAGGGCCCCCCACCTGGCGGCAGCGCGCTTCCTGGATGCCTTCAGCCTGGTATTCTGGGCACTCCAAGCGTAGCGCATCTCGGGCCCCTGGCTCAGCTGCCATTCCAGAAAGTCCCGGCGCTGGGGCTAACCATCATGAGCCGCCCGGTCGAGATCTGATCTCCTCGGGGGCTGCGAGCGCCCCCCTTGCGCCTGGGCGCGCCGCCGTCAGCGGGCGCCGGGCAAGTCGACGAGGCGCGGGGGTCGAGGTCGAACTTGGCGTAGATGTCGAAGGCGGACATGGCGAGGTGGGGGCGCGCAGGAACTGCCGCTGCGCAGCCGTCTGTCCTGCTAGAAAATCTGGAACAGCAAGCCGCGCGCGTTGGGGGCCCCCCCAAGCAATGCGCGAAACGGATATGCGAACCCGCGCCGCGCCAGCTCGGCGCAGCTGTCTCTCGCCAATCCTTGCTGGCCGTGTCCGAGTCCATCAGCTGGGGGGCGGCCGCGAGCATCGCGAGCTTGGCGAAGCTGTCTTGGCGGGCGCATTCGAGCGCTCGCGCGCGGGGGGGGTCCGCGCCGGCGGGGTAGAGAGACCTGCGCGTTCAGAATGAGACAAATGGGCGGGGCACATTTATTTGCCAGCGTTGCGCCGAAGGCCCCGACGTCGCCCATGCCATTCGCGGGGCCGCGCGGGCGCGGCCCGATGGGGGGGGGCCGGAGACGCGGGCGCAGCGCTGCGCCTAGCCCTCGGAGCAGTCGCCGCTGCCCCTGCCGGACCCGCGCTCCTTCCCATGGAAATATCCCGAGGAAGCAATTAACCCCCCCCCCCCCCTTCCGGCGAAACGGCATCCCCCGGCACCTGGAAGCGTTATTCTGGCACCTGAAGCTAGGAGGAGGAGGAGGAGGAGACAAATCGCCTGAGACATCCTCGCATTTCTTAATAGAATTGGCCAAATCGCTTGAAACATCTCCACATTTCTTAATAGACTTGGCCAAATCGCCTGAAACATCTTCACAAGTCTTAATAGAATTAGCCAAATCGCCTGAGACATCTTCATATTTCTTAGCAGAATTGGCCAAATCGCCTGAGACATCCTCACATTTCGTATGAGAATTGGCCACATAGCTTGAGACAGCCTCACATTTCTTACGAAAATTCGCCAAATCGCTTGAGACATCCTCACATATTGCCCAAATCGCTTGAGACATCAACGCAGTTCTTAATAGGATTTGCCAAATCGCTTGAGACGTCCTCACATTTCCAAATAGAACTTGCCAGACTGCTTGAGACACCCTCACATTTCTTACGACAATTGGCCCGATGGCCTGAGACGCCCTCGTATGTCTTAGTAAGAGATTGTTAAATCGAGCAGGCTCAGTTCACGAACAAGAGCGCAGAGGAGTGTCAGGCGTACGTCAGCCACCGGAAGATGATCGAGACAGTGCAGGTGTGCTCTAAATGCGAGTGGCGCTCAGGCTGCGTCGCGTGCAGCTATGAGCACGCCCTCAGGCATTGCGTCAGGCACGGGGAACCGCCGTCGTGGTGGAGGATGAGCACGATGAGCGTGCTGAGGGGCATGTGTAGGTGAGCCATCTTGTGCTCTTCAGCAACCATCGACGAGTTCAGATGCTCAGCAGTGGCGGCGACGAGCTCAGATGCTGTCTGCATTGATTTTCTCGCGATCAGGGCTTGAGGCCTCATGAGACAGCTCAGGAGTTCGTGATCGGGATGGTGGGCGGGAAAGGAGGAGGAGGAGGGACAGGAGAGGGGACAAGTCAGGAGAGACAGGAGAGGGGACGAGTCGAGCTCACCCTGTCAGGCCGCTTCAGGCCCCGGAGACTCTCTCAGCGCGTTTTGGCCACTTCAGAGAGTGCGTGCGTTTTGGCCGCTTCAGAAATTGTGTATGATTTCTAGAACCTCCTTCGCTTCCCCTTTGCTTTCTCAAGTGTTCCTCAGTTTTCTTAGCGTTTCAGATGTTGTTTTTTCTTGTCTTTCTCAGTTTCTCTTAGCCTTTCCTTGGTTTCCATGTGTTTTCCTCCTCTTCCCCCTCCTCCTCTTCCTCCTCCTCTTCCTCTCCGGTTCAGATCCTCGCCCTCCTCCTCCTTCTCTTTCTGCCAAGCTCTTAGTCCTTCTCCTCCACCTTCCTCCTGTCTCCCTCCTTCCCCACATGCTTTCAGTGCTCAGGAGAGTTCCTGCGTGTGCTTGTGACAGTTCTGGCAATATCAGGGCAACCTTTCAGTGCTCAGGAGAGTTCCTGCCTGTGCCTGCCGCCCTTTTCAGAGCTCAAGCGTTCCAGCAAGATGATTCCAGCGTTCCAGCGAGATCGCTCGTCCAAAAAAAAATCAGCTTGCAACGGATCGTTGCTAACTCGATTCAGTTGTTTCAGATTCAATTATTCGTCTACAGATTCTCTGCCTCAATCAGCGTTTCTTGCTCGTTGTCGAATCGATTCAGCTGTCGCAGATTCAGTTGCGCCATTCTCGCATGTCTTAATAGAATCGGCCGAATTCCCTGAGACATCCTCGCATTTCATACTAGAATTTGCCAGATCGCTTGGAACATCCTCGTATTTCTTCATCAGATCGGCGAATTCGCCTGAGACATTTGCGCATGTCTTGATCGAATTGGCCAAGTCGCTTGAGACATCCTCGCAGATTCATCTGGAAATGGTGTTGTTCAGACTCTGGGCCGCCCCCAGACTCTGGTGGGTGCTCCCTCCACCTCCTCTTCCTCCTCCTCCTCCTCCCTCCCCTCCTCCTCCTCCTCCTCCTCCTCCTCCTCCTCCTCCTCCTCCTCCCTCCCCTCCTCCTCCTCCTCCTCCTCCTCCTCCTCCTCCTCCTCCTCCTCCTCCTCCTCCTCCTCCTCCCCCTCCTCCTCCTCCTCCTCATCCTCCTCTCCCTCCTCCCTCCCCTCATCCTCCTCTCCCTCCTCCGCTGCCGCCTCCTCCTCCTCCCTCCCCTCATCCTCCTCGCCCTGTCCCCGTTCTCCGCGCGCCCGTCGCGCGGGGCGGCGCAGGGCGAGGCCGCGCCCGCCCTCGACGCCGTGGCCAACGGCGTCCCGGACGTTCAGCGTCGCCTTCGCCGGGGCCACCAGCCTGACGCAGGCGCGGGCGGCCCCCCGCTCGCCCCCCGTGCGGCTCGGCCGCTCGGCCGCTCGTCGTCGTCGTCGCCGCCGCCGGCGTCGTCGTCGTCGTCGTCGTCGTCGTCGTCGTCGTCGACGTCGTTGTCGTCGTCATCGTCGCCGCCGCCGCCGCCGTCGTCGTCGTCGTCGCCGTCGCCGTCTCCGTCGCCGTCGTCGCCGTCGTCGTCGCCGTCGTCGTCGCCGTCGCCGTCGCCATCGTCCGTCGTCCGTCGTCCGTCGTCCGTCGGCCGCCGCCGTCGCCGCCGCCGCCGCCGCTGCCGTCGCCGCCGCCGCCGCCGTCGCCGCCGCCGCAGGCAGCGGCGGCGGCGGGGGGGTGCGAGAGGGTATCCCAGAACTCCGACGTCGTGCGTACTTCAGCGCGGAGGTTTTATCCGGCGCTTTCGGCCTCCGGAGGCCGTTCCTGGGCTTTCGGGCCGCCCAAACTCGGATCGTCGTCGTCGCCGTCGTCGTCGCCGCCGCCGTCGTCGTCATCGTCGTCGTCATCGGCCGGCCCCAGGGAAGTTGCCAGGACCTCCAATGACCACCGGGGACCCCGCATGGACAAAATCACGACATCGGATCTCTGGGGAGAGGCGGCGGCCCCCCGGCTCCGAGGAAGAAGTCCTCGGGGGTTTACGCCGGTTTTTGGAGGTCTCCTCGCCGCGAGGTGCCTTCCAGCGGCCGCGCCTCGCCGAGAGCGCCCCCCGGGGTGCCAGAGCCGTCCCGAGCGGCCGCCCGAGGTCCGAGTTGTGGCCCGAAGACCACTCGGAGGAGGACGGGGGAGGAGGAGGAGGAGGGAGAGGAGGAGGAGGAGGAGGACGGGGGAGGAGGAGGAGGAGGGGGAGGAGGAGGAGGAGGAGGAGGACGGGGGAGGAGGAGGAGGCGGAGGAGGAGGAGGAGGCGGAGGAGGAGGAGGGGGAGGAGGGGGAGGAGGAGGAGGAAGAGGAGGAGGATGAGGAGGAGGAGGAGGAGGAGGAGGAGGACCGAGGACGTATCAACGACGCTGAAATACACCCTCCCCGTCTCATGTCCAGGGAACCCCGTTTTGCAAAGGATCCGCCCTCCATCCGTGTAACTGTTGCGCAAGTTCTGGTCATAAGGACCTCGGGAAGTCTAAAGCGAGAGCCAGATTTTTAAGAGGGCGAGAGCCAGATTTTGAAGAGGAAACGCCCTCCACCCGTGCGGTTGTCGAACTAGTGTACGCTTCTGGTCGGAGAAGATGAGGAAGTCTCAGGCGAGAGCAGCATCGTGAAAAGAAACCGCCCAAGAGGGCCCCGAAACAGCCCAAGAGGCCCGCAATACGGCCCCAAGAGGGCCCCAAGACGGCCCAAGGAGACTTCCACGACGGCCCTGAAACGCCCCAAGAGGGCTCCAAGTCGGCCCAGAGAGACCCCAGGACAGCTTCCGATGGCGTCAGACGGGCCAGGAACGCCCCAAGACGGCCAAAGAGGCCCCCCAAGAAGCCCCCACAGGCACCCAAGAGGCCTCCGAGAAACCCCCAGGAAGCTTCGAGAAGGTCCCAAGAGTGTCCCAAGAGGCTCCCGGGAGGCCTCCTCTCCCTCCGAGGCTTCCTTCTCCTCTCTCCCATCCTCCTCTCCATCATCCTCCCTCCAGCGTGCCCCCAAGAATTTCAACAACGACTCGGGCAACATATCCGCCGATCCGGCGTGTGAGTATAGCCTGAGCATCAGTTCCTGGGTTTCAGCTCTGCTGGGGGGTGGGTGCCGGGGTGACCCTGCCGGGGTAAGGGGGGGGGCAGTTCCCCTTTTCCGAGGGGGGGCTCTTTCGGGCCCAGGAGGGCCCCCGCGCGGGCCAAGAGGACCCCAATAGGCCTCCAAGACGGCCCAAGAGGGCTCCGAGTCGTCGAACGATCGGTCCAAGACGCCCAAAATGGCCCCCAGACGGCCCAAGAAGCTTCCAAGACGCCCCAAAAAGCTTCCAAGATGGCCCCCAAGAGGGCCCCCAGAGGCAAAAACTCGTTTCATTCCGTGGGGGGGGACGTACATTTTCAGTATATTCGCCTCTTCGGCTTTCACAGCGTCGAAGACGGCCCAAGAGACCCTCAAGATCGCCCCAAGACGGACCAAGAGGCCTACAAGAGGGCTCCAAGACGGCCAAAGAAAGCCCAAAACGGCCCAAAAGACCCCAAAGACGGCCCAAGAGGGCCCCAGGACGGGCCCGAGAGGGGACCCAGAGGGGGAACAACTGACATTTCGGGCCTTCGACCCAAAGATGCCCCCAGGAGGCTTCAAGAAACCTCCAAGAAGCCCCCAAGAGGCCCCAAGAGTCGCCACTGGCATCCGGAGCGCCCCGGATCGGCGGCACTGGCCGAAGGCCACTACAATGGTTCAATATCTTGGCCAAACTTGGGACAACGTTTGGCCACATAGACGTTTCCAAAAGGCATGCGGCGGCGATGGTTCGTCGCAGGCGTCTTAGATGGACAACGAGCCCGAGACACCGAGGAACCCTCTGAGGAACGCAGGGCATGCCGATAGGAAAAGAAAAAACAAAGAACCGAGGACTCCCAAGGAACCCAGGGAACGCTTATAGCAAACCAGGACACGGCAACGAGGAATGCAGAAGTGCCTGGGGAACGCCCACAGGAAGAAACCATGGAACGCCGAGGAATACAGGCAACGCTAACTGGAAACCAAGCGGAACGCCGAAAACAAAACGGCAACACCTACATGAACGCAGGCCCAACGAATCGGGCAACACCGGGCGCCGCCTCTCGCGAAGGGCCGCGGGCCCAGCGGTCCTTCACAAACGCGTAAGATCCCCTTAGGCAAGCCTACTTGGGGAAAAAATGGCACCCGACCAAATGTCATTTTGTCGGATGGCGTTTTTGTCAGATGAACTGTTCCACCGCTTTGAAACGACCTGCATCGAGGAATGCGTGATCAGACCCGGCATGGCTGCAACGCGACTGGCGACAACGATAATTGCAGCCAGCAAGGAAGTACGCCACAGGACGTCGCACAAAGGAGCGAACAGATTGCACAAAGCAGAGCGCGCAACGACGACGCCGACGAGGACCAAAACAAGGGACAGGAGTAGGAGGAGGAGGGAGTTGATAGGACGAGGGCCAGCGGCAGCAGCACCACTGTCATCTGCCACCGCCCCTCGACATGTTGGTTCGGATTCTTTGGTTTCCACGCCAACGAGCGCCTAGCCTAGCCGGCGCAGCCGCAATCATACGCCGCGGCACAATGACAGGCCAGCAAAATACTCCTTTGAAGGATCTCCAAGCACTTTCAAACTTCGTGCAATTCCTCGTCGCCCTTACCGCCGGCATGCAGACCCGCACTAACGAGAAGAAGCCGAAGGCGCCTGGGAGTTAACAAATCGGCGCCCTCTGACTGCGACGCGCGTGCGGCGCGCGGGACAGCTAAGAGCTATATATACCCTCCTTCCTGAGTGTTTGTTTTGGTTCTTGGGTCCTAGGGTAAATTGTGGGGATTCGAAAACTTGGGGGTCGTAGCGCGATGCTATTCGGGGAATGTTTTGGGCGTTGTTGAATTAAACGCGACCCCAGGTCGTCAAGTTCCTGCGGAAGTCGAAATCTGGAGCGAAAGCGGTCCAGCAGCCCATGACGTTAGAGGCCCAGAGCGCCATGTGCGATGCGTGGTGCAGGATGATGTTGGGGTCGCACACGGTTGTCGCCACTGTGAACAGCAACGAGTCCGGCGTTGCATTGCACAGGCCGGCCTTGCAGAGCGCATTGGAACAATGCGTGCAGCATGGCGCCGCCCTGGTTGTGGCGACCGTGGACCGGCTCGCCAGGAACATCGCCAGATTTGCTGCAGTTATGCTGGCCCGGATCCCCGTGTTCGTCGCTGAGTTCAACATCAAGGGTGTCATGGACGGAACGTTGATGGAACGCTCATCGGTGTACCGGGCGGCCCTGGAGGCGCACTTGGAAGGCTTGCGCATCCAGTACAGGATCCAGACAATCATGCCAATTGTGAAGAGGAAAAAGAAGAAGATGGGCGGTCGCGCCCACAATAAAGGCCCGGAGCGGAGGAAACAGAACGCCATGGCCGAGGCCCGCGCGGTAAAACCGCACATGAAAGAATACATGGCGACCGACGCAGCATGGACGGCCCCGCGGATGGCCACATGGCTCGGGGAGAAAGGCATCCGGACGGCAAACGGCAAGAAGTTCACGGCCAGGATTGTGAAGGGTCATCTGCAGAGGCTCGGGCTGTGGGCGTGACTGAGGACGGGCCCTGCGCGGCTGAGACAAAAAAAAAATGGCGCCGGCGGCAAGAGGCTTCCCAATATGGCCCCAAAAGGCAACAATAATTGATTCCCGCATGGTTTTTGCACGTTTTGGGCCTTCTCACCTTTTCAACTTTCCGACGCTCCCAGACGGCCCAAGAGGCCCCCAGGATCGCCCCATGACGGCCCAAAAGACCCCCAAGACGGCCCCGGGACGGCCCGAGAGGGCCCCAAGACGGTCCGAAGAGGGGCCCAAGAGGGGGACCACGAACCGAAAAGTCGAGCCTTCCGCCCCGAGAACGCCCCAGGAGGGCCCAAGAGAGCCCCAAGAAGCCCCCCAGAAGCTCCCAAAAGACACCCTAGAGGCCCCAAGAACCCCCCTAAGAGCCCCAAAGGAGGCCCCAAGAGGCCCCAAAACGTCTCCCAAGAGGCTTCAAAACTTGCTCCAAGAAGCCCCCGAGAGGCCTTCCACGAGATCCCAACGAACACTCAAGAAGCCTCTGAGCCACCACCCAAGCACGGTGGCGGGATGAGCCGAAGGCCAGTTCCACGATCGTCGCACGCTCTAACTCCTTCTGGGGGTCGGCGGAATGGCGTAAGCCACTTGAATATTTTGTTTTTACCATCTCAGACGGCTGCGCCGCAGTGTGAAGTGCGAGACGGAGAGGCGAATGGCCGACAACGGCTCGCACGCGACGCGTCCGCGTGCACAGCGTTCCAAGGCGGCGTGACACGAAGCGGCATGAAAAACTAAACGGAAGGAGGAGGAGGAGGAGGAGGAGGAGGAGGAGGAGGAGGAGGAGGAGGGGAAGAGGGCGGACACGCCACCGAACACGCCACATGCGAGACAAACGGCCGTGGAGGCATTAGGCTGCACCCCAGAAACAACCCACTCTGGAGCGTGAGCGGCAGCCGGGAAAAAAGAGTTCAAGCCCAGAACACGAGGGACAGTGGGAGCTCAGCCCGCGCACGTTGTGGATTTCCCGACAACTCGAAGCGCAGGGGCGACAGCACCACGATGGGGTGCGCTGGCCCTCTTTCAATGCTCGCAGACCCCTTCCAACGAGGACGCGACGATGATGATTTATTCCTCGAGACCCCCACCCAAGACGACAGTGCCCGCTGAAACGAGACAGAGGTCAAGATGGCAACGCCTTGGCCGCCGCGGCAGCGGCCGAATCGTGTTCCCGCTGCAGCGCTGGCCTCATTTACACTTACTCAATACAAGTACTACCCTCCTCTCTCCCCTGATGACGGGGTTTCCGTATTCGCCCCCCCCCCCCCCCCCCCCGCGTCCTGTCTTTTTACACGCAGGATTGGTGCGAACTGGGTTTCCAGGCCCCCGCTCGTTCCGAATCGTGTTCCCCGCCTCTCCCGACCGCCTGCTCGGCGAGGCGCGCGCGTCTTCGGCCCCGCCCCGCGGGGCGATCGCCGCGGCCGCCGCGCCGTCGTCGTCGTCGTCGTCGTCGTCGTCGTCGTCGTCGAGGTCCGACATGCGAGTAAGGACTGACAGACTGACTGTGCGAATAAGGGGAGATCTACGTCATGGTAAGGGATGGGGGGGGGGGGTAGGACGTCAGATATGAGCGCGCGCGCACCTAGCTTGACCGCCCCTCCCCCCCCCCCCCCCCGCACGCCATCTATATCGCTATACCCCGCCCTGTCCTCCACCTGTCACCGAGGCCGCCCATCTGCGCTGGGTGAATTCGAGGCCCCCATCATCTCAGCCCCATACTGCCGCTGCCTTTCCAAGAACTTAACGCTGGGCGCCGAACGCGTTCGGAAAGTGGCTCCGCATGACGGACAAAGCAAACTGCATCGGGTAGTCCTGCGATTGCTTCATCTCCCGCTTGTTTCCGTTGACCGCCTTCTTCCCGTTCGGGCGGGTGGCTGTCGTGTAGAGCGGCAGCTTCGCAGCCTCGGCCTTTTTCACGGCCGCTTTTGCAGTATTGACCTTCTTTGTGGGCGCCGACGACTTAGCTGTTTTGCTTTTTGCCTTCGACTTCGCCTTGGAGTGGGCCTTGGGCTTCGCCGCGGGCTCTGGGCAACTGAGCGCAACGCCTGGCATGAGCTCGGCGAACTTCGCCCCAACCATCTTGAGGTCTTCCAAAAGCGCCCCGACGCCCACGAGCAACGTGGGCTTCATGGAAGCGTGGCCGTAGTCGCCGAGGTTGATCGACAGCGGGAGGACGCTCGGGATCTCCACGAGGAGAGTCTGCATGTTAGGGGTCTCGAAGAACGTGGGCGATCTCGGCTGCTCGATGACCCAGCTGACGCCGAGGTTATTCGCGATGTAGCAGAGAAGCGCCATCCTGGCGTTAACCTCATTCCCTTCCTGAACAGGCTTACAAGCTTCATTGCCCATGATGTTACCTCTTCTACGCTTCGTCACGCTGCGGGACACCCACACCCAACTCGAACACTGGGGCCCAGCGAACATCAATCCAGGAGGTTTGATGCGCAACAGCGCGACGATCACAATGGCAAGGCCTGTGGTGGTGAGGATGTCCATATGATCGACGCACGTTCTGTCAATCGGCAGCACGTTGAGGCCTCCGAGCGTGCCCCACTTGGTGATCCGCGCCCGGCCCGCGAACAAGTCGACGGCGTCGACGTTGCGCATCACCGTCAGTTTGGCGACGTCGCACCCTAGGGCTTGGCGGACTGCCGTTGGTATGAGGGCCACGATCTTTGCTGGAACCTCCCATGGCTCCCCTGGGAACTTCGCCGGGAAGAAGTTCCAGGTCCTGACGTTCTCTAGCGTTACGCTCGAAACACGAGCGGCGAGGTAGGAGCGTTCGAAATCAGGGAACGTCGCCGTCGGGGCCCCGCCGGCCACGAGAAAGGGCACAACGAGGACGCCGAAGGACAAGAAGGGCGCCAACTTCATGGCGGCCGGCAACCAATCAAAGATAAACGGTAAACCGCGATGCCCCACTTGAGCCCAATGGCTGTGGGCGGGGTGGGGGGGGCGACGGAGGAGGAGGAAGGGGGGGAGAGACGAGGGCGGGGATGGGGTTGCCCTCCGCCCAATGAGGCAGGCCGCCGAACCACCAAGGGGCGAAATCCATGCAACCAAAACCCGACACCACATGGCAAATACATGTAGCGAGCTGTGTGACGGCAGCCCGGACGAACCCCATACACCCCCATTCTTCATCCCCCCGCCCTCCTCCTCCCCCTCCCCCCGCCTCCCCCCCCTCCTCCTTCTCCCCGTTTCCCCCGAATTCTCCCTCGTCCTCCTCCCCCTCCTCCTCCTCCCCCCCCTCCTCCTCTTCCTCATTATCATCATCATCATCATCCCCTCCTCCTCCCCCTCCTCCTCCTCCTCCTCCTCCTTCCTCGTAGTCATCATCACCGTCATCCTCATCATCGCAATCATCATCATCATCATCATCATCATCATCATCGCCATCGTCATCGTCATCATCATCATCGCCATCATCACCACCACCATCATCGCCACGATCATCATCATCATCATCATCATCATCATCATCATCATCATCCGCTCCTAGATCCGCTCAAGGATCGGCCACCCCCGGACGACCCCCAGAAATTCGGAGGTGTTTTTGTTTCTGACAACGCCTCCAAATTCCAAGCGGGCCCCAGATTCGCCCCAGACCATCATCATCATCATCATCACCATCATCATCATCATCATTGTCATCATCATCACCATATCATCATCACCACCACCACCATCATCACCATCTTCATCATCACCACCATCATCATCATCATCCGCTCCACGATCTGGCCCAGGATCCGCCCCAGGAATGCCCCCCCCCGGACGACCCTCAGGAATTCGGAGGTGTGTTTTTTCTTTTCCCAAAAAACACCTCCGAATTCCAAGAAGGCCCCAGGATCCACCCCCATGATCCGCCCCAGGCCAGGATCATCATCGTCATCGCCATCGTCATCATCGTAGGCATCAGTCAACATCATCGTCATCATCATCGTCGCCGTCGAAATCATCATCATCGCCGTCGTCGTCATCATCAGAACCATAATAGTCATCATCATTGTCATCATCATCATCATCATCATCATCATCATCATCATCATCATCATCATCATCCTCATCGTTACTATTTCCATCCTCCTCCACCTCCTCATCATCACCCGCTCCAGGATCCGCTCCACGATCGCCCCCCCCCCGCCCCCGGACGACCCCGAGGAATTCGGAGGCGTTTTCCAGAAAACCCTTCCGAATGCCAAGATGGCTCCAGGGTCCGCACCAGGATCCGCCCCAGGCCAGGACCATCAACATCATCATCATCATCATCATCATCATCATCATCATCACCATCATCATCATCATCATCGTCATCACCGGCATCGGCATCGTCATCATCATCATTATTACCATCAGGATCATCATTATCATAATCATCCTCATTTCCATCACCATCACCATCACCATCGCCATCATCATTTTCAACATCAACATCATGATAATGGCCTGCCCGGGAGGGGGGGGGGACAACGCAAAATATTATTCACCCCGCCGACCCCCCCCCCCCCAGCCAGAAGCCCCCCCGGGCCTCGCGAGCACCCCTGTAGCCTCAGAGGGCCACGTGAAATGTGAAGCAAGAACCTGCGTTGCTGCGTCCGCTCATCTTTCATGTTTTTCACCTTCTCCCCCTCCTCCTCCTCATCCTCCTCCTCTTTCTCAACATGTTCCTATGTTTCCTCCTTCCCCTTTTTTCATAATTTTCCTCCTCCCCCCCCTCCTCCTCCTCCTCCCCCTCATCATCATCGTCATCACCATTCGCGTCTTCTTGCTCCACATATCCGTCTCTCTCCTGGCCCTTGTCCTCGCCATCCCCCGCTCGCCGTCAGGATGGGCGCCGCGGCCCCGAGCCTGCGACGATGATGGCCCGTCCTCGTCGCCGAGGGAGGCCGCCTGCCCCGGGCTCGCGGGGGCGGGGGGCGGGGGGGGGGGCATGCGAAGGAGGAGGGGGCGGGGGCGAAGGAGCAGAAGGAGGACGGCTGGATCGGGATCGTCGGCGGCGCTGGTCAAACCGACCAAACACAGGAGAGGACGTCTTGTTTTGAATAATAAAACGTGAATGACCAACCTCGCCCTGGACCCACGACGTGCCCGGACCGATTTTGTCCTCGCATGTGCTTTCAAGGGCCACCAAAGCAGCTGAGACGATACAGCTGCCAAGGTGGCAACACCGCGGTCGGCCCCCGCTGGCGATCAAAGTGTCGACAGTCACTGGTTATCCTGAAATGTCACGGCGGCGCTGCGACAAAATGTCGCGCAATGCGTCGCTGGAACATTGGCGCCCCGCGCTGGAATGTCCCAGCGGGCCCCTTGGGTCTCTTTGCCGGCGTAGCGCCGGAACCCTCTGGCGGGCTGACTACGGTCCCAATATACTGCCATCCGCCCACCTGGGCCCACCCTTCCCTATCCCAGTTCCCGCCGTCGTCACCGGGCGATTTTGCTCGGGGATGTTGCGGCGCCCCTCTCACTACTTCCCATCAAACTTCTTGAGAAGGGACGCCAAATCGCCCACGGGCGCAGCAACTTCGGGCTTGCTCCCTGAGGCCGGCGTGCTGCCCACTGCTGGAGAAGCATTTGAGGCCGGCGTGCTGCCCGCGCCCTCTGGTTTCTTGCCCTGCGGCGTCGTGTCTGCGCCCTCGGCTTTCTTACCTGGCGCCTCATCCTTCTTCGCCGCTGCCCTCTTTGCCGCTGTCTTTGCTCTCTTCGCCACTGGCTCTCCGTCTGCCGTGGCCTGTAGCTGGGTCTCCCAGCCCGCCGCAGCGGCCGCGCGCTTCTTGGCGGCGGCAGCGTCCTCTGCGATCTTCCCCGACTTCTCTTCCCAGCGGCGAAGCTTTGCGGGCATGGCGTCCTTCAGGCGCTTCTCGCCCTCCGCCCCCAGGAACCGCTGCGTGCCAGCCTCTATGTGGTCTTTAACGAAAGCCATCAAGATGTTCATGATCGTGTTCATGTGGTCCTGCGGGGCACGCGCGACGGAGGCGCGCGCTTCTATGGTCAGCGGCCCGCTGCGGCGGCAATCGGGCGGCCCTGCCCCGCCTGCGGCCGAACTGCCAGGCAGGGCGGGTAGCGACGGACGGGGGGGTAGAACGGGAGGGGCGGGCGGGGGGGGCGCGGAAGCAGAGAGGGAAGGGCTAGGGGAGGGGTGGGGCAAGTGGACGGGCGAGATGCTTGATCCCGCGATCCTTGTTCAGCGCCACGAACAGGGCCTTCGCGCCCATGAGCAGCGCGGTCTTGATCATCATGGCTGCGCCGGGCGAGAAATCGATGAGGACGCCAGCGTCGCTGGCCCGCAAGAACTCGGCGCAGAGGTTCGGGTGCAACTCCATGTAGAAGAGCACCACGTTGTCCTTGCCGTCGATCTCCTCGCCATCCGCGATCTCCGCATCATCGCCTTCCTCCGCGTCGTCGCCTTCCTCCGCCTCGTTGGGCTCGTGAAGCCCGGCCTCCGTCTTCCTGCCGGCGTACTTGCCGTCGGCTTGGACTCCCCGGAAGATCTTCTCCCTCTCATGCGGCGGCACTTTGGTCATGTTCGCAAGCTCGAGCATAGGGATGGGGCGCGTCGTGCTGAAGGCAGTGTTGCCCTTCACGAAACGGCGGTCCTCGCCCTTGGCCGTCCTCTTCTTCTTGCGGGCCTGCAGGTAACTCTCGCGGAGGTCGACGGAGCCGGCCGGGGACCTGGAGGCGCGCAGCTTTTTCATGGCATCAGCGTCGTCTGGCTCCATGTGCAGCTCGTTCAGGAACAGTTTCGGCTTGTAGCTGAGCAGCTCTTTCATCATGCTCTCGAGGATGAACCTGTTCCTGCCGCTCAGCATGATGATCGCGTCGTCGTCGCCAGCAGCCTCGCACGCGGTCGACATTGCCAACTTCATGTGTGCATCATCGACGCCCGCTTTCATCCTGTAGGGGCTGCTGTACTTAGGGGGGTCCTTCGTAGCGTCGAGCCCAGAGTTCCACCAGAAGAGCTTGGTGACGCCGTCGCGCATGAAGCCAGGGGCTTTGACCTTATCTGGCAACTGGGGTTCCCCGTAGTGGTGCTTGACGACGTTTCTCCTGAGGAACTCTTCGGCGAGCTTGCCCGTCTCCTCCTTGAGCTGCGCCTTGCGCTGCTGACGGAGGTGCTCCAGCTCGTCTTCGGACAGGGGCGCCTCGTCCACGACTTCGGCGCCCTCGGGGTCGTCGGGCCCATGGCCGCCGCTCCCGCCCCCCACCTTGCCCGTGAGCGCCGGTCGCTCCGCGGCGTAGGCCGCATCGACATCGGCGAGGAGTTCCTTGATGAAGCCGACCTGCCCGAGGAGTGCCAGAAGAGTGCGACTTACGCCCTGTCCCCCTCTGCCCTAAACAAATCAAGATGGCCCCAGATGACCCCCTGCCCAGCGAGGGCCCATGGAGGCCAAGAAGCCCTCGGCGGGGAGGCGGGGAAGTGCATATATGATTCCCTCTGGCCCCCTCCCCCGCGAAGGACCCCTGGGGGCCCGGCAGCCTTGGAAAGCCCGCGTAGGTGGTCAGTAAAAACCCGGGTGCGCCATGGCGCGTTATCAGTGGGGCACGAGGAATAGAATAGATACGTCACCAGCCCCCGGGAATGGCCACGGGGGCCCAGGAGACCTTGGCAAGCCCCTCCCCCGTCCAACCAGTGCTAAGGGGGTGCCCCCGGAAGCTCGCGGCCAGTTCTGCAAGCGAACCTGCAGCGGCGACGTCGCGCTGCTCAGGACCATCAAATTCTGGTACCGCTTGCCATCGAAAACGGGCCAGAAGATCTCCTGGACGATCTTCTCGACCGACTCCTGCGCGTGGATGGGCAGCTCCGCGATCTCGTCCACCGCCGTCCCGTCCAGCTTGCGGCCGACAGGGTGGGCCGCATGGAATGCCTTGAACGTCTTGAACGCCGAGAGCAAGGATTCGCATGCCGGGAACCGCGCGAAAATGGCCGCTGGGATCTTGTTCATGCAGGCCAGCGCGCGGGCGTGTTCAGCCACGTACCTGCCCCCCCGGAGCGAATGCCCGCGGAGGAGAGCGATGTGCAAGTTTTCAGCAGCGTCGCGCAGGAAATTGGGATCGGGCAGCGCGGCACAGAACGCGTCCAAATATTTCGGTGACTCCTGGATGGAAACAGCCGGATTCCGTCTCCCGAAGATCTCCTCGTTGCGCTCGAACCACCACAATGCGCTCTCCATGTGAGCGGGTCTGCCCGGGTCCGCCACGGCCATGCTCAACCTACGCAGAACGCGCAAGTGCAAGCGGATGTTCTTGACGCCCATCGTGGTCTCCGAGTTGGCCCATTTGATGGTGCGGAGCATGTCCGCCACTTCCTGCAGGCATGTAAGCAGGGGGCAAATAAAAAGGTCAGCGGGTTGGTAGACGTGGGAGGGCGATTACAGAGGCGAGGCGGGCAGGTGGGTAGGTGGGCCGGAAGGGCGGCGAGAGCAATCCTGGGCATTACCACTGCCGGTGGCCTTGGCGCGCTCCATCAGCTGGACAAGTTCCCGGCCACGCTGCAAGACACTGTGCCCGATGTCTTCCGCGGCCTTCTCGTCGTTCTCGTTCAGCTGGTAGGCCACGACGAGCTTGCGGTCCGCCTGCGCGTCGGTGCTGTCGCCGCGCAGCAACGCGAAATGCATGTGGACGTTGTTGAAGACCCTGCGCCAGCTCTCAACGGCCGGGGCAGTCAAAATGTCGGTGACACCTGCTGCATTAGCTGCGTCCCGAAACGCAGATATCCAAGCGAACAAGTACCGGTCGAGGTTGAGCCTCTGGAAGGTACCCATGTCCGACTCCTCGAGCGGTGCCCGATACATGGCCATCTCCATGATCACCCCGGGGGGCGGGAATGGAGGCGCTTCCCCGTTGTCCGTGGTCTGCATGAAGAACTCCTTCGTACGAGCCACAGCCCCCTGCAATGGCCACACGCCAGGTATTGCAGTTGCCTCAAAGTTAATGAACGACATGGGGACTTCGGCTGTGAAGTCGCTGCGGTCGTGCTTCTTACTCTTACTGATCAGCATGTTCACCTTGATCTTCATATCGGGGCCGAGCGGCTGATGAAAATTGACCTTCATGGGCTTGATGAAATCGAGAAGCTCGTTGACCCATTCAGGGCGCTCCCTGCAATAAGCGGGGGCGCTCTCGTCCGCCATGGGCAAGCACGCGCAGGCCGGCAACGAGTCGCAGATAAATGCGCGACCGAAGTGCCCCACTTGAACCTGCATTGCCATGGAAGGAGGAAAAGGAGGGGGAGTTGAGCAGAAAGGGAAGGGCGAGACGGAGGAGGATAACGAGGAGGAGAAGGAGGAGACAGAAGGGTGGGGAATGGGGGTGCTATTTCTCTTGCCGCCCCCTCCTCCCTGAAGGGGCTGGGCCCCGAAGCATCGGGGGCAAAGCCCATGAAGGCTGTCCGCTGTGTGCAGCCAACCGGGGTCCCTATCTGGACCCTGGGACCATACGGGAAACATCCGAAATGCCAAACCGTCCCTGGTCTCGGCATCGCTCGGACGTGTGCATTTTTCGTCGTCGCCGTCGTCGTCGAAGACGTCGTCGTCGTCGTCGTCGTCGTCGTCGTCGTCGTCGTCGTCATCGACGTCGTTGTCATCGTTGTCAGCGTCGTCGTCGTGGTCGTCGTCGTGGTCGTCGTCGCGGTCGTCGTCGTCGTCGTCGCCGCCTCCGAGGTCGTCGTCGGCGGTCGATGTCCAGCGCCGTCGCACGACGACGACGACGACGACGACGAAAAATGCACACGTCCGAGCGATGCCGAGACCCTCCTCCCGGGGCCCGGGGACGGCATCCACGGGCCGAAAACGGCGAAAAGACTTCTCGAACCTCGAAGTTCGATCGTTGATCGTCGGACGACGACGACGACGACGAAAAATGCACACGTCCGAGCGATGCCGAGATCCTCCTCCCCCAGAGGACGGGCCGAGGCCAGAGCACCCGGATCGATTTTTGACGGTCCCGGGGCCCGCGGACACCATCCAGGGGCCGAAAACGGCGAGAAACGTCCCCGAACCTTGAAGCTCGATAGTCGATCGTCGAGCGACGGCGACGACGACGACGACGACACCGACGCCGACGCCGACGACGACGAAAAATGCACTTGTCCGAGCGATGCCGAGATCGTCCTCCCCCCAGGACGACCGACATCGATTCAAAATCGGTCCCCGGACCCCTCCCGAGGTCTATCCGACGTAGTTTTTTCACCCCGGATCGAATTTTGACGCTCCCGGGGCCCGCGGACGGCATCCAGGGGCCGAACCTCGAAGTTCGATCGTCGATCGTCGGACGACGACGACGCCGACGACGAGAAGGGGCCGAGGCCAGAGCACCCTGGGCCCCCCCCGGGCTTCCGCTGTCCGCGGTTCGCACTCGACGAGGCCCGCGAACAGCGTGGACTCCACCTGCGGGGGTCCCCGGGTCCCCGGCGGCCGCAGGCGAAACGTTCTCCTCGCGCGCGCCGCTTGCCGCGTGCTGCCAGCCAAGGCGCGCCGCGAGGACAGAATTTAACACGCCACCCTCGTGTTAAATTCTGTCCTTGGGGTCGTCGGGGCTTCGGCGGCCGCCGGCGAAACGTTCTCCTCGCGCGCGCCGCGTGCCGCGCTCTGCCAGCCAAGGCGCGCCACGAGGACAGAATTTAACACGCCACCCTCGTGTTAAATTCTGTCCTTGGGGTTCCCAGGTCCTCGGCGGCCGCCGGCGAAACGCTCTCCTCGCGCGCGCCGCGTGCCGCGGGCTTCCAGCCGAGGCGCGCCACGAGGACAGAATTTAACACGCCACCCTCGTGTTAAATTCTGTCCTTGGGGTCCTCGGGTCCTCGGCGGCCCGCCGGCGAAACGTTCTCCTCGCGCGCGCCGCGTGCCGCCGGCCGCCAGCGAAGGCGCGCCGCGAGGAAAGAATTTAACACGCCACCCTCGTGTTAAATTGTGCCCTTGGGGTCCCTGGGCCCTCGGCGGCCGCCGGCGAAACGTTCTCCTCGCGCGCGCCGCGTGCCGCGGGCTTCCGGCGAAGGCGCGCCACGAAGACAGAATTTAACACGCCACCCTCGTGTTAAATTCTGTCCTTGAGGTCCTCGGCGGCAGCCGGCGAAACGTTCTCGTCGCGCGCGCCGCTTGCCGCGTGCTGCCAGCGAAGGCGCGCCACGAGGACAGAATTTAACACGCCACCCTCGTGTTAAATTCTGTCCTTGGGGTCCCCGGGTCCTCGGCGGCCGCTGGCGAAACGTTCTCCTCGCGCGCGCCGCGTGCCGCGTTCTGCCAGCCAAGGCGCGTCACGAGGACAGAATTTAACACGCCACCCTCGTGTTAAATTCTGTCCTTGGGGTCCCCGGGTCCTCGGCGGCCGCCGGCGAAACGCTCTCCTCGCGCGCGCCGCGTGCCGCGGGCTTCCAGCCGAGGCGCGCCGCGAGGAAAGAATTTAAGACGCCACCCTCGTGTTAAATTCTGTCCTTGGGGTCCTCGGGCCCTCGGCGGCCGCCGGCGAAACGTTCTCCTCGCGCGCGCCGCTTGCCGCGTTCTGCCAGCGAAGGCGCGCCACGAGGACAGAATTTAACACGCCACCCTCGTGTTAAATTGTGCCCGTGGGGTCCCTGGGCCCTCGGCGGCCGCCGGCGAAACGTTTTCCTCGCGCGCGCCGCGTGCCGCGGGCTTCCAGCCGAGGCGCGCCACGAGGACAGAATTTAACACGCCACCCTCGTGTTAAATTCTGTCCTTGGGGTCCTCGGGCCCTCGGCGGCCGCCGGCGAAACGTTCTCCTCGCGCGCGCCGCGTGCCACCGGCCGCCAGCGAAGGCGCGCCGCGAGGGAAGAATTTAACACGCCACCCTCGTGTTAAATTCTGTCCTTGGGGTCCCTGGGTCCTCGGCGGCCGCCGGCGAAGCGTTCTCCTCGCGCGCGCCGCGTGCCACCGGCCGCCAGCGAAGGCGCGCCGCGAGGAAAGAATTTAACACGCCACCCTCGTGTTAAATTGTGCCCTTGGGGTCCCTGGGCCCTGGGCGGCCGCTGGCGAAACGTTCTCCTCGCGCGCGCCGCGTGCCGCGGGCTTCCGGCGAAGGCGCGCCACGAGGACAGAATTTAACACGCCACCCTCGTGTTAAATTGCGCCCTTGAGGTCCTCGAAGGCCGCCGGCGAAACGTTCTCCTCGCGCGCGCCGCTTGCCGCGTGCTGCCGGCGAAGGCGCGCCACGAGGACAGAATTTAACACGCCACACTCGTGTTAAATTCTGTTCTTCGACCGGCGGGGACGGGGGGGAATCGGCCAGTCGACCTTGCACCCGGGGGGGCGGGCAGGAGTTGCCCGGCGACCCCCGGGGGGCATCGGGTAAGTGGGGGGTGCGCTCCACACCCCCCTCTTACCCGGTGTCCCCCGGGGGACATCGGGTAACTCGATCTTGCAGGGGGGGGTGTTGGGCATGAGTTACCCGGTGGAGATGGGGGAGCATCGGGTAAGTCGACCTTGCACCCGGGGGGGTCGGGCATGAGTTACCCGGTGTCCCCCGGGGGACGTCGGGTAAGTGGGGGGTGCGCTCCACACCCCCCTCTTACCCGGTGCCCCCTGGGGGACATCGGGTAACTCGATCTTGCAGGGGGGGGTTGGGCATGAGTTACCCGGTGTCCCCCGTCGGACATCGGAGTTACCCAGTGTCCCCCGTGGGACATCAGAGTTACCCGGTGGCCCCCGTGGGACATCGGCCCGTGGGACATCGGAGTTACCCGGTGTCCCCCGTGGGACATCGGAGTTACCCGGTGGGCCCCGTGGGACATCGGCCCGTGGGACATCGGAGTTACCCGGTGTCCCCCGTGGGACATCAAGGGGGGTCTGGGCAGTTACCCGGTGGTCCCCGTGGGACATCGGAGTTACCCGGTGTCCCCCGTGGGACATCGGAGTTACCCGGTGGTCCCCGTGGGACATCGGCCCGTGGGACATCGGAGTTACCCGGTGGTCCCCTCGTGGGACATCGGAGTTACCCGGTGTCCCCGTGGGACATCGGAGTTACCCGGTGGTCCCCGTGGGACATCGGCCCGTGGGACATCGGAGTTACCCGGTGTCCCCCGGGGGACATCGGGTAACTCGACTTTCGGGGGGGGGGTCTGGGCAGAGTTACCCGGTGGTCCCCCGTGGGACATCGGAGTTACCCGGTGTCCCCCGTGGGACATCGGAGTTACCCGGTGGTCCCCGTGGGACATCGGCCCGTGGGACATCGGAGTTACCCGGTGTCCCCCGTGGGACATCGGAGTTACCCGGTGGTCCCCGGGGGACATCGGCCCGTGGGAGCATCGGAGTTACCCGGTGTCACCCGTGGGACAATCGTAGTTACCCGTGGTCCCCCCGTGGGAACCATCGGCCCGTGGGAAACATCGGAGTTACCCGGGTGTCCCCGCGTGGGACACGGAGTTACCAGTTACCCGGTGGTCCCCGTGGGACATCGGCCCGTGGGACATCGACAGACGACGACGACGACGACGACGACGACGACGACGACGACGACGACGACGACGACGACGACGACGGCGACGCCTCGTGGTCTCCCAGGGGCGAGGCAGTCTTCCCAACTGGGGTGTCCGGCAATGGGGTGTCGGGCCCTCCTCCTCCTCCTCCTCCTCCTCCTCCTCCTCCTCCTCCGTCCTCCTCGGATCGATTTTTGACGGTCCCGGGGCCCGCGGACGGCATCCAGGGGCCGAAAACGGCGAAATGACCCCTCGAGCCTCGAAGTTCGGTCGTCGATCGTCGATCGTCGTCGGACGACGACGACGACGACGACGAAGGTGGCGTGTTAAATTCTGTCCTCGTGGCGCGCCTTCGCTGGCAGAACGCGGCAAGCGGCGCGCGCGAGGAGAACGTTTCGCCAGCGGCCGCCGAGGACCCGAGGACCCCAAGGACAGAATTTAACACGAGGGTGGCGTGTTAAATTCTGTCCTCGTGGCGCGCCTCGGCTGGAAGCCCGCGGCACGCGGCGCGCGCGAGGAGAGCGTTTCGCCGGCGGCCGCCGAGGACCTGGGGACCCCAAGGACAGAATTTAACACGAGGGTGGCGTGTTAAATTCTGTCCTCGTGGCGCGCCTTGGCTGGCAGAACGCGGCACGCGGCGCGCGCGAGGAGAACGTTTCGCCGGCGGCCGCCGAAGCCCCGACGACCCCAAGGACAGAATTTAACACGAGGGTGGCGTGTTAAATTCTGCCCTCGCGGCGCGCCTTCGCTGGCAGCACGCGGCAAGCGGCGCGCGCGAGGAGAACGTTTCGCCGGCGGCCGCCGAGGACCTCAAGGGCACAATTTAACACGAGGGTTGCGTGTTAAATTTCTGCCCTCAGCGGCGCGCCTTCCCGGAAACCACGCGGCACGGCCGGGCGCGCGCGAGGAGACGTTTTCGCCGGCGGCCGCCGAGGGCCCAGGGACCCCAAGGGCACAATTTAACACGAGGGTGGCGTGTTAAATTCTTTCCTCGCGGCGCGCCTTCGCTGGCGGCCGGTGGCACGCGGCGCGCGCGAGGAGAACGTTTCGCCGGCGGCCGCCGAGGACCCGAGGACCCCAAGGACAGAATTTAACACGAGGGTGGCGTGTTAAATTTTGTCCTCGTGGCGCGCCTCGGCTGGAAGCCCGCGGCACGCGGCGCGCGCGAGGAGAGCGTTTCGCCGGCGGCCGCCGAGGACCTGGGGACCCCAAGGACAGAATTTAACACGAGGGTGGCGTGTTAAATTCTGTCCTCGTGGCGCGCCTTGGCTGGCAGAACGCGGCACGCGGCGCGCGCGAGGAGAACGTTTCGCCGGCGGCCGCCGAAGCCCCGACGACCCCAAGGACAGAATTTAACACGAGGGTGGCGTGTTAAATTCTGTCCTCGCGGCGCGCCTTGGCTGGCAGCACGCGGCTAGCGGCGCGCGCGAGGAGAACGTTTCGCCTGCGGCCGCCGGGGACCCCAAGGCAACAATTTAACACGAGGGTGGGCGGTGTTAAATTCTGTCCATTCCGGTGCGCGCCATCGGCATGGAAGCCCTCGGCAACGCGACGCGCGGGCCGCGCAGGCGATTTTCGCCGGCGGCCGCCGTGGACCCGGGGCCCCAAGGACAGAAAATTAACAACGAGGGTGGCCGTGTTAAATTATGTCCCTCCTGCGGCGCCGCCGTTCCGCTGGCGGCCAGGGGCACGCCGGCGCGGCGCGAGGAAGAACGTTTCGCCGGCAGACCCCGAGGAAGCCCGAAGAGACCCAAAGGAACAGAAAATTAACACGAGGGGCGGCGTGGTTTAAATTCTGCCCTCTCGTCGCGCCTTCAGATCAGCAACCGGCGCCCGGCGCGCGCGAGGAAAACGTTTCGCCGGCGGCCGCCGAGGACCCGAGGGCCCAAAGGACATAATTTAACACGAGGGTGGCGTGTTAAATTCTGTCCTCGCGGCGCGCCTGCGCTGGAAGCCCGCGGCACGCGGCGCGCGCGAGAAAAACGTTTCGCCGGCGGCCGCCGAGGATCCGGGGACCCCAAAAACAGAATTTAACACGAGAGTGGCGTGTTAAATTCTGTCCTCGCGGCGCGCCTCCGCTGGCAAAACGCGGCACGCGGCGCGCGCGAGGAGAACGTTTCGCCGACGGCCGCCGCGGGCCCGGGGACCCCGAGGACAGAATTTAACACGAGGGTGGCGTGTTAAATTCTGTCCTCGTGGCACGCCTCGGCTGGGGGCCGATTCGCCTGCGACGTCCTCGCAACTCTGGGCCCCCAACTGCCGCGCGCGAAATGATCCGGGCCGTTTCGCCTGAGACATCCTCGCAGCTCCGGGCTCCAGTCTTCCGTCCGAGCTACGAGCTCGCGCTTGTTGTTCCCCAAACGGCTGGGTCTGGCCGTGGCCGCCGCCGGACGGCGCCCAGCCTGCCAAACTGGGCGCTGGTCGCGGGCCGCCAGCGTGCTGGAGCACACAACGAAGAAGAGGGATGGGGAACGGCGGAGGGAGGAGAAGGGAGGAAGAAGGAGGAGGGAGGAGGAGGAGGAAGGAGGAGGAGGGAGGAGGGAAGGGGATGGAGGAGGAGAGAGGAGGGAGGAGGAGGAAGGAGGGAGGAGGAGAGAGGAGACGAGAAGGGAGGAGGGAGACGAGCGAGGATCGGGGAGGAGGGAGGAGGAGGAAGGAGAGGGGAGGAGGGAGGAGGGAGGAGAAGGAGGAGCACGGCGGAAAAGGGAGAAGGGAGGAGGAGGGAGGAGAGAAGAGGGAGCAAGAGGGAGGAGGGAGGAGGGAGCAGGAGGGAGGAGAAACAGGAAAATGACGATGGTTCATCATCTACGGGGCCACGGGGTTCACGCGCGACGACGAAACACAATACTGGAATCCCGAAGGACAGAATTTAACACGAGAGGGCCATGTAAAATTTTTGTCTGCGGCCAGCCGCTTGTGTCAAAACGCCCTGCATCAGAGCGATCTCCTCCCCAACCGCCGCGCTACTATGAATAACTGCTTCCGCGTTGCGTCATAGCGTCGTGGGCCCCAAACACGCGTTGCATTGTGATGACAGGCGCTCGACAAAGCGTGCCCCATCTTCGTATACGAGCATTGGAAACTTCGCACCAGCACTGCTTGGGGAAAACCTCCAAACCGAGGCAACGGGCAAGGAACGAGGCCTAAACGCCTCACTGCTCTAACCGCGTCCAACCTGCCACACCCCGAGGGCTCAGATAGCGCGCACCGCGTCGCGCTCAGAACCCCCGAGGCCGCTTCGCGCGAACCGACGACCGGGTTGCCGCAAGCATTGCAACGTGCTCCGCTTTGATATCTGTCAAGGACGGCAACAGCAAAGTATTGCCATGCTCGAGAAACCAGTTCTTGATGCTGTCGCTGCAAGCGTTGAACACGCTTTCGGGGCTGGGGATCCTGTTCGCCAAGCGGGCGCGCTGCGCCGGGAAAAATGTTGAGCGCATCATCACAGAACATGAAAGGTGCTTGAGCCTCCCCAGCTGGAAAACGTCGCTGGCGGAAGATATCCCTCGATGAACAGCTTGATGTTTGAACGCGGCGGTGTTACTCATGTAGAACGAGCCAGGCCGCTGCTCGAAAGCGAATGCCCCCTCGGAGTTGGGTGTCCACGCCTTCAGGACGCGATGGCCTCGGTAAGTGAGGCCAAGGTGGAGCATCCCCGCGGCCCCGTCGGTGTGGGGGTCCTCGCTCAACACTTCGGACTCGTCGGCTTTCCCCCAACCGTCACTCTGAGTAATGAACGCTTGGCCTGCGGAGATGAACAGCTCATCCACGGAGGTCAAGGCTACGTGGCGCGCGTTGGCCGTGTCTGTACCCAGCCTGCAGGAGAAGAGAAGCTAGACTGCCCCGCAAACCGTTTTTTTGGAATGGTTCGGGCTGTCATGCAAAACGTTGGGGGGTCTCAAATTCTCGACGTCGTCGTCGTCGTCGTCTCGTCGTGGTCGTCGTCGTCGTCGTCATCGTCGTCGTCGTCGGTGTCGCCGTCGTCGTCCCCCTTGATCGCATCGTCCGTGTCGTCGTCATCGGCGTCGTGTTCGGCATCTTCATTGTCATCGCTTCGGGAGGGGGTTCGGATTTTGGCGCGGTTGAGCCGACCCCGGGAAACGGGCCAGCCCACCCGCCAAACATTTCTTTCACCCCCCCCCGCAACGACGAGGTTTGAAATACTCAGGCAGCATGGCAAAGAGTCCGCGCATCCAGCGGTGGCGACGAGGACTCCCCAAGAGGGCGCGGGAAACCGGGAGGCCCGACGAAGAGCAGCACACAGCGATGGGGGATTTCCCCGGGGCACCGGTACATGCGTCTATACAAGGCCTGATTCAATGCGTCGAACTGCTCCGTGTTCTTCCGCAGGAAGGCCAACCTCCACGCCGTGGTCCGAAGAAGCACGAACGGCCTCAGCTCCAAGCCGTTGAGGCGCCTCGTGGAAGAAGTATCGGGGCTCAAGCTTCCTGATATCCAACCACCCCTCAAGGCAACAATGGTATGGATGACACGTCCGCAAACCCCTTTCACTCGCCCTCGGAGAGAAGGATCCCGTATTCTGCCACCCACCTCTGCCCTCCTCCTCCTCCTCCCCCTCCTCCTTCTCCTCCTCCTCCACCTCCCTCTCATCTTCCCTCCTCTTCCTCCTCCCCCTCCTCCTCCTTCTCCTCCTCCTCCCTCCTCTTCCTCCTCCTCCTCCCCTTCCTTCTCCTCCTCTTCCTCCTCCTCCCCCTCCCTCTCCTCCTTTTCCTTACCCCTCCTCCTCCTCCTCCTCTTCCTCCTTCCCCTCCTCCTCTTCCCTCCTCCACCTCCTCCCGCCTCCTCCCTCCTCCGCCTCCTCCCCCTCCTCCTCCTCCCCCTCTCCCCCCCCCCTTCGAATACGCTGTCCCCAAATTCCCGACCTTTTCCCTGGGGCCGTTCTTTCGTCCCGGGGAATTAGTTTCTCGAAGGCCCCGGGGCCCGACGAGGGCCCCCGGAGGCCGAATGTCACCAAGAACCTCGACCTTCCAGCGGTGGCACCTAAGGCGCAGCAGAGTACGGCCAACAAAGTGTGCCAATTTCCCCCTCCCTCCCCCTCTGCTCCGGGTGGAATATGAAGAAATGTGCGTGCCGCTAAAAAAAAAACACGCGGGCAATCATAAATTGAACATCCTGGCTCTGGCATGCGTTTTTGGATGGGCTGGTGATGACACGCGAAGCGCGTAGAATTTGAAGCTTCTTCGCTTGCGCGCCGTCCTGTTGCGCAGCTGGGCGGCACGTCCAAGTCTTGTTGGCAGACAACTGCGGAGGCGCCCAACTCTGCAGCTCCATGGCCGCCAAGTCCTTCGCCGACGTGTCGAAGAACTCATCGGCTTGCAACCAGGCCAAGACGTCGCGCTGTAGCTCCCCTTGCATGAACACGGCGTCACCGTGGACCCCATTCAGAACCATGCTCCCGTTGTGCTGGAATATCTGCAGGCCCGGCCTCCTCAAACGTGCAACTACGAGGACGTCCCCCGCCTCGCCATTGCCGAGGACTTCCGTGGTGACAAGTGGCGCCAACTTCATGTCGAACTCGCCTTTTGGGAGGACCGGGTCCAACAAGCGCTTGAGGAGTGCGCTGCACGCCCACTTTGTCCGAGGACCAACGAAGTGAACGGAGATGTCTGCCCGCCCCGTTGATGTCGCCGTCACGGTAGAGTGAGCTTCCACGATGTTGGCAGCCTTCTTCAGTTTCGCGGACGTCGGCTTGGGCTGAAAACGAAATATCCACGAGCCATGCCCCTCAGACCATGACGCCATCCGGTCACGAGGCTGCTTCGCGAAAACATGTCGGACCGCCCCGTTTCAGCACGCATCGAAGGCCCCTGCGCCGTTCCATTTCGATGCGGCGGGGGAACAGGAGGGGGAGCGGGAAGAAAGGGAGGAGGAGAAGGAGGGGGAGGTGTAGGACAGCCGAGGGGGGAAGGGAGGAGGGAGAGGAGGAGGGGGAGGGGCCGGACGAGGGCGGGGGGGTAAACCCCCCTCGGTCTCCTCCCCGTGGCATGGGGGGGGTGGGGAACCCCAGGGCGGACGGGCCCCGGGCCCCGAAACGTGACCCCAGGACCAGCCGTTCACCCTGACTCGTGTCTGGACAAGGTCCAGGGGCTTCCCGGGACCCGGGGGCAGCCCCTCGCCCCCCTTCTCCGTCTCCTCCTCCTCCTCCTCCTCCTCTTCCTCCTCCTCCTCCTCCTCTTTTTCCTCCTCCTCCTCCACCTCCCCCCCCCCTCTCCCTCCTCCTCCTCCTCCCCCTCCCCCTCTCCTTCCTCCTCCTCCTCCTCCTCCTCCTCCTCCTTTTCTTACTTTTCCTCTCGTACCTCCCCCATCCTAACGCCTCCCTCTCCTACACTCCTCCTCCTCCGCCTGCTCCTCCTCCTCCTTCCTCCTCCCCCTCCCGCCTCCTCCTCCTCCTCCTCCTCCTCCTCCTCCTCCCTCTTCCATCATTCCCCCCCTCCCAGGGCCCCGGCCCTTCGGCGACAGGCCTCGGGGAGCAATTCCTCTCGGGACCCTTTTTGTTCAGACACCCGACGGCTCGATTATGTTGAGGCGTGGGCCCCAAAGTCCCCTCGATTCGATCCCCGGGGGCGGGCTCCTCCGACCGTTTCCGCTCTGGTCCCGAGGCCCTCGCCAAGCGAGTGCGCGCCCGCGACCCCGCCAGCCTGCTGGAGCCAAAAAGGGCTGCAGATGCCACCGTCCTTGCGTGGACGCCTGCGGCGCGGACACGACGGTTCCGGGGCCAGGAGACGGCCTCCGGAGGCCGAGGACGTCGAAGACCGCCCGCTGCGATTTTGTGCGGCGTCGCCCGATATGGAAGGTCAAGTTGAAAACTGTCCTAGGAAAGGACATCTGGGGGCCGCGTATTGAGCAAGTCAAAGCATCGAATGTCGGCTTGGTGACTCGAGTGGCTTCCGTGTTGGCCATCGCCGATCAGAATGCTCCGCCATCGACCCATAAATAACGGGGAACACGGGAGGCCGAGGGGGGAGAGGAACGATTTCTATTTTTTTTGGACGTAGCGGAGGGAAGGAAGGTAGGAGTGAGGACTGAGTCCTCCTCCTCCTCCTCCTCCTCCGCCTCCTCCTCCTCCTCCTCCTCCTCCTCCTCCCTCTCTTCCTCCTCCTCTACATCCTCCTCCTCCTCCTCCTCCCTCTCTTCCTCCTCCTCCTCCTCCTCCTCCTCCTCCTCCTCCTCCTCCTCCTCCTCCTCCTCCCCCTCGCCCGCCCCCTTTGTTGCTGGAGGGGCGCAAAAAGGTGCCGACACCGCTGCTCCCCGGAACTCTCCTGGGGTGCTCTCGTCGCTCCTCCTGGCCCCTCCGCCCTCGATCCTCTGCGCGCGCCCCCCCCCCGTCGGGGGGGACAAGAGGGTGCCGATACCACCACGTACTCCCTGGACTTCTCCTGTGTGTGTGGGGGGGGGCATCCTGGCACCAGCCCCGAGGAGAATCCAGCCGTGGTGACGAGACGAGGGCTCTCCAGGAGGAGCGGCGGCGCCGCTAGTCACACCTTTCCCCCCCTCGGATGTCCCGGCTCCCAGCTCGGCTGCACGCGAGAGCGATCCTGGGTGAGAGTGACCTCTGGCGCGCGGCATAGAGAGAGGGCGCGGGGGCCAACATCCCGCGCGCAAGCCGCTGGGCGTCGCAGCGCGTCCAGTGGACGGGATACCCCACCGGGCCCGCACTCAAGGTCCCTGCGGCGAAGGGTCACCCCTACGTGTAGCCGACCCTCGTTGAGCAGGGACCGACCGCCCCGGCATTCCTATTCAGGCCTACCACGACATGTTCTTAGAGCCAAAAACTGTTCGAATAACAGAAACAATACTCTTAGAACGTACACCCGATGTGTCAAAACAAAACAGTCCCAGCCATAATTGTTCCAAGAACATCCCTTGGAAACCACAACAACAGTTTCTTAGAACACTCCTTGGTGGGCCGATGGGCGCGCCAAGACGCTCCGCCACTGCTTGACCACGAGCCACGCCCATCCCGGAGCTACATAGGCGATTTCGGACACACTGCACCCAAAATCGCTTTCATCTCTTGGGGACACATATTTTGGGCTTGTCGGGCGGGGGGGGGGGGGGTGGGGGGGTGGGGGGGGGGGGGGGGGCGGGGGGGGGGGGGGGGGGGGGGGGGGGGGGGGGGGGGGGGGGGGGGGGGGGGGGGGGGGCCCCTACGCCGAGCTTCCGCCGAGTTTCCGCCGAGCTTCCGCCGGCCTCGCTTCACTCCCGCCGCCCTCCCGCCGCCCTCCCGCCGAGGAAGAGATGACGACTCCTTCGACCCCCGACGGCGAGAGGCCCGGCCTGGAACGCCCCTCGCGGGCCGCACGAGCGGCGAGCGATCCGGCGGACGACCCGCTGCCCGCACGGTGCGCGCGCCCGCGCCAGGCCTCCCGCGCACGGGCCCGCCGGTGCCCGCCTTCTTGGGCCTGTCGTCGCCCTCGGCGGGCCGGCGGCGGGGCGGCGCGGGGGGGGCGCCCTCCCCTCCTGTCTCCTTCGCCGCCCCGCCCCCCCCCCCCGACTGCCCTGTTCCTACACGGGAGGCCGAGGAGGAGGAGGAGGGAGGGAGGAGGAGGGATGAGGAGGAGGAGGAAGATGAGCGGGAGAAGACGAAAAGGAATACGTTGCAGGAGTGGCGGTGCAAAAAGGAAGAAACGGAGAAAGAAGATGACGACGACACCGTCAACGAAAATCCGGCGACGACGGCAATGATAACGACGAGGGCGGGGGCCGACCAGGAGCAGGACAACGGCGATGGTCCGGGGGCTCGCGCACACCATTTTGGAACCACCCTGGCATTAATAAACGCTGTTTGGGGATACTGGACTCTGGCATTAATATGTTTTGTTTTTCCCTGCAGCAGCTATTCATCCATCTGGGCCTCGCGCGCAGCCAGCGCCTCGGCTCTGGATACGTCTTTATAGAATTGCGCGCCTCTGTGGCTGAAGGAGTATCGGTGGTGAGACAAATCCAGGTTGTGCGCCGACCGGAGGTAATGAAACGCCGACAGTGGTATTCTACCACCGTCTGGGACGGCGGCCGACCCAGCTTCCATTGTGACTGGCCAAGCTAGGAGGTCCGCGACAGGGACAAAAATTGGGCCGCGCCCGTGCCCAAATGCACGGGGTCGAACCGGGCTCCACGTGCCGAAAAGGTTGACTTTGGTGCCGTGCTTCTCTGGCCTGGGAACGGGCCACCACGCGGTCGCTACCGCAACTTGTGCCTCAAGTCGCTCGCGCACTACGCGTAAAATCTGCCCGACTTGGATGGGGCATTCCGCATGGGCGCAGCGCCAAATGGCGAACGCGCCGTCCTCGCATGCACTTTGGCAATACCCGACGGAACCGCCGACGTCGTTGCCCACGCTCATGAGCTGCTGTGGGGGCGCTAAATGCTTGCTCCCATGGGGTGCTACAGAGACAGCGAGATCGACGACCCTCTGGGGCAGGCCGACAAGGTTCGAATTGCCTGGCCCATCGGTCGCCCCGCGCATTCCACTCAGTATTTGCGCGAGGTGAATGCTTGACGGTAAGAAATCGGGCAATTCGTGGCGGACCAATTTCATGCAATGGTCGATGTGTTCAACCTCGCTTGCTGGTCGCTGGGCTTCCAACAGTACCGCTTTGAGCTTATGTAGCCAACGGGCGGAACCTGTCTCAAAGCCGCGCGCCCATCCTGGGCCGAGCTTGTCGGGCCAAACACCACGGAGCTCATTCACTTGCGCCCGAGTGCACAACTGCACTGCTGGCGCCCAGCTCTCACTCGTCATCCACGCTTTGTTTTGCAGCGTAAGCGTCCCGTCGCGGCCCCAAGATATGCGAATGTGGTGCGGGACGCTGGCGCCCTTGATGGTAGCCGGTGCAAGGTAAGAAGGCTGCGCCTTCAGGGGGCTCTGCGCGCTCCCCCCCTCCCCGAGCTCCAGAGGAAGGGGAGAACGCGAATGAAGATCGGGGAGTAGCGGGGGGGGGGGCATTCGACATCCCGGAGCCTCTTTAAAATCCCACAGGTCCCTCAAGTGCTTCCAGTGCGGCGGGTGTCTTAATTTCCTGGATAATATGGTGAACAGCTGCGGCAGGGACAGGACGTCTTCGCCAGCGAGCGCCCTGTTTATATACGAGAATATCGCATCCTTGATGTCGTGCGTGTGCCCGACAACCAAGAAAACAAGCTCGACGCTTTCCAGCCGAGTGCCCTCTAAATGCGAAAGCAGCCAGGCGCAAGCAAATATCATAATCGTGTTCTTTGTCTCCTTAGACGTGTTGTCGGCATTCAAGCAAAGCCGCCTTGGCAGGCACCCGATCGCGCCCACTGCTTCCTTCAGCGTGTCCACGAGCAGAGCGCAAGCCATATTGGAGCCGCGCGCATAATCCTCCAACAAAGTGTATATTAACGGCCGTTTTCCCAACACCGCTGGCGCCCACGCGCAGATCAATGACGCGACCAAGCGATCGCCCTGCTTATGGAAGGGCGCGTTAATGAGGGCCCTCACCCTCGGAAGTATTGTCTTGCCCTGGTCCATCTTGTCCCAGCCGGTCACTAGAAGTTCACGCGGATTCCGAATGCTTTCCTGGAAAGGATTGTCGAGGCACAGACGTTGCTGGCCCTGAAACTCATAATGGGCCCCAAGTGTCAAAAGAAGCTGATCTTTGATACTTTGGTCCGGCGACGTCTGGATCATCATCTTCAGGAAATCGCGCAAGCCGCAGCTCGAGAACTTCCCGCATGCCGACCGCAGCACTATGAATGGCAAGTCAACCCGCCAGGCCTTCAAAAACGTGTCCAGGTTCGGTGGCTTGGCCCAGCCCCGACGCTCACAATCGCAGCGGAATATAGAATAGTACTGCTGTTTTGTGCCGCTGGGCAAGAACAATTTATCTTCTAAGGGCGACGTGTCTGCGTGCACCTTCGCGTAATCGAGTAGCCAGGCCCGACAGTCCCTGTAGGCGAGTGATCTTTCACTCACCCATCTTCCCAACGAAAGCGGCGCGATGCCGAGTGCGAGCTTCCGGGCCCTTTGGAGCCCATCGGCGTGTATGTCCGTGATCGCAATGAAGGCTTCTCGGCAAACCTCGCGCCCCAAGACATGGAACTTCGTTTTGAACTCGCCCTCGCCCGCCATCTCCTTCGAGCGACGGAATAGATTCGCTAGTCTATGATCCCGGTCACATTTTGGCAGAGCGTACCAGAGCTTCCTCCACATCAACACGATCTGAGGTGATCCCACGAATGCGTCCATGCACGTATGCTGTTGGCCTCCGCGTCCACATTTCTTATGGAGAGCGTCCCAAATGCGTTTCATGTCCAACTTTGGCACCAACCTTCTGGACTTCGCGAATGCTTTGGGTTTCTGTTCTATGCTGCCGTGTTTAGACAAGTGCCGCTTCATTAGTTTGTATTCTGTGTCTCGTGCTATGCCCTCGGCAATCTCAGCCTGCTCCCACTGGCATAACTTCAACGCGGACCGCCAGTGTAGAACTTGTTTGGTGTGATCAAGGACGGTTCCCTCGGCGATGATATTCAGATATTCAGAGGTTCCACAACAGGCGCGACCTCCGAAATTGCATTCCTGTCAGTGAACGGGTCCCATGATTTCAACGAATCCCATGACGAAAACAATTTTTCTGTGTTGGTGCTATCAACTGCCTCACTCTCCAGAACGATTGCGTCGTCGTCGGGCTCTTCATCGACGCCCGCCTCTTTCCCGCCACACTCCAGCGCGCTTGGCAAAGTGGAAACGAGCCAATCGGCTTCGGCGTCCCTGCAAACCCGCACGCCCTCGCCGTCGAAGCACCACCCCTGGCCGGCTGGCTGCGGCTCCAGCACCCAGACATGATAATTCCCAATGTTGGCGATAGAACATACTTGCAAGTCGGATTGGCCCACCAAGCTTGGCGCGCAAACTACTTGGGGTTCAGGCACAAGGCACACGATTTGAATTTCGAAAAGGGCAGAAGCAGCCATCAGCAAAGGTGTGTCGATCCATTCGCCCATGGCCTTCATGCGCGCAAAGTAATCCTGCATGCTGGGGTATTCCATCGTAACCCACTGTTCTATTGTTGTGTCCGGTAGAAGCGGCGCATCTCTGTTGTCCGAAATCCATTTCAGGAGCATCATACGCATCGCCCGAAAAGCAGCATGTCTGCCATGTGTTCTCACAAAGCGAACAAGTCTGTCACTATGCTGGCTTCCTGGCTGCAGCCTCTCCAGATTTCTGAGCACAGCATCAAGGCCGCAAGTTCCATCTGTCAAAGTGTTTCGGTCAATGGTTAGGCCATTGCGCTGGGCTGTCTTCTCTATCGCTGTTTCGAGTTGGGCCCGGCTCTCTCGGCTCAAGTCCACGCGCGGTTTGTCTCGCCGCCCAAAAAAAGCCACGAAATCTGGTAGCTGTGTGAGCGGCGCACATGCGTCTTTATATCTCCACGGTGCCATGATATTAACATAGGAGGCATGGGGGCATGTATTCAACGTTTGAGCCAGCATGTGCGCCGGAATGCGATGATTGCGCGATACGGCGACGGCTGTCGGTCGTGGCAGTAGCCGCTGCACCATGCTGGGACATGCTAGGCAAGGCAACCGAATGAGAGATCGAAGGCGACGTGAAACTACAAGCGATTTCCCCTGGTTGAGGAAAACTTGAGATGGAATACAACTGTGCTGTGTTGCTCGCGGCCGTGATATAATTGTCAATTTATATGATCGAATCTAGTCTCCCCCTTACTTGACCATCGTTTCACAATCGAACCGACAAATCGACAAAAACGCCATCCGACAAAATGAACGTCATTTGGTCGGATGCCATTTTTTCCCCAAGTAGGCTTGCCTAAGGGGATCTTACGCGTTTGTGAAGGACCGCTGGGCCCGCGGCCCTTCGCGAGAGGCGGCGCCCGGTGTTGCCCGATTCGTTGGGCCTGCGTTCATGTAGGTGTTGCCGTTTTGTTTTCGGCGTTCCGCTTGGTTTCCAGTTAGCGTTGCCTGTATTCCTCGGCGTCCCATGGTTTCTTCCAGTGGGCGTTCCCCAAGCACTTCTGCATTCCTCGTTGCCGTGTCCTGGTTTGCTATAAGCGTTACCTGGGTTCCTTGGGAGTCCTCGGTTCTTTGTTTTTTCTTTTCCTATCGGCATGCTCTGGGTTCCTCAGAGGGTTCCTCGGTGTCTCGGGCTCGTTGTCCATCTAAGACGCCTGCGACGAACCATCGCCGCCGCATGCCTTTTGGAAGCGTCTATGTGGCCAAACGTTGTCCCAAGTTTGGCCAATATATTGAACCATTGTAGTGGCCTTCGGCCAGTGCCGCCGATCCGGGGCGCTCCGGATGCCAGTGGCGACGACGACGACGACGACGATGGACGACCAATGATGGCAGTGTGGGGGCCTCTTGGGCGCTTCTTGTGGGGGGCCTCTTGGGGCCCTCTGGGGGCATCTCGGAGGCCTCTTGGGGCCTCTTGGGGGCTTCTTGGAAGCTTCTTGAAGCCTCCTGGGGGCATCTTTGGGTCGAAGGCCCGAAATGTCAGTTGTTCCCCCTCTGGGCCCCCTCTCGGGCCCGTCCTGGGGCCCTCTTGGGCCGTCTTTGGGGTCTCTTGGGCCGTTTTGGGCTTTCTTTGGCCGTCTTGGAGCCCTCTTGTAGGCCTCTTGGTCCGTCTTGGGGCGATCTTGAGGGTCTCTTGGGCCGTCTTCGACGCTGTGAAAGACGAAAAGGCGAATATACTGAAAATGTACGTCCCCCCCCCACGGAATGAAACGAGTTTTTGCCCCTGGGGGCCCTCTTGGGGGCCATCTTGGAAGCTTTTTGGGGCGTCTTGGAAGCTTCTTGGGCCGTCTGGGGGCCATCTTGGGCGTCTTGGGCCGATCGTTCGACGACTCGGAGCCCTCTTGGGCCGTCTTGGAGGCCTACTGGGGTCCTCTTGGCCCGTGCGGGGGCCCTCCTGGGCCCGAAAGAGCCCCCCCTCGGAAAAGGGGAACTGCCCCCCCCCCCCCCCCCTACCCCGGCAGGGCCACCCCGGCACCCACCCCCCAGCAGAGCTGAAGCCCAGGAACTGATGCGCAGGCTATACTCACACGCCGGATCGGCGGATATGTTGCCCGAGTCGTTGTTGAAATTCTTGGGGGCACGCTGGAGGGAGGATGATGGAGAGGAGGATGGGGGAGAGGAGAAGGAAGCCTCGGAGGGAGAGGAGGCCTCCCGGGAGCCTCTTGGGACACTCTTGGGACCTTCTCGAAGCTTCCTGGGGGCTTCTCGGAGGCCTCTTGGGTGCCTGTGGGGGCTTCTTGGGGGGCCTCTTTGGCCGTCTTGGGGCGTTCCTGGCCCGTCTGACGCCATCGGAAGCTGTCCTGGGGTCTCTCTGGGCCGACTTGGAGCCCTCTTGGGGCGTTTCAGGGCCGTCGTGGAAGTCTCCTTGGGCCGTCTTGGGGCCCTCTTGGGGCCCTATTGCGGGCCTCTTGGGCTGTTTCGGGGCCCTCTTGGGCGGTTTCTTTTCACGATGCTGCTCCCACCTGAGACTTCCTCATCTTCTCCGACCAGAAGCGTACACTAGTTCGACAACCGCACGGGTGGAGGGCGTTTCCTCTTCAAAATCTGGCTCTCGCCCTCTTAAAAATCTGGCTCTCGCTTTAGACTTCCCGAGGTCCTTATGACCAGAACTTGCGCAACAGTTACACGGATGGAGGGCGGATCCTTTGCAAAACGGGGTTCCCTGGACATGAGACGGGGAGGGTGTATTTCAGCGTCGTTGATACGTCCTCGGTCCTCCTCCTCCTCCTCCTCCTCCTCCTCATCCTCCTCCTCTTCCTCCTCCTCCTCCCCCTCCTCCCCCTCCTCCTCCTCCGCCTCCTCCTCCTCCTCCGCCTCCTCCTCCTCCCCCGTCCTCCTCCTCCTCCTCCTCCTCCCCCTCCTCCTCCTCCTCCCCCGTCCTCCTCCTCCTCCTCCTCTCCCTCCTCCTCCTCCTCCCCCGTCCTCCTCCGAGTGGTCTTCGGGCCACAACTCGGACCTCGGGCGGCCGCTCGGGACGGCTCTGGCACCCCGGGGGGCGCTCTCGGCGAGGCGCGGCCGCTGGAAGGCACCTCGCGGCGAGGAAACCTCCAAAAACCGGCGTAAACCCCCGAGGACTTCTTCCTCGGAGCCGGGGGGCCGCCGCCTCTCCCCAGAGATCCGATGTCGTGATTTTGTCCATGCGGGGTCCCCGGTGGTCATTGGAGGTCCCGGCAACTTCCCTGGGGCCGGCCGACGACGACGACGATGACGACGACGGCGGCGGCGACGACGACGGCGACGACGACGATCCGAGTTTGGGCGGCCCCAAAGCCCAGGAACGGCCTCCGGAGGCCGAAAGCGCCAGATAAAACCTCCGCGCTGAAGTACGCACGACGTCGGAGTTCTGGGATCCCCTCTCGCACCCCCCCGCCGCCGCCGCTGCCTGCGGCGGCGGCGACGGCGGCGGCGGCGGCGGCGACGGCAGCGGCGGCGGCGGCGGCGACGGCGGCGGCCGACGGACGACGGACGACGGACGACGGACGATGGCGACGGCGACGGCGACGACGACGGCGACGACGACGGCGAAGACGGCGACGGCGACGGCGACGGCGACGACGACGACGACGGCGGCGGCGGCGGCGACGATGACGACGACGACGACGTCGACGACGACGACGACGACGACGCCGGCGGCGGCGACGACGACGACGAGCGGCCGAGCGGCCGAGCCGCACGGGGGGCGAGCGGGGGGCCGCCCGCGCCTGCGTCAGGCTGGTGGCCCCGGCGAAGGCGACGCTGAACGTCTGGGACGCCGTTGGCCACGGCGTCGAGGGCGGGCGCGGCCTCGCCCTGCGCCGCCCCGCGCGACGGGCGCGCGGAGAACGGGGACAGGGCGAGGAGGATGAGGGGAGGGAGGAGGAGGAGGCGGCAGCGGAGGAGGGAGAGGAGGATGAGGGGAGGGAGGAGGGAGAGGAGGATGAGGAGGAGGAGGAGGAGGGGGAGGAGGAGGAGGAGGAGGAGGAGGAGGAGGAGGAGGAGGAGGAGGAGGAGGAGGAGGAGGAGGGGAGGGAGCACCCACCAGAGTCTGGGGGCGGCCCAGAGTCTGAACAACACCTTTTCCAGATCTCCTCCTCCGCCTCCTCTTCCTCCTCCTCCTCCCCTCTCCTCCTCCTCCTCCTCCCTCCTCGTCATCCTCCTCCCCCCCCATGGCCCCTCTGCCATGGCCCTCGCGGTCGGCAACCCCCTTCACGCGTTCTCCCAGGAAGCGGGGGAGCCGCCCGAGAACACTCAGAGCCTTCGAACATCCGCGACGATGTACCCAACCCCTATCCTTCGCCCGACCGCCTCCTCCTCCTCCTCCTCCTCCTCCTCCTCCTCCAATTCCCCCTTCTCCTCTTCCTCCTCCTCCGCCTCCTCCTTCTTCTCCACCTCCACCTCCACCTCCACCTCCACTTCCACCTCCACCTCCTCCTTCTCCTCCTCCTTTCCTCCTGTCATCATCATCATCATCATCATCATCATCATCATCATCATCATCATCATCATCATCATCATCGTCGTCATCAGCATCATCATCATCATCATCATCATCATCATCATCTTCATTAGCATCATCATCGTCATCGTCATCATCATCATCCGCATCAGCAGCATCATCATCATCACCAGCATGATCAGTATCATCATGACCAGCATTATTCGCCTGTTACTCCTCCTTCCTCGCCCCTCCTTCCCCTCCCCCTCTCCCTCCATCTCCTCCTCCTTTTCCTCCTCCTCCTTGTCCTGCTCCTTATCTTCTTCTTGCTCCTCCTCCTCCTCCGATTCCTCCTCCATCCTGCACCTCTTGGGGAACGGCGTCATACCCGACCCTTCATTGTACCGCATTCTACCCCACAGCCCTGATTAGGGCAACTCGTCAAAGCACCGTTTCTGGATGCGTTGCTGGGGTTACGCGAAGCGTCTAGTATACTTACGAGTATACGATCGATAAGTACTGACAATTTGATATGAAGGACGATGGTGCGATACAGTGCATGAGCAGAAACCGATGCGACTTCCGAGGTTGCCGATCACACTGCACTACCACAGCACACGTAATATGTAACACCTCCCACTTCATCGTGACATGCAACCTGTACTGCAACCCATTGTACACCCCGGTCCCAAACACCAGAATTCATGCCCTACTGTTGTAGCGCCTGCAGCGCCATATGCAGCCCCTACCACCGCCAACTACGCCCCCCCTTTTCTTAGATTTCCGCAGTGTCTGCGCGAACACCACACTGCGTGCGTGCACCACATCGCTTGTCGGCACCGCGCTGCCCGCGTTTGCACCCCAGTGCCTGTGTGCACCGCAATGCTTGCGTGCACGAGAATGTCAACAATGTGCGCGTGCACCAAGATGATTGCAGACGCCGCAGTACGCGGTTGCATAGCACCGCCTGTGAAGCAACGCGCCACGCTACAGGTGCGCATGCAAGGCAAAGTTGGCAATAGCACCCGCTTTCGTGATAGGGGTACATGCAAATACAGTGCATACGATAGCCGCCGGCGAATGAGCAATGGTGCTAGATGCAACGGGCACGTGGCCCAATACGCTGCACGCAGGCACAGTGGCGCATGCAGGCATTATGGCGCAGGGATTGTGGCGCACACGACAAGTTCAAGGCACGCGCGCACTCTTGGCATCGCGGGCTCGCACAGGAATTGCGTTGCGAAAGTGCACCCGCGTGCTGCGTCGCACAGCGTGCTGCGCACAATCCTGGAGTTGCACCCACGTGTCGCGTCGCACGGGCAACCTCAAGGTTCACTGTGGAATACCAAAACATTGATGCAGGAAGGAAAGCTTTCTGGTGCGCATTCGTATTCTGGCGCGTTGTGGTGCACACAAACATCGCGCAACAAGTGGGGCACTGTGCATACTTGCGCCCGGGCATTCTGGTGTAAGCAGGCACTCCAGTGCACAACATCGGCATAGAGGTGAACAGAAGTACTGCGTCGCACACACTCATCGTGGTGCACTGAGATTATGTGCTCCGCAGTGCTTGGCTGCACCGCCGAATCCTGCAGCAATGCGCAGCAGTTGGCCAGCCCCTCTCCCCCCTTCAATGAGGGACGAGGACGGGGGGGAGACGTTCTGTCTCGTATGCCTCCTATTGACCAGACTGCCAGGAGAGAGCCATGCCCATTCCCCACCTCCATCCTGACCATTATCCTTCCATCTCTTGCTCCTCGTCGCTTTCCTCATCGCCCAAATCATCACCTCAACTTTCGCGTCTGCGCCCTCATTATCATCTTGCTCGGTTGCCCCATTGCGAACACGCCGAACACCACGCAATGGAATTGCCAGTGCGGTCACACGTCGCTCAATGCACGCCGGCGGACGGTGCACAACGCGCGGTGCACAACATCGCTGGCATTATCCCTTTGGTGGCAAAAAGGAATACCCATAGTTAACACATTAGCATTGCAGAGCGGGTAGCGCTACACAATGCAAGCCCCATATGGCACTACACATTGCGTGCACAGACATTGTGATCCACACGTGTACGGGGAGGCACACAGGAGCATGCAATACTCTTGGTGCATACAAGCTCTCTTAATGATTATTCATGTGGGGTCCTTGCATCACATATTCTTTTCGTGGCGGCCTTGCAAACCAATTCCGCTTGTGGTGCCCTGACGCATTTGGGTAACTCCTCAAGATGGAGACGGAAAGCGAGGAACACGAACGAAAACAATGCAACCACCACGAAGAACCAGGAAACATAAAACATCTAGCGAAAACGCTGCAGCAAACAATTGGGACCAAAGGAACCATGTGAAATCACTAAACTGTGTCTGGTTGTCCTTGTTGTTAGATGTGTTTTCTTGGTTTCCTCGTTGTTCTTCGTTTTCCTTGTTGTCCGCGGCTGCCTGCCGCAAATCGCTCCAGTGCCCTGCAACAAAAAATCCATTTCCCACGGCCATCAAAAAGGATGTGTTATTTCTGTTACGGTCTTCCAAAACGATTGCTTTTGTGTCAGCCTCACAAAAAGGTTCCTGTTGTGGCGGCCTTACATAAATATACCGTTAGTGGTGCTCTGATAAATTCCTGTGACCCCTCCAGGGGACCAGAAAAACAAGGAAGAACACTGACAGCAACCAACACAAAGCGAACAACAAGGAAACAGAAAACAGAGCAAACAAACAAAGGCGACCAACGAAACATATGAAAACACATTACGGTTTATGGTTTCTCTTGTTGTTCGATGTGTTTTCCTTGTCTTCATGGTTTCCGCGACAGACTGCCGAACTGCCAAAAATAACCCGACTGCCCTGATAATTGATCCCTTGTTGCGGCGGCCTTAATTACAAACGGATTGTTTTTGGTGGCGGCCATACAACAAGGATTCCTTGTGTGTCGATCTTATAAAAGGATTCCTCCTTGTGGTGACATTACAGGCAGATTCCATGTGTGACGGCCTCTCCAAACGATTCTTGCTACCGGGACGTTGCACGAAGATTATTTGTATGGCCGCCTTACAGGAGAACTCGTCTTGTGGCGGCGCAATGTCATGTTAGACGTTGGGAAAATACAAAAAGAAACCCCACCCTCAAACAGCCTCTTCCACCTCCTCCTCCTCCTCCTCCTCCTCCTCCCCATCCTGCTCCTCCTCCTCCTGGGGAGCTCCTGGTCGCCATGGCTTGTGGAGTCCCCTCGAAGTCCTAGTAAGAACGCATCCAGGGAGAGATCAAATGGTACAGATCTCGCTTGGGGTGCGACCGATGTTGCGACTCGGGGGTATAGGGCAGATTTGCTTCGCCATCCAGGACTTCCGCGGTACGTTCTGAAGGTTTAAGGGCCTGTTGGGCTCTCCTGGGAGATGTGTCGTCGCCGCAGCAGGCTCTGCCTCGACATTCCCAACTGAACGTGCCCCAAGACACGTCTGGGAGGTCGGCCGTGAGGGAGCCCGACCCAGAGCACGGGCAACTCGGAAAACTGGTGCCAGAGGTCGTTTCGCACTTTTCAGCTTCCGCGCCAGAGGTCAGAGGTGCCAGAGAGCACGGGCAACTCGGAAAGGTGGTGCCAGAGTCCAGTCCCAGGGCCGACGATGATGATGATGATGATGATGACGATGATGATGATGATGGTGATGATGATGATGATGGTGATGATGATGATGATGGTGATGATGGCGATGATGATGGTGATGATGGTGTTGATGATGGTGTTGATGATTGTGTTCGTGGTGATTGTGATGGCGATGGTGTTGCTGGTGATGGTGATGGTGGCGATGACAATGATGACTGGGGTCATGGTGATGGTGATGGTGATGATGCTGACGCTATTTTCAGCTTCCATTGCGTGGACCCCCCCTGGAGGTCTAGACAACTTCCCCAGGGTCGGTTTTTCATCCTGAGTCATTTTCGGCGGTGGACAAACCTCCCTTTAGTAAACCTCCCTTTGCTGAAAGTGGCCTAGGACCGAAACCGAGGGACCTGGACCCGCAAGAATGACGGCCGCGACGCCCTCTCGCGAACCGAAAACGGCCAATTCTCTAATCGACGTTTCAGGGTAGGAGGTGCGTCAACCTCCGACATTTCTTGACTGTCCAGGGGCTCGTCGCTTGAACCGCGCGCTTTCACTACCCCCGGCTGCACTCCCTTGACGCCCCCCCTTATGTACCCCCGCGACGCCCCGCCTTGATGCGCCCCTTGACGCCCCCTTTTTGGTGGTCCTGCAGAGGAGGGCGCGACGTCGTGATTTTTCCGAAGCGGCGTCCACAGAAGTCCAGACCCTTTCCCCGGGACCGGCTTTTCAGCCTGAATCTTTTTCTCTGTATCGCTCGGACGTCCATTTCCCGTGCATTTTTCGGTTTCGTGCGTGTGTTTTTTTGCTCGATGGTCCAGGATGGTCCTCGATGGTCCCCGCCGAGAAAAAAATGCACACGTCCGAGCGATGCCAAGTTTTTGACGGTCCCGGGGCCCTGCGAGGGCCCCCCAGGGCTGAGAATAGTTCAAAACCTCCCGTCTTGAATTGTTTAAAGACGCGATCCTGCCTGGATCTGTCTCTCGGGGCGGGCCCCCTTCAGACGGCTCGGAAGGCATTTGGCGTTCCGAGAAGCTTTCGTTTGCGCCTTCTCCCGAGCCCCGCTGCCTTCCGAGAATCGGCCACACCTCCGAGTGACCCTTTGCAAGAGAGTGACCTTTGGTGCGCGGTTTTGCTGGGGGCCGTCTTTCACGGGTTCCCCCAGGGCCGAAGGCGACCCGAGGATGAGGAGGAGGAGGTGGAGGAGGGGGATGTGGCGGAGAAGATGGAGGAGGAGGAGGAGGAGGCGGAGGGCGGAGGAGGATGCGGAGGGAGGAGGAGGAGGAGGAGGAGGCGGAGGGCGGAGGAGGATGCGGAGGGAGGAGGAGGAGGAGGAGGAGGAGGAGGAGGAGGAGGAGGAGGAGGAGGAGGAGGAGGAGCAGGAGGGGGAGGAAGAGGACGGGTCGCCTATGCCCTCCGGAGGGCCCCTCCAGGCTGCAGGGGGGCCACGCGCTCGCGTGCAGGGCGCCACTGCCGCCTCGCGCTTCCGGCGCTCCGGGGGGGCCGCCGTGGGCCCGCGCCAGAGGTCACCGCGGCGAAGGCACACGCTTACGTGAAGGGGCCCCAGGACACACAAATAAATACACAAAAATAAAAACAAATCCCCATACGTTCCCATAGTTTCTGGGTTTCTGTATTCCCCATCCACTTCCCATATTTTCCCATTTGTTCTGAGGAATCGAGCATTAATTGTGTCTG
>CAUYUJ010014221.1:359948-426013 GCA_963575745.1 Prorocentrum cordatum
GCCTCCCGCCTAGACTTCATCGCAATTCACTCACACACGAGGCTCCCGCCTCATACATCCTCCATATTCAAACGCTGGGAGCCCAAAAAGTGACGACACTTACAGGGGGCCGATGATGACCCGCCTCGCCACTTCTGAATATGAACCAAGCTGACTCTGGCCTAAGGTCCACATACATACGAAGACGAAGACCGCAAAGAACTCGGTCTCGATACAGTTGAACATCATGATGATGTAGTTCACGCCAAAATGGATGTGAATTCCTTGTCGTGTGTAGCCAAGCACTGGTGGCCAAAGACAAACACCTGGCGGCAAATGTAGCCGCCGATGGACATGCAGGAGAAGACCTCCGCCAAAGGAAGGGAAAAGAAAGAAGTCGGCCGTGGGGCAGATGAGAACTCAACGACCAACGATTTATAGAGGACGCAACGCCCGACGAAGTAGAAGTGCGTGTCTAGGCCACTGACTCCACGCTGAAGGCGCCAACCGGGGCAGGGATTACCCACCCATCCCGCGGGCGTCGGCACGATCCCATGGCACGAGCACCATCCGACAGCCAGGATGAAGAATAGAAAGTGGCACAGTTGCCAGAGGGGAAGGGATAACCACCCATCCCGCGGGCGTGGGCCCGTGGCCGAGAACGGCGGTGCAGGGATATCGAGAAGACGGTACACGCAGGCGAACGTCGTGAACGCCTACGCGCCCCCGATGGGGCATCATGATAAGGTAATGCAAAATGTACGTGGTTGCCCTCGACGGGCCGGCCATACGTGATGACCCAGTTCATGTAGCCCTTCGTGGCATACTTGTCAAAAGGTAGTTGCCCCCGGTCGGGAGCACAACGAAAAAGGCTCATGACAACTCTCAGCGCCTTGCGCATGCGAGGCCCAACCACACGAGCTCGATACCGAGGACGTAGTTGTCGTAGTGGTCGATGACCCGCCTCGGATTCGAACATGCAGTGCGGGCCCCATAGGGAGGGGGCTCCCGCCCGAGACTTCCTCGCAATTCACTCACACACGAGGCTCCCGCCTGAGAACTCCTCCACAATTAGGCCCCAGGATCCCAAAAGTGACGACAGTCACAGGAGGCCGATGACCCGCCTCGGATTCAAACATGAAGCGCGGGGCCCCAGAGGAAGGGGGCTCCCGCCCGAGAGTTCCTCGCAATTCACTCACACACGAGGCTCCCGCCTGAGACCTCCTCCATATTTAGGCCCCAGGAGCCCAAAGACAACAATCACAGGAGGCCGATGACCCGCCTCGGATTCGAACATGAAGAATCGGGCCCCATAGGGAGGGTACTCCCGCCTGGCTTCCTCGCAATTCACTCACAGACGAAGCTTCCGCCCGAGACGACTCACAGGCGAGTGATGATCATGATGATGTGAGTGTTGAGGATGATTGAGACGATGATGAGGCGGCCAGTGGTGATGATGGTGTGGAAGTGAATGAGCGCGTGATAGTGCGATCGTGTGTGGTGAGTGAGTGGCAGATGATGAAGAGGTGAATAATTGAGTGTGGGTGATTGAATGCGTAATCGAGTGGTCGTGTGTGGTGTGTGTGACTGATGATGATGGTGCGAATGATTGAGTGGGTGACTGTGCGAAGGGAGAGGAAGCTTAAGGTATTATGATTATGATGGTGCGTGGGTGATTGAGCGAGTGAACGTGCGAAGGCAGCAAAGGAGAAGGGGTGTTCCTTCCATCCTGTTCCTGCGCGGGGCGTCCAGAGAAAACAAGAACCCCACTTCGGATGTAAGATACAAAACCCACTTCGGATGTGGGGAACAACGCGACAGTACCGCGATGCTAATGATGATGAGTGCTGAGGGGTAGTTTTGAATGACATGGATGAAAGTGATCGGGTGGGTGTGATGACGAGTGCGCGAAGATTGACAGTGAATGTATGTGTGTGTGCGCGTGGGACTGATGATGATGGTGTGGATGAATGAGTGAGTGTGTGTGCGACGGGAGATCAGGAGAGGGGGTGAGGTGTGAGGTTCCTGCGCGGGGGGTGCGCAGAGAAAACAAAAATCCCATGTTGGATGCGGGGAACAATGGCGACAATTGCAGGAAGCCGATGACCCGGTCGGACTACCAACGTGAAATGCGGGCCAAATAGGAAGGGGGCTCCCGCCTGAGATTTCCTCGCGCAATTCACTCACAGACGAAGCTCCCGCAAAAGTGGCGACAATTCCAAGTTTCCGATGACCCGCTCGGATTACCAACGTGAAATGCGGGCCCCACAGGGAGGGCGCTCCCGCCTGAGATTTCCTCGCAATTCACTCACGGACTAGGCCCCCGCCTCATATTTCCTCCCTGTTCAGGCCCCTGGAGCCCAAACCTGGCGACAGTTACATGTGTCCGATGACCCGCTCGGATTATGAACATGGTCTGCGGGCCCCATAAGGAGGGTGCTCCTGCCTGAAACTTCCTCGCAATCCACTCACGGACTAGGCCCCCGCCTCATATTTCCTCCATGCTCAGGCCCCTGGAGCCCAAAAGTGGCGACAGTTACATGTTTCCGATGACCCGCTCGGATTATCACTTAACATGAGCTGCGGGGCCCATAGGGAGGAGGCTCCCGCCTGAGACTCCCTCGCAATGCACTCTCAGGCGAAGCTCCCGCCAGACTGAGGGAGTGCAGATGATGCTGATGACGATGGTGATAATGATGATGATGATGATGATGATGATGATGATGATGATGATGATGATGATGATGATGATGATGATGATGATGATGATGATAATGATGACGATGATGATGAGGAGGATGAGGACGAGGACGAGGATGAGGATGAGGATGATGATGATGCTGATGCTGATGCTGATTCTGCTGCTGCTGATGATGATGATGATGATGATGAGAGTGTGAGTGGGTGAGTGGGCGGGTAAGTGGGTGAGTGAGTGGGTGAGTGGGTGAGTGGGTGAGTGGGTGAGTGGGTGAGTGGGTGAGTGGGTGAGTGAGTGAGTGAGTGAGTGAGAGAGTGATGATGATGATGATGATGATGATGATGATGATGATGATGATGATGATGATGATGATGATGATGATGATGAGTGTGTGTGTGTGTGAGAGGGTGAATGTGTGTGAAAGTGTGAGTGGGTGAACGAGTGGGTGAGTGTGTGCATGAGTGGATGAGTGAATGGGTGAGTGAGTGTGCGTGATGATGTGCGTGAGTGATTTAGTGAATGAGTGTGCGGTTAGCGAAGAGGAGAGGGTGTGTTCTCTTGTTCCTGCGCGGAGTGTCTAGAGAAAACAAGTAACCCACTTTGGATGTGGGGAACAGCATAGAGGCCTCCCAAATGAGGTCCGAGTAGATGGGGTCAGAAGATCGCTACGCATCGCCGATGCATCAGCGATGCATCGGTGTTGTATCCGCGACATCGGGCTCCACATTGAACCGCATCACCGATGCACTTTCGATGCAGCGCGATCCTCCGACCACATCGACTCCGACCCCACCCGGGAGGCCTAGAGAGAAGCATCTGAACCCTCTCCGGGACCCACAGCTGGACACGCATCCAAAGCCTCGGCTGGGACCCTACCCCTGGCACGAGGGGGGCAGAGACCTCCTCCTCCCCCTCCTCCTCCTCCTCCTGCTCCTCCTCCTCTCCCTCCTCCTCCTCCTGCTCCTCCTCCTGTTCCTCCTCCCCCTCCCCCTCCCCCTCCCCCCCCTCCTCTTGCTGCTGCTGCTCCTCCTCGTCCTCCTCCTCCATTCCCTTTCCTTATCAATAACTTCTCCCTGTCGCACCCCGAGGCCAGTTTTTGGGGTGGACCCGGCGTTTCGCACAAGACTCCCTCACCATTTATGACAATGAAGCATTAGAAGTTGAAATAGCTTCACAAATGGAGGGCGGGTGATTTTCAGAATGTGGCTCTCGCGTAAGCGCCGCGCACATTCTCCTTACACATTTGCAAGAGTTTCACGGATTGACGACGGGTCGTTTCCACAATGTGACTCTCGCCTTAGCGCCGAGCACATTTGTTTTAAACAATTGTGAGAGCTTCACGGATTGAATGCAGGTGATTTTCAACATGTGGCTCTCGCCTTAGCGCCGCGTGCAGTCGTTTTGAAAAATTGCAAGAATTTCACGGATTGAGGGCGGATCGTTTTCAAAATGTGGCTCTCGCCTTAGCGCGGCGCATATTCGTTTTATCCCCAACCCTCCTTGGTTGGGTATTCGTTTTGAATAGAGCAGTTTGGTCTCCACTTCCTCGTTCCCGTCCCGCCTCCCTCTTGCCTCCTCCTGTCTTGCCTGCGGGGGGGGCGGCGATCTGTGAAACTGTCGCCACTTTCGAGGCCTGCCGGGGGGCCCAGCACAGTGACGCCACGGGCGGACCCAAATTAGACCTCGCCATCCCTGGGGCGCTGCGATCTTTGAAACTGTCGCCACCTTCGAGGCCTGCTGGGTGGCCCAGCACAGTGACGCCACGGGCGGACTCAAATTAGACCTCGCCATCCTTGGGGGGCTGCGATCTGTGAAACTGTCGTCACTTTCGAGGCCTGCTGGGGGGCCCAGCGCAGTTTCGCCACGGGCGGACCCAAATTAGACCTCGCCATCCCTGGGGGGCTGCGATCTGTGAAACTGTCGCCACGTTCGAGGCCTGCTGGGGGGCCCAGCAAAGTGACGCCACGGGCGGACCCAAATTAGACCTCGCCATCCCTGGGGGGCTGCGATCTGTGAAACTGTCGCCACTTTCGAGGCCTGCTGGGGGGCCCAGCACAGTGTCACAGAAGAAATGTGACCTCGCCAAGCTGTCGTGAGGCCTGGGGGGGCCCAGCACCTGACCTCGCCATCCCTGGGGGGCTGCGATCTGTGAAACTGTCGCCACTTTCGAGGCCTGCTGGGGGGCCCAGCACAGTGACGCCACGGGCGGACCCAAATTAGACCTCGCCATCCCTGGGGGGCTGCGATCTGTGAAACTGTCGCCACTTTCGAGGCCTGCTGGGGGGCCCAGCACAGTGACGCCACGGGCGGACCCAAATTAGACCTCGCCATCCCTGGGGGGCTGCGATCTGTGAAACTGTCGCCACTTTCGAGGCCTGCTGGGGGGCCCAGCACAGTGACGCCACGGGCGGACCCAAATTAGACCTCGCCATCCCTGGGGGGCTGCGATCTGTGAAACTGTCGCCACTTTCGAGGCCTGCTGGGGGGCCCAGCACAGTGACGCCACGGGCGGACCCAAATTAGACCTCGCCATCCCTGGGGGGCTGCGATCTGTGAAACTGTCGCCACTTTCGAGGCCTGCTGGGGGGCCCAGCACAGTGACGCCACGCGCGGATTCAAATTAGACCTCGCCATCCCTGGGGGGCTGCGATCTGTGAAACTGTCGCCACTTTCGAGGCCTGCTGGGGGGCCCAGCACAGTGACGCCACGCGCGGACCCAAATTAGACCTCGCCATCCCTGGGGGGCTGCGATCTGTGAAACTGTCGCCACTTTCGAGGCCTGCTGGGGGGCCCAGCACAGTGACGCCACGGGCGGACCCAAATTAGACCTCGCCATCCCTGGGGGGCTGCGATCTGTGAAACTGTCGCCACTTTCGAGGCCTGCTGGGGGGCCCAGCACAGTGACGCCACGCGCGGACCCAAATTAGACCTCGCCATCCCTGGGGGGCTGCGATCTTGAAACTGTCGCCACTTTCGAGGCCTGCTGGGGGGCCCAGCACAGTGACTTAGACCTCGCCATCCCTGGGGGGCTGCGATCTGTGAAACTGTCGCCACTTTCGAGGCCTGCTGGGGGGCCCAGCACAGTGACGCCACGCGCGGACCCAAATTAGACCTCGCCATCCCTGGGGGGCTGCGATCTGTGAAACTGTCGCCACTTTCGAGGCCTGCTGGGGGGCCCAGCACAGTGACGCCACGGGCGGACCCAAATTAGACCTCGCCATCCCTGGGGGGCTGCGATCTGTGAAACTGTCGCCACTTTCGAGGCCTGCTGGGGGGCCCAGCACAGTGACGCCACGGGCGGACCCAAATTAGACCTCGCCATCCTTGGGGGGGCTGCGATCTGTGAAACTGTCGCCACTTGGAGGCCTGCTGGGGGGCCCAGCACAGTGACGCCACGGGCAGATTCAAATTAGACCTCGCCATCCCTGGGGGGATTCGATCTGTGAAACTGTCGCCACTTTCGAGGCCTGCTGGGGGGCACAGCACAGTGACGCCACGGGCGGACCCAAATTAGACCTCGCCATCCCTGGGGGGCTGCGATATGAGATCCCCGCTTTCGAAGTGGCTAGGGTTGCTCAGGGATTGTGTCTCACCAGCTTTATCTAGTCCTTTACCTGTAGCCAATGTCCTGCGAGTCTCCCGAATTCCGTCTGCAGACATATGTAACCCTCGCTCGGTCATCGCCCCCCCTTCATAAAGTGTCCTGAACTATGTGCGCCCGCGCTTGCGCAGGGGTCGGGTACGTCGCCAGGGTAATTTACCTCGACGGTAAGACCCCGCATGATAATATGTTTAAATTGCCTGGGGATCTCCTGCTGCCCCCTCCATTCTCCCACCTATTCCTGTCCTCTCCTTCTCCTCCTGCCTGCTCCTCCTCCTGCCTCAACCCCTGCCTCCTCCTCCTCCTCTCGCCTCCTCCACCACCTTCTCCTCCTCCTCCTCCTCGTCCTCCTCCTCCTCCTCCTCCTCCTCCTCCTCCTCCTTCTCCTCGTTCTCCTTTTCCCTCTTCCTCCTCCTCCTCCTTCTTCTCCTCCTCCTCCTTTTCCTCCTCATTTCCGTTTCCCTCTTCGTCCTCCTCCTCTTCCTCCTCCTCATCCCCTCTCCCTCCTCCTCCTCCTCCTCCTCCTCCTCCTCCTCCTCTCCTCCTCCTCCTCCTCCTCCTCCTCCTCCTCCTCCTCCTCCTCCTCCTCCTCCGTCTCCCTCCTCCGCCTCCTCCTCTTTGTTGCCACATTCCACCCCCCCCCTCCTCCTCCTCCTCCTCCTCATCTTCCTCCTCCTTCTCCTCCTCCTCCTCCTCCTGCTCTTCCTCCTCCTCCTCTCGCCTGCTCTTTTTGGCCTCCTGCCTCCTCCTGGGGCCTCCTGGAGTTTTCTGGGCCTCCCGGGACCTCCTGGGGCCTCCAAGGCATTCCTCCTCCTCCTCCTCCTCCTCCTCCTCCTCCTCCTCCTCTCCTCCGCATCGTCCTGTTCCCACTCTGCCTCCGCCTCCTCCTCCTCCTCTTCCTTCTTCTCTTTTTCGTCGTGCATCCTCCTCCTGCTCCTCTTCCAGCTCCTCCTCTTCGTCCTCCTCCTCCTCCTCCTCCTCCTCCTCCTCCATCCTCCTACTCGTGCGGAACACGACCTAGAGGAAACGCACGTCGTGCGTCCAAGCGGCTACGCGCCGAAGGACGACCCAGAGGAAACGCGCGCAAGAGGAAGAAAGCACGTGAGGTGCGGGCCCCATAGGAAGGAGGCTCCCGCCTGAGACTTCCTCGCAATTCACTCACAGACGAAACTCCCGCCTCATAGTTTCAAATTTCTAGCCTCAGGAGCCCCAACATGACGACGATTACAGGTTTCCGATGACCCGTGCGGATTAATAGCATGAACTGCGGGCAATGGAGGAGGCTCCCGCCTGAGAATTCGTTGCAATTTACTCACAGACGAGGCTCCTGTCTGAGACTTCCTCCACATTCAAGCCTCTGGAATCCAAAAATGGCGACAGTTACAATTTTCCGATGACCCGCTCTGATTCGTAACATGATCTGCGGGCCCCACAGGGGGGAGGCTCGCGCCTGAGACTTCCTCGCAATTCACTCATATACGAGGTTCCTGCCTGATACGTCCTCCATATTTAAACCCCTGGAGCACAACCGTGGCGACGGTTACAGGTTTCCGATGACCAGCTCGGAGTGTTAACATGGGCTGCGGGCCCCATAGGGAGGGAGCCCTTGCCTGAGACTTCCCCGCAATTCACTCAAAGACGAAGCGTCCGCCTCAGACTTCCTCCAAATTCATGCCCCTGGAGCCCAAAAGTGGTGACAGTTACAGGTTTCCGATGCCCCTTCTGATTTCAAACATCAGCTGCGCTCCTCATAGAGAGGGGGCTCTGGCCTGAGACTTCCTCGCAAATCACTCACAGACGAAGCTCCCGCCGGATACTTCTCACATATTCAGGCCTCGGGAACCCAAGAGTGGAGACAATTACAGTTTCCGAAGACCCGCTCTGATTCGTAACATGATCTGCGAGCCCCATAGGGAGGGGGCTCCCGCCAGAGATTTTCTCGCAATTCACTCACAGACGAAGCTCCCGCCTGAGATGAGTGAGTGATTGAATGAGTGAGTGAGTGAGTGATGATGATGTTGATGATGATGATGATCATCATGATACTCATGATGATTGCGATGGTGCTGATGATGCTGATGCAAGTTCGAGTGAGTGTGTGAATTGGCGGGTAGGTGGGTGAGTGAGTGGGTAAGTTCGTGAGTGAGTGATGATGATGATGATGAAGATGATGATGATGATGAATGTGTGTGTGAGCGGGTGGGTGAGTGGTGGGTGAGTGTTTGTGTGTGTGGGCGTGTGAGTGGGTGAGTGTGAGTCGATGTCTGTGCGTGATTGAATGAATCAGTGTGCGACTAGAGAAGAGGAGAGGGCGTGTTCTCTTGTTCCTGCGCGGGATTCCAGAGAAAACAAAAGACCCATTTTGGATGTGGGGAACACTTGGCAAAGAGCTTCACGGATTGAGGGCGGCTCTTTTTTAATGTGGCTCTCGCCTTAGCGCCGCGCATTTTCGTATTAAACATTTGCAAGAATTTCATGGGTTCCCACGAACAATGTACCAGAAATTGTGTTTGGGAAGGGTTCATGGTTATGCGGGTGCAGCACTTTTGCTAGTTCGCAATGTTGAAATCTCAAGAATGGCGTTCTGGCGCGATTCCGGATGGGCGTTCAAATCCCGAGAACAATGTTTTCACATGCGCCAGGGTCTTCAAACGGATGTCTTCCAACGAGGCAGTTCCCTCAATGGAAGTGAACCGTTGCAGGGGCCTATGAAGAGGGAGCTTGGAGGGAGAGTGAATTCCAACATCGATGATGCACTTTTGGGTTTACACTGGTCCTCCCCCCCCTCCACCTCCTCCTCCTCCTCCTCCTCCTCTTCCCCCTCTTCCCCCTTCCTCCTCCTCCTCCTCCTCCTCCCCAGGCTGGGCCGCCATCCGACGCTGGGAGCCTCGAGGTCAGCGCGCGGGGCGCAGAAGGTGCGGGAGAGACGCCCGACAGAACGCCGGGGCGGCGGCTCGCCACGCTCGTCTGCTGCGGGCTCGCGGCTGCCCGTTGGGGCCCTGCCCGCTCAACTCCCGCTTTCACCCGCCGCTGACTTCGCGACACTTTGTAGTCAGCAGCCGCAAGCGAAAGCGCAAACGGTCGAGTCAGAGCGGGCCGCGCAAAGACGAATTACCTAAAGCGGCGGGGCCTCAGGCGTCACCACGGCGGGTACTTCGCGACGCACGAAGACGGCCGAAGCTCCTGATACCAACGAGCCAACGCCTTGCAAAGCAACGCTGTGTGATAGAGTCGCGCAGGCCCCACTGCACCATCCTCTTCAGTGTTGTCGCGGGCAGTGGGCCGCGGAGCCGACGCAATGTCATCCCGAACACTTGGGCTCAACACGCCGCGCACCCCACGACTTCCTGACTCGGAACAGCGAGGGCGCCCCAGAAAGTCAGCGCCCCGAGTGTGCACTCCCCACCTGCAGCAGCCCTTCGACACACCTTTCCACTCTTGATACAAGACGCGGTCGTCAACTTCTGGCCAGCCCACGCGCCTTGCTACCTGGACTAGGTCATCAGCAGGGCTGCCCACCGCCAGCATTCAAGAAGGGGGTACGAGGTACTAGGTCCGCCCTACATGCAAGCTTTCTGGCGGATATGGTGTCTTCTTGGGGTCATGCTGGGATCGCAGGACCAAAACGGGGCCATCCTGGTGGCCATGGGGCCACGAGGTCCTTCCCAAGGGTCACCTCCCGATCGCGCGTGACGTCTGCGCACGACCAGGTGCGGCCACCACGACAGAGGCGCACGAGGGCGCCACCACGACAGCACCTGGTGCGCATGCCGGGTGGGCTCTTCGACGTGGCTCGATCCATGCGTCCACCATCGGGTCTTCTGCAACGAAGGGGCAGTAAGCGTGGGGCGAAGGAGCGCGCGCCTCTCGTGCGCCTGTTGGGCCAGCGGCGGCAGTGTGGGGGCGCTCAGGCGCACTGATGGCCCCCTGCCAAGAACCCTCGATACCCCCACGTATATTTGCCGTCGCTCGGACGTCCATTTCCCGTGCATTGTTCGGTTTCGTGCGTGTTTTTTTGGCTCGATGGTCCAGAATGGTCCTCGATGGTTCTCACCAAGAAAAAATGCACACGTCCGAGCGTTGCCAAGTATAATGCCCATCCCCCCCTGCGCCGCCCGCCCGACACAGAGGGTACCGCCGACCCGAGGGTCCTCGGAGAGGGGAGGCGTGGGAACTTTCCAATCTGTGGACAGCAGGAATGGGTAAGGAAAACTCAAGGGGCCCAAAAGCACACAAATAAATAACTACACACAAATAAAATGATTCCCCATATTTTCCAATATTTTCTGGGTTTTTGTCTTCCCGCCCAATTCCCATATTTTCCAATATTTTCTTGGGGATCGACGATTAATTGTGTCTGTGTGTTTTCTCCCCTCCTGGAAAACATGGGCACGATGCCCAAGAGCAAACGATGTCAAGGACCGACGGCGGCCGTTGATGCACATGCGCAGGCGACTGTCTATCTCACATGGATCGCGTCCGCGGCGACATGACAGCAGATACTCCTCCAAACGGGCTGGGACTGCTGTTGCTCGTCGTCTCCGCCCTTTCCGTACCCCAATCGGTCGCATCGCGGCATGGCCAAACGGCACTGCCGACCCCAGGACCCGCGGCAGAGCGCGGAGGCGGGAGACGTCGGGACGCTCTGATCGGATCCGGCGGAGACACGGCCGGGACAAGGGCAGCGCTGGACCAAGATAACCCTCGGGGATGGACAGACCTCCCTTTAGTAAAACGTGGTTTAGTGAAAACCACCTCGGGCCTAAACCTGGCGGGCGCAAGCCTGGAAAATGACGGCCGCGGCGCCCTCTCGAGAACCGAAAACGGACAATTCACGAATCGACGTGTCAGGGTAGGAGGTCTGTCCACCCCCGAAACCCGGGGGTCTCTGAGATATGGCTGTTCTCGAGGATGCATCAGGCGACGCGGCCATGCCAAAGCGCCCCGGAACGTTGCTTTGGACGCCCGAAATGGGTACGGAAAAAATGGGTACCATGCCCAACAGAAAATGTTGTCCCAAACCAACAGCGGCCGCTGTTGGGTAGGCGGCCTTCTGTCTCGAATGGACACAGGCCGCGGCGGCGTGGACAGCGAATCCTGTTCAAAATGAACAAGGTCCGCTGTTGGGCATTGTACCCATTCTTTCCGTACCCATTTCGGGCGTCCAGAGCTGTGGGAGGGCTCCAGGACGCCCTGGAACGCTTCAGCCCTGTCCTGGCCCTGGGATTCCCGGCAGAGTCCGGGCCATTGATCGGGCCTCCGGCGCCCGTTCGGGGGGATCCAGGCGGGCCCCCCCGCGGACGCTCTCGGCGAGGCGCCGCTGCTGGAAGGCATCCCGAGGCTGGGGAACTGCCGCTGAGAACGCCCGAAGACGCACTGGAACTCTTTGTCCTGGGCACACGCCACCATGGATGGGGGAACTGCCACTGAAAACGCCCGAAGACGCACTGGAACTTTGCCCTGGGCACACGCCACCATGGACGAGGGTTTGGACGCCCGAAATGGGTACCGACAAAAATGGGCACAATGCCCAACGGCAACTGTTGTCCCAAACCAACAGCGGCCGCTGTTGGGCAGGCGGCCCTCTGTCTCAAATGGACACAGGCCGCGGCGGCGTGGACAGCGAATCCTGTCCAAATTGAACAGGAACTGCTGTTGAGCATTGTACCCCTCCCCCTCCTCCTCCCTCCTCCTCCTCCCTCCTCCTCCTCCTCCTCCTCCTCCTCCTCCTCCTCCTCCTCCTCCTCCTCCTCCTCCTCCTCCTCCTCCTCCTCCTAGCGCCAACTCGGGTCGAACCCTCGCGGGTTCGCGAGTCCGCGCCAGGCGGCCCACGCCGCTGCCCCCCCTCTCTTTCCCTCTCCCTTCCCTTCGCCCTTCGCCCGCGCCCGCCATGGAGCCGCCTTGGCGCGCCGCTGGCCGTCCCCGGCGCTCGGCTGCGGAGCGGAGGGCGCAGGCAGCGCGGGCGCAGTTTCGCGCAGCGCAGGCGCTCCTACGTGGGTTCCACGCCATGGGGCACAGGGGCTGCCGCCCGACCCTGTTGGGGGAAGCCCTGGCCAACATCCTTCGCGCCGCAGGCGGCGATCGTGATGCTCGTGGTGCTGCTGGTGGCGATGCCTCGGCCCCCCAGCCTCCCACAGCCCCAACAGGGCCCCTACGGGGGATGACTGCCCTGGGGAGGGATGGCAGGGCGCGGGAGGCGAGCGGCGGACTGGAGGCGGCAGTCCCCGTCGACGCTCCTGCGGCAGCCCATGGAGAACCTCCCAGGATTTCGGCCAGCGTCGTTTTTCCTCGGGGGCCCTCGGGGCAGAACTAAAACGAAAACCCTGCCTACCCCGATCGACGGGGGGCAGCTGCGGCTTCTTCACGCGCACGAATGCGGGCCGCCAAGGCCTCCATGCCAGGAGTCGACACGAGGCGCAGTCGGGAGGCCGTCTGTCTACCACCTGGTGTGGCCGCGACCTCCATGACAAAACCAGCAGAGCGACGGCAGGGGTCCGTGACACGATTATCATTGTAAAAGTGCGGGTGAAGCCCCTGCTTGATACGGGATAAGGTCTGGGATCTCGTGCCCAGCTTTCCACAGCACCGCGTCGCCAGCAAAACACACCTCCTCGAAGAGTAGGCCCCACACCTATAGCAAAACACTAAAGGTTCCTGGGCTTCGTTGTCAATCATTGAGCAAGCTAAGAGGTGCCCCCGTTCTTCGGCATCCTTAAGATACCGAAAAGCAGTGGGGATCCCTTTGCACCCTACCATCGATCTGTCCTGGTCCCAGGTGATCAAGAAACACTTGGTGCACCTCCATGCTACTCCCGAGTCGATCTCGCACCAGTCGTGCCAACTCGGATCTCTGACAGCCGCCGTCGTCCGAGGGCCTCTGGCAGAGCGACGGAACTCCATCTTGGGGTAGCAGGAGAGCACTGCATCAAACATTCGAACTAAAACTTTCACACGCTTCACGCACACATCCAGAGCCTCGAGGTCTTCAGTCGGGGCCCCTGGGTGAAGTGTCAGTGCGTGCTTGGCTAGCCTATCAGCATCAGCATTCCCCAGTGCAATGCGACGCTCCAAAATCGGTAAAGCCAAAATGACCTCCTCAGACCTATGGGCGGGGGTGTAGGACGCAAGCCCCAGACAGCCCTGAGGGTCGGATTCAATAGCAAGCCTCCTAAGGCCCGCAAACATCTGCTTAGGGCACAGCTGTTCCCGACGATTCGCATTGTGCAACTTGACGGCGCCAGAGCAGTCACTGTGAGGTGTGACAGGGTGATCTATGACACAGCTGAGCATGGCTATGCCAAGATGCTCCGCCGACTGCGGGGTCTGAAAAAGGGTGGGCCATACCGTGCCCATCATCCATGCCGGAATCTTGTATTCGGGACCAGGTGCTAGGAACACAGCCCCGAACGCAGCACGTTGGAGCTCCTTAAACACCTGCTGAGTTGCTGAGCCGTCAACCACGGGCTCACACCCACGGGTCAGCTCAAGAAAATCTTCAACACTGATTTCCTGGCCCTCGGAATCCTGAAAAATCGGGTCGAGGTTCCAGGACGGGCCAGGGACCACAGGCTGAGGCAAAATGAGCCTCGTCCAGAACAAAAGCTCCTGAGGGTCGGCAGCTTTCACCTGATCAATCAGCTCCTGACTAACATACTCGAGCCTCTGTTCAGCCACACTCGGACAGAGCCATTGCCGATGGAACAGGGAGTCGGGTTCCCTACACAAAGGACAGTCCCCCCCGTGGTCATACCCGCACGCTCTCATCCGATCTCCCGTCCAACAGGCACCTGAAAAAACAGCCGAGAGCCAATATTTTTGCCTGGCCGTGGTCTTACGTGAACGAAACAACTTGGCGACAGGGTCTGGGCAAACTCTGACCTCGTTGAAATCATCTAAAACGGTGGCCATCTTGCGCTCAAGGGCTCTCTGCACGCCCGCCTCAAGCTGCTTAGCCACTAAAGCTGGGGAGGTGCACATTAAATCAACGACGCGATCGCGGTCATCTCTCCACAGCGCAAAATTATCTGCACGCCACCCGATACGATGGAGGGAGAGGAGCATTCTGTGCACTGGGCCTTTAGACTTACGCCAGACAGTAGAGCCTAACTCAGGAGAGGAACTCGATATTGTGCGCCATATCCGAATATGATCCCGAAACGAGAAGTGGGAAACCGTGGGCTCCGTGAGGCTCTGCCAGAGGCTGTTCGACCACTGAAGCGCTGGGGCCACCGCCTGACGCCGCGCAGGGTCTCCATGAAGCACACACTTCGCTGTCAAGCTTGCTCCCCGATGGGCAGGGGACTTGCCTGACATCAGCACTGAACGTAACGAGGCCAATTCATGATCAGAAACTCCTAGGACCATGCTGCCGAAACCTGCTGCTGGCCGTAATCCTGCAACATATATCTTGTTAATCCGCGTACGGTCCCTGGGAAGCTTCTTCTTATAGTGCTGGAGTAGTCGGCTACGAATTCGCATATCGTGAAACCGCTGCCGCCGCCGAGCTCTAGCCTTCTTGGCCGATAACCCCTGACCAGGTGCTAGGTCCACGCCCAGCGACACCGTGGAGTTCGTGGCCGAAGAAGGGCATATTGGCTGAAGTCGCCTGCGGAGCTTGGAAGCTATCCTGCTGGACGACGAAAAAGATACTGCTTTGTCTTCAGCTAGCCGAACACCTAAACGAGTCTGAAAAACCCACTTCAAATCTTTCGCAGCCTTAACCAAATCATGCATAATAACACTTTCAGGACCATGGGCCGAAACCGTGTCATCATCGACGTACGATCCCAGACTGACCCCAGGATTTCGGCTAGACCAGAGATCAAACTCGAACATCGCGTAAACTTTCACGAAAACATCGTTGAAAATGTCCCCTGCTGGTAAGCCGTTTTGCGCAAACTGAATAAGCGGGCAGTGATGAGCTCCCAGACGGAGTACTCTCTGGGACCTCCAGAGGTTGTACAGGACTTTTATGAGAACCGTGGGTAAACGCCAGTACATGGCCCGATCCCTCAGCCACATGAGCCGAAAGGACTCGTAGTACTTCATACCGTCCCAAATGAAACCTGCCGTATAATCGCCCTTTTCGGAGGTCTCCTCGGCTCTCACACTTTGTTGCCATATCGACACTTCAGCAGACTGCCCCGCACCAAAAGACCAGTAAGGCCGTTGGGCCCGATCCAGGAAAGAATCCGCCTGCGGTCTCCGAAGTCGCTCCCAAACTCGAACAAAAGAACCCAGAAGCAGAATCGGCCTGAGACCTCCTTTGGGCTTCTCCAGTAAAGGCAGCAGCATCCACAGCAGCTGCGCGGGGAAAAGGCCCAGCCGCTCCACGGCCTCGTAGAGCACGGCCAGGCACGTGAGACCCTCGTCGGAGAGGGCGCCAACATGCCGAGGGTGAAATCCATCTAGGCTCTGGGCAGTGTGGCGGCTGAAGCTCAGAGACGCTTTCCGAAGTTCATCAACGCTGGCCCGAGGGAAACATTGACGATCAGGAATCCAGGCTTCGGGTGGCTTCAAGTCCGCTCCCCAAAATCTTCCCAGAGTCTGAGCTTCATCCTCCAGAAGGGCATGTGGATCTGCAGTGAACACTCCAGGCGCACTCTGGATAACTGTCGGCTGCCAAACCTTTTTTAGCTTCGTAAAACGATGCATAATACGAGCTGAGCCAGCAAGGGCCCGTTCCTGCCAGAGATCCCACGACTCCCGCTGGATGCGATCCCCCTCCAACCCAGCTTGCTCATAATCCTCACGAACATCCTCTAACAACTGCTGCGCTAGCTCAAGCCACTCCTGCCTATGGAAGCCGCTGTGGTGTTGCCAGCTCCTCGACAGAGTGCGCATGGCACGGAGGGAGGCGTCCAGGCGCACAGACAGGCCTTCGCCAGGGCAGGAGTCCTGGAGCGATACCTGAAGCTGGATGCAACACTGGACGGCGTCCTTCGTCGCATCTTGCACCGTCAGGGTAAATTCTTGAAAAGACTGGTACAGCCACCTCCAGCCAGCAGCGATCTGGAGCTTATCCTCAGGATCCTTCGGGCGATAGAAAACCGAAACCCAAGATGATTTGATCGTTCGCGAACGCTCACCCAACTCCTTCGGAGTCGGAGGAGAGAGTGGAGGTGATGCTCGGCGTGCCCCCCGCTCCCAGCAAAGGCCCCGCGGTCGCGGCGGGGGCCTTTCAGCGGGAGCCACGGGTCGCTGGTGGCACTTCTCCGGGGCACACAAGTGGAGCTGCCGGCAGTCGGACGGCCATCCCGCTTTCGCCAGATGTCCTTTCCGCGCTGAACCAAGTGATGGGTTCTCCAGGTCCGCCTCCATCGAGACCCGTTTCGCATCCGCCAGGTTCCACAACCCATTCAGATGAGAAGTGCAAGCAGCAGTGACCATGGGAGAGGTGCACATTACGTTTTCGTTACGGCATTTTGTTGTGGCCTTCGTTAATTGCGTGGGTGCTTACTCAGTCGAGGAACTTGATCAGGTTGTCTCGGTTATGTTATGTGTATTGCTTGTAGTTGCAGACGGGATAACACATTTGCAGGGCGTTGGCATTTTCTGATACTGAGTGAAGGCTGTGTTGTGCATCGCGATTCTCCAGCTCTTTTGCTTACTTTGTGGAGGGACATGAAATAAGCTGAACACATTGTTGCATTAGAGTTCTGTCTTTTGCCTTGCCTCTTGTGTGTGCGTGTGCGTGCGCGTGTGCCGTGCGTGCTCACCAATAAGAGGCTTGCTTGCTGGTTAGGTATATTATCGCACCGCGATGGAGCCCATTTCCATTTCCATCTCCTCCTCCTCCTCCTCCTCCTCCTCCTCCTCCTCCTCCCTCCTCCTCCTCCTCCTCCTCCTCCTCTCCTCCTCCTCCTCCTCCTCCTCCTCCTCCTCCTCCTCCTCCTCCTCTCCTCCTCCTCCTCCTCCTCCTCCTCCTCCTCCTCCTCCTCCTCCTCCTCCTCCTCCTCCTCCTCCTCCCTCCTCCTCCTCCTCCTCCTCCTCCTCCTCCTCCTCCTCCTCTCCTCCTCCTCCTCCTCCTCCTCCTCCTCCTCCTCCTCCTCCTCCTCCTCCTCCTCCTCCTCCTCCTCCCTCCTCCTCCTCCTCCTCCTCCTCCTCCTCCTCCTCCTCCTCCTCCTCCTCCTCCTCCTCCTCCTCCTCCTCCTCCTCCTCCTCCTCCCTCCTCCTCCTCCTCCTCCTCCTCCTCCTCCTCCTCCTCCTCCTCCTCCTCCTCCCCTCCTCCTCCTCCCTCCTCCCTCCTCCTCCCTCCCTCCTCCTCCTCCTCCTCCTCCTCCTCCTCCTCCTCTCCTCCTCCTCCTCCTCCTCCTCCTCCTCCTCCTCCTCCTCCTCCTCCTCCTCCCCCCATTTCGGGCGTCCAGAGAGGGAGCCGTGGCGCTGGCGAGTGGGCGCCGGGCCCACGGATCAGAGGCCGCCCAACGGTCCCGCGAGGAGCTCCTCGAGCTGCTCGACCTTGCGGCGGATGCTTTCCGACGGGGTGCGGCTCCTCCTGGAGAGCCCGCGCCGGCTCCAGCTTTGGACGCCCGAGATGGGCACGGAAAGAATGGGTACGATGCCCAACAGCAGTTCCTGCTCATGTTGAACAAGATCCGCTGTCCACGCCGCCGCGGCCTGTGTCCATTCGAGACAGAAGGCCGCCTGCCAAACAGCGGCTGCTGTTGGTTTGGGACAACATTTGTTGTTGGGCATAGTGCCCATTCTTTCGGTACCCATTTCGGGCGTCCAAACCAGCGGCTCGCCGGCCTCCTTCGGGCCGCTGCGAGGGGCCCGCCGCGCCGCAGCACCGCCCGCCGCGCGCTCTCGCGCCTGCACCGCCCGCCGCCCGCGTGGGGCGGCCACTTCGGGCGGCGCACTTGCTCCAGCCGAAGGCCTCGTCTCCGCCCCTCCGACCCGGGGCGGGGCGATCTGGCCGCACGCCCGGCATGCCGAGCGCGTGCGCCAGCTCCACTCGCGACGTGCCGAACAGCAGCAGGACCGGCCCCATCGCCCACGAGGGCCCCTGCTGCCACGGCGGCCCGCGGCGGATCCTGTATGGACGGGCGCAGTGTGCCGAGTGCCCACCAACCGCAGAACCTCTGATGACAAAACTGCGCGATCCTCTGGCTCTTAGCGACGCGCCCCTCGCGCTCAGACTCGCCCGACGGACTCGATGGCCTTGAGCCAAAATGGCCACGGACGGCGAGGGCATTGAGTAGGTAAGGAACCATTGGATGAGGGAACCCAGGGCCTAGAATCGGGGATGGACAGACCTCCCTTTAGTAAAACGCGGTTTAGTGAAAACGACCTGAGGCCCAAACCTGGCGGGCGCAAGCCTGGAAAATAACGGCCACGGCGCCCTCTCGAGAACCGAAAACGGACAATTCACTAATCGAGTGTCACTGTTGGGGGTTCTGTCCACCCCCGATAGAAGCGGGTGGAACTCGCACCGTGGGCCGGCCATTGTCGCCACCGCCGCCCCCCTCAGCAGACAATGTACTCTCCAGGGTATGCACGTCCCGGGCACATTCCTTCGCCGACGCCCCCACCGCTGCACGATTCCCCGGTGGCAGTAGGCGACCCAAGGAGGAGAAGGAGGAGGAGGAGGAGGAGGAGATGGAGATGGAGGAGGGGGAAAGGGAGGATGAGATAGAGGAGGGGGAGGAGGAGGAGGAGGAGGAGGAGGAGGAGGAGGAGGAGGAGAAGGAGAAGGAGACGGTGTACCCGAGGAGGTCCGTCCGACCGCCGACCTCGACCTCGGCCGACGCTAGAGCATCGACAGAGGGAGAGTGGGCTCCTGCTGGGTGGCGCTTGGGTTCTTTCTCGGCCTCCCGAGGGGCATCGTAACCATTTGCCACTTCCGCCACCAGCAGAGCCCACAAGAAGGGCGCTCGAAGCAGACCATTTGTCAAACAGATCGCCTCAGATGAGAAGCGAAAAGAGAAGAAGTGGTCCTGATCCCTTCAGACCGAGCCCCCCACCCCGTTCGGGAGAGAGCCGAAAGGCGCCGGCCGAGCCGAGCCGCAAACTTCGGCAACACGGACTCCGTCCAACACTGCGGGAGCCCTCGACCGCATCATGCTGACGCATCAGGTGCCTCGATCGGCCCGCCCCCACCCCACATCCAGCAAGTCCCACACCCCGCCCGAACCGAAATATATTCAAAAAAAGAAAATGCGGCTGATCGCTCCATGGCGAGCCCTGCATCACCACGGATGTCATGCGCTCTTGCCAGTGACATCGGCGTGCGCTGTGCGAAATCCTTTGCTTTGTGGTACATATGGTAGGCGAGCACCACCGCGCGGAGACACTCTGCGCGCGTGAGTTCTGAACCTACGCTTTCGTAGTCTGTGGCCCATCCCATGCCAAGCAACGTGAATGAAGCACCTGGAAAGTGGCGCCTCCTCCATGCTTGATGCATCGCGAGGTGATGGAACATCCGGGGGCATTTTAAATAGTGTGCTATCTCACCAGGGCAGCCCCAAATGCAAGTGGTAGGCGGGTTGCCCATGTGCAGCCTATGTGTAGTCGTCCACCCACCGCAGAGAGTCTTGAGGGTGCCCCACTGCCAGGCGGGCTTGAGCTTCGCGGGGGAGGTCTTAGTTGCCCCACCGTCCCGCAACCGACCTCCGCCCCCCAGGAATAATGACCTGCCACGCCAGCAAACGCTTGCCGAGAGCAATATGGAAGGTGCCAGGGAAAGCGTGTACACGGAGAAAACGGGCAAACATGCGTTGCGGGTGCGGGCGGCGAGGCTCGCTCAAGGCGAGGATGGCGTGCTCGCGCGCATCCCGAAAGGCCTGTCGCCATCTTGAAGTATCATGAAAGCGGGGCGGAGGAAGCCGCGCGCGCTCTAGGAATTGTGCAATCGAGAATAGGCGCTTCCAGCAGGCGGCAGAAAGTTTGCCTGCAATGAAGCGGACGATCGTGGCACTGTCCCGCGCATATCCTTTCAGACTGTGCAGTGCGCGCTGCCAAGCGTGATGCATTATGCGAAATGGAATGCGCCAGCTGCTGGCCCACCCTAGCAGAGCGACAAATGAACGTGATAGGCAATCAGAGATGGGCGGGCATTCAGATCGGCAAGGCTGAGCCTATTCGGCGGAAGCCTCAGCAGCTAATGAAGCGCCCGATGCTCAAGCTCGCGCACCGTGGCAGGGATGGGGAAGGGCTGGGCAATATACAACAGATGAGAGAGAGAGAGAGAGAGAGAGAAAGAAAGAAAGAAAGAGAGAAAGCGGTGGAGTTGCACAGAATAGCGAGGACACTCGGCGCAGCCCCCGGAAACGGGAGAGCAATCGTCCTCGACCACCGCTTCTCTGCAGCGTTTGCCCATATTCCCTAGCGTGGCAGCGGGTCCCATCTAGACACCTAGGTGTGCGGTGTGGCCCGCGATCTCAAAGTTGCTCCAGTACGGAATCCACCATCGGAGTTCGTTTCGGATCTTGGCCTGGACTTCGGCCATTCATTGGGTCCACAAGAAGACAGATCGCCATCTGGAGTTTGAGAAGAGCAAAACGTTCAATGTCAAGAAAACTTGTGGGACTCCTACCAGATCCCGAAGGCGCGACATAACTAGTCCGACGTCGTCCGCACACCCGCCAAGAGCGCCCTTGCAATGCCTCGCCTTCGGGTGTTGTGTGGCTGCGTATAGATATCTCAGGACTGGGTCCATAGCGAGGGCCCATAGGGACCCAGATAGGAGGCATCCTTGGAGCACTCCCGAGCGAACATGAAAAAGGAAGACAATGCAGTTTTGGATCCTGGCAAAACATCTGGGAAGGAAGTGCAACGTTGTAATAAAATTCAGTACCCCTGACGGAAGTCCAACCCATTTAAAAATGGCGACGAGCACACGATGGCCTTGGGACGGGAACGCCGCCTCAACATCGCAGGCGGCAAAGATGCGGGGAGGTCCGTCTCAGCCAAAGGAGCGACGTTGACCTTGCGCGCCTCGGAGTCCAGGGTGGTGACGTTGGACGGGAAAATGCTCCTGGGATGATGCCTTGTTGGGTCTCATGAGTACGCTCTTGATCAACCGGGCGGATTTGAAATTTAGTGGCTGATGCCGTGATCCTAGCGCCGGTGTTCCGAAGACTTCGGGGTCTGGCCTTTCCAACGATCCTCGCGCATCCCCGGGCATCTTCTGGTTCAGATCCTTTGGGAAGGAAAGCGAAGAGGCTGTCATTGAGCTCCAAGGGCACTGGATGTTCACCATGAAGGTGAGCCATGAGACGACGTGGCGCTGTTAGCTGTTCGGGGCGGGCCTTCCATGCCGAGCGCGACAGTTGACCAGGGCCAGGCGCGGAGCAGTTAGCCCGACGAAGAGCTCGATGAAGCTCTGCGTCAGATGGGAGCCCAAGATGCAGAGAGGCTTGCTGAGAGGCGACTTTGTTGAGATATTCCTGCAGGGCCTCCCCCTTAACTGTTTTGGCCCCTTCCTGCAGGGCCTCCCCCTGCTGAGCGGCGGCAACCTCTTCGGTGTCTCTAGCTGCGGTTGGCGAGTCCTGGAGCCTCTCAGGGCGGGCCCCCGCGAGGGCGAGGCGACGCTTCTTGGGGGGCCACTGGTTTGAGCGCCTCTTGTGCACGCGGGCTGCTCGCCATTCGTCCTCCGCCGCAGTCCCCATCCCCTTTGGGCGCCCTGATCACAGCGAGCCTGGCCTCAATCTGCCCGCGCGCGTAGTTGGTGGCGCGGATGATGAGAGCGAGCTCGCCCCTCTCGCATAGCTCTACAACGCCGTTGACGATGTCGATGAAGCGCGCGCCGTCGGCGGCGGCGGCCTTCCACCCCTGCGCCGCGGGGATGTCGTTGCGCCAAATGCACCGCGAGCTCGCAGCGCGATGAGCCTGCCTCCCTCGGGGCGAGCGCCCTTCGAGGAGATCGGTAGTCGATGGAGTTCGCCGCGCCCTTGTCGCGCCACGTCTGTTACGAAGTCCCCCACGCAACGCCATTGGTCGACTGCAGGAAACCGTTCAAGTTGCGCTGCCTCAAGCAATTGTCCAAGAACCTCTCCGTCGCGAGGGTCTCGAAAGACCTGCTCAGGAACTGGTCCGATCATCGCGTCTGACTCGGTCTCGCACATCGAACGAGATCGGCGTGTGGTCGCTGTGTCAGGAGTCAGAGATGACCGCCGCGTCCACGTCCACTTCTGCCAACGGCTCCACATCGCGAAGATAGTGAGCAGGTATGCCAATGAAGATTATGTCCAGTATTGCTGCTGTGGCTGTGTCTCTGAAGTAGTGCTTTGGACGATCCGTAGTAATCCCAGTGACCATTGAAAAGAGACGCCCCCTGTAGCTTTGGAGCGGTTGAGAACCCCGACTGCGTGCACCTGAGGCGGTGCCAGGAACAAGCGCGACGTTGACAGGGTCGACGTAACTGCGTGTTGGGCCAAACTTTAGCTGCAATACATGCCCTCCGAGCAGGGCCCTGTAATTTCCATGGCGCCAGTTCTCGCCACGTCGATTGCAGATTGTTTTGTGAGCTGGCGTCGATCTCGAAGTTGCGGGTGCTCACCAGCTTCGCGGCGCAGCTGTCCTTCGCGTTGGGGATCAGCAGCAGGGCTGCTTTTCCAGCGTGACAGATCTGGCGATGCAAATGCATGCGAGCATCCCCTTGACCCCGGGAGTCTCACGGTGCCCGGAATGCTGCGCCGCCAGCTTTCTGAGACAGAGGGTCGTAACAGATCTTGCACGGGCGCGGGCATGCGGCAATGGCGGTGGTCAACGTGCCCAGCGCACCACGGCGCTCCTGCAGTAGAATCACTGCGCGCCTGCGCATGCAACAAATGGAGTTCGTTGAGCTCGACCTTCCTGCGGCGCGGTTTACAGCAGAGCAAGCTGGCAAGCTGCGCGCATTCAATGAAATGATAGTGCCGCTGCGCCGCCCATATTCAAATGACCAAGGCGACCGTCATCTGCTAAATAGTCCACGTCAACGTATCAACGCTAGAGAATGCGAGTCAACATGCAGCCACCAGATGTTGCTTGCCGATCTGGAAGCGCGCAAGGATAGGTCTGTCCCAGCGCAGCTTGGATGGATTCTCAGGGCCTTGAACTTCGACCACGATCAACGGTGCTGCGTCGATGGCGATGATGCCCTTGGCTCTCTGCGCCCCAATTCGGTGTCCAGCGTGAGCGTCCTGGATAATGCGTTGAAGCCGTTTGGCTTGTAAGCCCAATCGTACTTGCTTCGGGCTCTTGTCGAAGCAGAAGTATCCTGGGGTGTTGACCCCTCCTGTGCCGAAACCAATGAACGTTCTGAAGCCAGCGGATGTCGAACTTGTCAATGGAACATCCGTTGGGGAACGTCGCCGTGCAGTACGAGCTGCTCAGTAGGGGCGCCACAAGACACAATCCATTCCGGTAGCGCTGCCTCAATGGCTGAAGGCGCCATTGCCCGCGGGGCTCCGATGCTGAATGCCGTTTGGGTCAGGTGCTCTATTCCACTCGGCAACCCGTTGAACACCAACGGGGACTGATGCTTCTGCCATTGCCAATGTCTGCTCCATTGCTTGTATTTGCTGTCGCATGCGTTGTTGGTATGCTTCGACCTTATCTGCTCTGGAATGTAGTTCATGGGTACGTTTATCGTACAATTCTAGGTGCGTCGCGTTCTGCTTGCTGGCTGCCGGGAATTCGCGCACCTGCTCGGTGATGGCCTGCGGCTGTTGAACAATAAGTGAGTTTGCCGTAGCCGTGAGTTGACCCGTCGCCTGTGCAATCTGAGCCTGGCCCATCGCCGCCAGTCTTTGTTCCAGGTCTGATAAATCAGCACGTGGAAGAGGGGAAACAGCATCTCGCGGGTAAGTAGGCCACCGATCGGTGTGGCACTCCAAGCAGTAGCCGCGCACTCATCAGGAAACGTAGGACATAATTCCAATTATCGAGCCACTTGTTGTCTAGCTTGTGGTGAGAGAAGAACATGTTCAGGTCCAGGAGGTATAGCTGGTCCCCCGCTTGCTCCAGCGTGCCGATGAGATGAGGATGCAGCCGCAGCTGCTTGCCATGGGTCTCACTCATTGAGCGCGTCCGTGCGTGATGCCGAAGGTCCAGATGTTCGGGTAGCAGCTCGACGTAGTTATTGTCTGTCATCCCGCCGTTCCCGATATCGCTCTCGCTCAGCACGATCGGCACGCTTGTCTTTATCTTTGCGATCTCGATGTCTTCTTTGTCTCTGTCTTCTGTTTGAGCCACTGCGGTCGCCTCCACTTCTGCTATTGGAGTGACTAGCGTCTTGTCTTCGACAATCATGGGGGCGAGACTAAGGTCTGCCAGATCCGTCTGATGAGTCGGGCATGCTGATGTCGGATGCTGCCATGGCTCCTTGGTGAATTTGACGCTTCGAAGCCTGCCTCCAGGAGTGCTGCCCAGCTCGGATCCAATGAGCTGTGACGACGTTGGGGTAGTTGGCCGAGTGTAGAGGAGCGGCGCCAATGAGAGATTCAGGATCTGCCGCAGCGCGATCAGGATGACCACAGCGCGGATGCCAGCTATGCAACACGCACTGCTGGATTTGGAAGATGGAACGCCCTTACGCAGGCGTGATATGAAAGAAGATGGACTAGCTTCTGGGGACAGTGGGAGCCTACCCCGCTGAGACACTGGAATGGACAACGTGTTGGCCTTGAGCCAAAATGGCTTGAGCCGAATGGCTACGGAAGGAAGAGGAGGAGGAGGAGGAGGAGGAGGAGGAGGAGGGAGGAGGAGGAGGAGGAGGAGGAGGAGGAGGAGGAGGAGCAGGAGGAGGAGGAGGAGGAGGAGGAGGACGGGTCGCCCAAGCCATTTGGAAAAACCTTCCACGCCCACCGCAGAGGCGCGCGGCTGCGACAGCAGAGCCTGCGCGCGAGCCCGCGGCCACGGAGGCGGAGGAACATCGGCTTCGGGCCTCTCGCGGAAGAAGAAGAAGAAGATGATGATGAAGAAAAAGAAAAACACATATACATTTTTTTGGCGTTCCGCGCGGATTCCTTGGACTCGCGCTCGTCCACCCTCCCCGGCGCGCGGAGCGCGCCAGGGGCGGCGCCGGAGGCGTCGCCGGGGGGCCCAGGCGCGCATCCGAGAAAGCAGCGCGGAGCGCCAAAAGTTTGTGTTCATGTGATGTTGTTCTTCTTCGGGCCTCTCGGGCGGGGGAGGCCCGGAGGGCAGCTCCGACGGCCGTCGCCTTGCCCGGCCCCGCGCCGGGGCGCGCCGCCTCCATCGAGTAGGCGGAGCGCTCGTGGTCCTGCCGGCGCTGCAATGCTGTCCTCCCCCTTTCCCTTACCGCCTCCCCCTCGTTTTTTTGTTGTTTCTCTCTCTATCTCTCTCCTGTCTCTCTCTCGCTCTCTCTCTCTCTTTGTTTTCTATCTCCCTCTCTCTATCTCCACCCACTCTCTCGCTCTCTCGCTGTCTCGTGCTCCCCCTCTTTACACAGATGTTGTTCTTATGTGTTTGGTGATGTTGTTTATATGTATGTATGTATATCTATATATATATATATATATATATATAACATTATCTCCTTCTCTATTGTGTTGTTTGGGTTATTCCTCTCTCTCTCTCTCCTTACCTCTCTCTTTCTCTCACAGCAGATACAAGCAGACGCGTACATAGTTGTCACTCGTACCCAATGTTTGCTTGTGTTATGTCATTCGTACCCCACACACATATAAATATATATATATATACATGTGTGTGTGTGTGTGTTTGTGTGTTTCCGTACGCCTCCTTCGCCTTTTCTGCCCCTCCCGTGGTCTCCTCTCCTCCTCACTCTCTAACTCCGTCGCCTTGCACCGCCTCTTCATGCCATCTCCCCTGCCATTTACTCTACCCTCTCTCCTCCCCCTCCGTTCCTCCCCCTTCCCCCCCTCCCCCTCAAGCATCTCCCTCCCCTCCTCTACATGCCATCCCGTCCTTTCCGATCGCGTTTCCCTTCCTGTCCTCTCCCACATTGGCCCCTCACGTCTCTTAGAACGAACCATGTCAGGTTAGGAAAAACAAGGGCAGCCTTCCCCACCTGGGGCAGGGTGGGTGGCTTGAAAGAGGAGGAGGACGAAGAAGGAGCAGCCTCGCCCACCTGAGAGGGAGGAGGACGTGCAGCCGTGTCTGCCTGAGAGGGAGGAGTCAGGAGGGACAAGCGGAGCAGAGAGAAGCGAGGGCGGCGAGGCCTTTGACCTGGACCCGCCCACAGCGTCAGCGCCGTCAGGAGGAGGACGGGCAGGGAGGAACAGCCTTGCCCACCCAGGAGGGCGGGAAGGAGCCTGCTCCTAACCACCATGTGGTGATGGATCCTCGTTTTGAAGAGACAGCGCTTCGCGTCACTCCCTCCTTCCTCCTCCCGCGCCTCCTTCCTCCCACCCTTGCCCCTGCCCTCCGCATGTCAATTGCGGCGCACCCCTCACACGCATCGTGGCCCCAAAGCGAGCACCATTTTTGAGGCCCCAGCGGTCCTCCTCGCACGCCTCCCCGCGCAGTTCGGAACACCCCTGACACGCTTCCTGTCCGTGTAGGAAGCTCCACCCACGGCCCCAGCGGCCGTGCTCGCATGCGGCGCCCTCCGCATGTCGATTCCGGCACACCCCTCACACGCGTCGTGGCCCCGTAGGGAGCTGCACCGAGGGCCCCAGTGGCAGGAATCGCACACGCCACCGCGCCCATGCCGGCGCACCCCTCACACGCTTCGTGGCCCCAGGAACGGAGAAGGCTCCACCAGCTGTGTGCGCAGTCGGCTCCCCCCGCCCATTTCGGCACGGACCCACGTGGAGCTAGACCTAAGGCCCCAGTGGCCGTCCTCGCATGCGGCTCCCCGCCTGTTTCGGAACACTCCTTCGCACGCTTCGTGGCCCCAAAGAGAGCTCCACCTACGGCCCAAAGGCCCCATCGGCCGCCCTCGCATGCGGCTCCCCGCACATGTCGGCACACACACACACACCAACACACACACACACAACACCAACACCAACACACACACACAACACCAACACCAACACCAACACCAACACCAACACCAACACCAACACCAACACCAACACCAACACCAACACCAGCACCAGCACCAACACCAACACCAACACCAACACCAACACCAACACCAACACCAACACCAACACCAACACCAACACCAACACACACACACACACCCCACACGCTTCGTGGCGCATAGACAGCTCCATTCAAATCCCCTGTGCCCGTCCTCGCATGCGGCTCCCCGCGCATGTCGTCGGCACACCCCTCGTACGCCTCGTGGCCCCGCAGGGAACCCCACCTGAGGCCTCCTCGCACGCGGCCCCCCGCAAAATACGGCACACCCCTATCACACGCGCCACGTGGCCCCACGGGGAGCTCCACGTGTGGCCCCAGTGGCCGTCCTCACGTGGGGCCCCTCGTCAATTTCGGCACATCCCTGACACGCTTCGTGTCCCCATGTGGGGGCTCCACCAGAGGCCCCAGTGGCCATGCTCCAAGAGGCATCCCAGACGGCCCGAGAGGGCCCAAAGACGGCTCCAAGAGGGGTCCCAGATGGGGAGCCCGAACGGACATTTCGAGCCCTCGGCCCCAGGAAGCACCCAGGAGTCCCCAAGAGGCCCCCAAGAGGCCACCAAGAAGTTCCAAGAGGCCCCAAAAAAAGGCCCCACCAAGAGGCTCCCAAGATGCCCCATAAGCTGCCCCCAAGAGGCCCCCGAGAGCGCACCGAAGAGACCCCAAGAAGTATCCCTTGCAACTCTAACCCTCAACCCAGGCACGTTGGCGGGATGGGCCGACAGCCATTCGACATTTCAGCTTGATTTCAATACGAGGCCATCGAAACTCAATAAGATTGGTACATACGCCAGATTCAAAGGATCTCGATATAAGGAAGATTGGGATTCGCTGAGCTTTCAATCAAGTGCTCCAAAACGTCAATCAGCAAGGCACCCTTTCGGAAAGGAGTCTTTAATGATACAAGCAACTATTTAAACATATGTATATATATATACACATACACACATATATATGTATATATATATGTGTATTTACACATAGATATTCCCCATGCACCGACGGGGGGCATAGCGACACTCCAACAATTGCCGCACACCACACACGCGCTTCGTGGCGCCACAGGGACCTCCACCGCAGGCCCCAGCGGCTGCAGTCGCATGCCTTCTCCACACCATGTCGGCGCATGCCTCATACGTTCTGCACGATTTCCCCCGAGGATGGATGGCACAGCTTCAAAGGAAGCCCTCGACCCCGTCCAGCAGGCTGGACGATGCCGAAGGCCGCCAGAAGTTCGAAATCCCCGCGCGCGGGCCGCTGCCGCGACGGTGTGCGGCCCACGCCCCCGTCCGCAGGGGGACGCGACGGGGGTCCCTGGGCCGCAACTCCAGGATTCGAGGCGGCGGCACTAGAGAGCGCCCGAGAGCGCGCGCCACCGAGCCTCAGCGGCTGCCGAGAGGCCAGTGCCACCGACGACGACGCGGTAGATGCGCACGCCCATCACGCGGAAGCACTGGCGGAAACGCGTGGAGCTCATGAAGGCGTGCACGCGGTCGACGTCCATGCCGTCGCTATCGATCTGGCGCACCACGTCCTCCATGCTGACGCTCTGCGCGCCTCCCTCGGGGCCCGAGGCCGTGAGCATCTTGTCGAAGAAGTCCTCGACGTCGACCTCCGACACCGCGCCGAGCTCAGCGAGGGGCTCCTCGCCACTGTCGACGCTCTCAGGCACGTGGGAGCCGTCGCCGTCGATCTCCGCCGCAGGCTGGAACGGCACAACCAGCCTCACGTCGACTACGACGGCCTCCGACTCGCCTGCCACGTCGACGACGGGCTCCACCGAGACGCCGCTCTCGGTCCCGTCACCGTCGCACTGGAACTTGACCATGTCCCCGCCCGCGAGCCGCCAGCCCGCCATCAACCCGAAGCCGAAGGCGGTGGCCTCCGACTGGAAGTCCCGAGGCCGCCAGTCACCAGGCGCATGGTCTCCGTCACCGCCCTCGCCAAAAACAGCATCGCCGTCTCCGCCACGGGCTGGCGCCGGCAGGGGGCCACCCTGGCCCGCGAAGGCCGGCAGCCGCGGGCCCGCCGCAGAAGCCTCCAGCTCCTCGTCGGTCGCCCGCGCGAACCCTCGCGGTGGGGGGTCGGCAGCATGCCAAGCCGCGTTGCGCCGCCTGCGCGGCCGTCCCGCGACCCGCAGACCCGCCGCAGCACTGCGCAGCGCCGGGCGCGCAGCCTGCTCGCGGTCTTGCCACGACCCAGGTGGCCACGGCCCCGCGCGGCACCCCGCAACCACCGCAGCCATGCGCCTGGCGCGGGCCGCGCGCCGCGCCGCCGTGGGGCCGAGAGCGGCGCTCTCGGCCTCCCTGAGTCCCGTGGGCCGCCATCGCTGAGGTGGCAGCCCTCCGTCGCAAACCTTCGCCGCCAGGCAATCCCCCTCCATGGCCACAGGACGCGGCGAAGGGGAGAAGGACAGAGCCGCTCTCGAGCGCAGAAGCAGCAGGGAGAGACAAGGCAAGCAGCCCGCCTGGCGCCCAAGGCAGGCTTGAGCCAAAATGGCTACGGACGATTTCCCCCGAGGAGGAGGAGGAGGGGAAGGAGGAGAGGGAGGAGGAGGAAGGGGAGGAGGAGGAAGGGGAGGAGGAGGAGGAGGAGGAGGAGGAGGAGGAGGAGGAGGAGGAGGAGGAGGAGGAGGAGGAAAGGGAGGAGGAGGAGGAGGAGGAGGAGGAGGAGGAGGACGGGTCGCCTAAGCTCTTCGGAGAAACCCTTCAGTTCCGTGGCTCCACGAGGAGCTCCACCGAAGACCTGAGCAGCTGCGTTCGCACACCTTCTCTGCACCACGCGGCACACTCATCACACGCCTCGTGGCCCCATATGGATCCTCCGCCGTTGGCCCCAGCGGCTGCGCTCGCGTGCGTTCTCCATTCAATTCCGGCGCACCTCTCGCACGCCTCGCGGCCCCAGAGGGAGCTGTGCCTGAGGCCCCTGTGGCCGCTGTCGCATGCCTTCTCAACACCATTTCGGCACACCCCTCACGCGCTTCGCGGCCCCACAGGGGACTCCATCGAAGGAATGGGCGACCGCGAACAAACATCGGCGCACGCCTCGAAGGTTTCGCGCTCCCAGAGGGAGCTCCACCGAAGGCCCCAGTGACAGCAATCGCATGCGTGACCGCGCCCATGTCGGCGCACCCCTCACACGCTTCGTGGCCCCATGGGGGGCCCCTATCAAAGGCCGCAGTCGCCGGCCTCGCATGCGTGACCTCGTCCATTTCGGCACACCCCTCACACGTTTCGCAGGTCAGACGTACTGGGCTACATCCAGATGTAACCCGTTACGGCCGACCTCCGCCACCCTACGTATCAGCAACGTCGCTCCGTCCTTGCCACGCACGCCTCAGTCCTTGTGCTAGCCCTTCCCTCAATTTCCACCTGTCCTGCGGTACTCGCAACTGCAAACGGTTCTGAAGCGTGAGAGGAATGTGCCGAAATCGGAGGGGAACCGCATTCGAGGACGGCCACTGGGACCTTAGGTGGAGCTCCCGGTGAGGCCACGAAACGTGTAAGGGGTGTACCGAAATGGGCGGGGAACCGCATGATAGGACGGCCATTGTGACTTCGGGTGAACTCACCATGGAGCCACGTCGTGTGTGAGGGGTGTGCCAACATGGGCGGGGAACCGCACGCGAGGACGGCCACTGGTCAGGCGGGAGGATTAAACCGCTGCCCCTCGAAAGGGCTATCCCTACCGCACACATCATGGACACACATCCGCGAGCGAGACGACACAGCAATCCCACTCAACAAATTGTCCGAAACTCTGCCGGTCGATGCAGGCAGGCCACACGGCACTGACAGCGAAAACCTGCGATAGCCCCGGACTCGGGTAAAGGGGGAAAGGAGAGAAAGAACACGCACACACAAACAAGCACGCTGGTATCAGCCGCGCGCCAGACTTACGCCAATCTGGCTCGAAAGAACCAGCCAGCAGAATCAGGGAGGAGGGGGAAAACACAGGGATCAGCCAGAAAACTTTAAAAGTCTCAAGGCCCTCGACGGCCACTGGGGTCTTAGGTGGAGCTCCCCCCTAATAGGCCACGAGACGTGTGAGGGGTGTTTTGACATGGGTGGGGAACCGTCTGCGAGGACGGCCTCTGGGCCTCAGGGGGAGCTCCCGCTGGGGCCACGAAACGTGTGGGGCGTGAACCGGAATGGACGTGCGGAGGGCAGAGGCAGGGATGGGAGGATGGAGGAGGAGGTGGAGGAGGAGGTGGAGGAGGAGGAGGAGGACAGGACGCGGAGCGTTGTCTCTTCAAAACGAGAACCCAACACTACAGGACGGTTGGGAGACATGTCTACAGCGTGGCCTGTAAAGGAAACGCTCCGGCAGCCCTCAGAGGGGGACCGAGACACTTACCTGGCTTCGAACGAGCCCCACCCGAAAACGCGAGGCCGGAACCCTTGGGGCCTAGCGGCGCGCCATGCAGTCGCCAGTCGTCGACGACGCGAGGCGGGATGGCCAGGAGCACAGGGATCCTTTCGGGTCGGGCGAAAGGGGGGGATAGCAAGGGGGGGTGTTTGAGAATCAGCTCACGTAAAATAGCTGATTTTCCCGGCGCCTCCAGGCGCCGGAGGCGGCCATGTATCGAGGAATGGCCCAGGCGGCGGGGCCGAAACCAGCTGCATGCAGCAGATTTCGTACTTCCCCCCCCCTTTCCCAATCCCCCCCTTTCGTCCGGCCCGACAGGAGCACAGGGATCCTTTGGGCCTGGCGGCCGCGGTATGTACGGTGTGCGAGGCGTGTCGGGACCTCTTGTCCTCCGAACCTCACCACTGCAGCGTGCCCGGCGTGGCATGGCAGGTAACGGGAGCACGCCAAGCCCGACACCTGGACGCCGTACCGTGGCCTTCGATCCCCCTCCTCCTCCTCCTCCTCCTCCTCCTCCTCCTCCTCCTCCTCCTCCTCCTCCTCCTCCTCCTCCTCCCCTTCCTCCACCTCCTCCTCCTCCTCCTCCTCCTCCTCTTCCTCCTCCTCCTCCTCCTCCTCCTCCTCCACCGCATCCTCTTCCTCCTTCTTCGAAGCATGGCCCCCTGGACCGCGGTCCAGGATGAGGTCGATGTGGCCGTTGGCGCTCACGAAGTTGCCGAGCGCGAGGCTGGCAGTGCCCTCCACCCCCTCGGCGCGGCGCGGCAGCAGGGCGCGGACGGGGCGTGGAGTGCGGCCGCAGGCGGGGAGGGGGGGAGGGAGGGAGAGGGGAGGGGAGGCAAGCTGGGCGCCATCGCGACCACACCCCTCCCGCCCGGCCCTTCCCACTGCGCGACGTTGCAGTGAGAGGAGGTCGAGGAGGAGGAGTGGGAGGTGGCGGATGAGCAGGGGGATGAGCATGAAGGTGAGGCAGGTGAGGAAAGATGTGGAGGAGGAGGAGGAGGAGGAGGACGAGGAGGAGGAGGAGGAGGAGGAGGAGGAGGAAGAGGAGGACTAGCCAAAACAGCAGGAGCGAGAATGGGGGGACTAGCCAAAACAGCACGAGCAATAACAGGAGGAGCGGAAGCAGCTGGATGACCAGTATGATGCAGGAGGAATGAGAGGGGGGCGACAACGACGAAGACTGGCCCCGATAGAGTCGGAGCCAGGCCGGGGCGAGAGCGCGATTCTGAACGACGTGAGCAGAGCGCCGATCTTGAAACGAGGCCAAAGCGTCAGTGGGAACATAATTTTGCAAATGATTGGAACACCGCCATGCCAACGACAATATCTTGAGGTGCTGCGCGGGAAACATACGTGTGGAGCCCCAAGTCTGGATAGCAATCCAAAGCGAAAACAACCTCTGTGGGAGACGCTTGCCAAGTCGCTGGGAAGCAAGCGTCGAAGGAGTTCCGAGGAAGCTGCGACGGACCTGCGGAAAGGCTTCAGACAAGCGTATTGGGAACGAGTAAGAGAACGCTTCCCAGAACACGCTGCAAGTTCAAGCAAGCCACTGGGGCGCTGCCTGACCGGGAGCTCTGGAGAGGAGCTGGCGTGGCCCTGCCTGCCGGCTTCTCATCTGGAACCATCTCAGCTCTCGGAGAACGATCGGGGAACCATATGCGAAAGAGAAGCTGCCCCGCTCGGGCAGGATCTGGAGAGAGAGAGAGAGAGAGATTGAGAGGAGATTGGCACTTACACGGATTATCTGTGCAGGGAGGGGGGGACGGAGGTAGGGAGAGAAGGGGGGGGAGGGAGAGACGGAGGAATGCTGGCTGGGGTGGCCCATGGGGCGGCGTTCGCATCCTCGGGCACGGTTGCTTTTGGTGGGCCTGACCGGGCAGGAGGAAGCCTCCCGCGACGGAGCAGCCCAACACCGACCACTGTGCCTCCAGGCGGGCAAGTCCATGGCCACCCCTGGTGCCTGGAAAGCCGGCGATGGAGGGGACAGCGACCGTCAGGGGTGGGATGGGCCGGCAGGGAGTCCGCGTCTCCACTGCCGGGGCTTCGCCCTGTCCTCCAGCCCCCGCACGCAGAACAGCGTACGCCAAGCACCACTGCAGACAGGCAGACAGGGAGGGGGAGGGAAGACCCTTCCCGGGAAACTACAAGGAACTCCCAGCCCAGTCCAACCTGGCCGGCGTCGCATCCCGTTACCGCAGCGTCCCCGCTGGAGACAAGGCCCTGCGGCCAGAGGGAGGGAGGGAGCGAGGGAAGACGTCGTCGCAGCCGTCGTCCAGGACTCCCCCCGGCCTCGTCTCGTCGAGGGGCGAGCAGAAAAAGGGAGGAGGAGGAGGAGGAGGAGGAGGAGAAAATCCCAGCCCACCACACCCCGAGGGAGGGAGGGAGGGAAAGAGAGAAGGAGAGACAGAGAGAGACAGCGGCGGAGCTCGGAGGCGAAACCCAGTGGACAACCTCCACGGCTCGGCCAGAAGAGGCGACGCCACGGCGCTGACGACGACGACGACGACGACGACGGCGACGACGACAACGACGACGACGACAGGACGACGACGACGGACCGACCGACCGACCGACCGACCGATCTGAGGCTATCTTAGGCCAACTTAGGCAATCGTAAGCAATATTTGGCAATCTTAGGCTATCTGGGCTGCAAGAGTTTCGAGGATTCACATGGTTGACGTCCCAGAAATGACCTTCGCGCCCTCGGCCAACCGACGCGCTGCTTGGGGGGCATCTTGGGCGCTCCGCTTTCCCACCAAACCCTCCGACAAGACCCAGGGGAGGAAGTAGGGAGAGATGTCGAGTTTCCAACGGGATCGCTGTACGCTGCCTCTCTTACTCCCACCCACCCTCCCATCATATAAGTAGCACCCGAGACTCAGCACAGCTCCTCTCTCCCTGTCCTCCTCCTCCTCCTCCTCCGCCTGGTCCCCCTCCACCTACTCTTGTTCCTCCTCTTCGTGTTCTTCCTCGTCCTCATCTCTCGTCCTTTCCCCATCCCTTACCGCTTCTCCCGTTCCGCCTAGACCTGCTGCTCCTGCGGCCCGAGCTTGTTTTTCGAATCCTCATGTTCTTCCTGCGTATGATCCTCCCGCTTCTCCCCCTCCCGTTCTCATCTTCCTCCTCCTTCTCCTCATATTCCTCCTCTCCCTCCTCCTCCTACACCTCCTCCTTATCCACCCCCTGAGTGGCCTTCTCCGTCAGGGCTAAATTTGGGCCGTCGGATTCGAATCAGGACCACTTTCGGGTCACATCACGGGCCATACTGGGGTCACATTGGGGCGATGGGATCGTGCTGGTGTCATCCTCGTCTTGGGTTTACTTTGGGGTCGCCTTGGGGTGATCCGGGTGCCTTAATTGGGGTCATTGCCTCGTGTCGGCGCCGTCTTGTGGTTGTTCGGGGGTCGTCATGAGGCCGAGGCGCCATCTGGGCAATGTTGATGTTGATGCCGCAGGGCCCCCAGATGGTCACGGAATCATCTCGGGATCGCCCTGGGGGCCACGCTTCGTGGCCACGGCTCCCCCGCTATCCTGATTCGCTGGCCCAGCCCCCGCGGTCTGGATCCAAATGGCAGTGGGCCATCTGCTACATCTGCTACAGGGTGGTGAGTGACTCCAGGGAACTGGGCCCAGGATAGGGTTTAGGCGCCACCAAGCCGTATTACCTCAAGTCCTCCTCCTCCTCCTCCTCCTGCTCCTCCTCCTCCTCCTCCTGCTCCTCCTCCCCCTCCTCCTCCTCCTCCTCTTCTCCTCTTCTCCTCTTCTCCTCTTCTCCTCTTCTCCTCTTCTCCTCCTCCTCCTCCTCCCTCCTCCTCCTCCTCCTCCTCCTCCTCCTCCTCCTCCTCCTCCTCCTCCTCCTCCTCCTCCTCCTCCCCCCCCCCCTCGAAGCTCGAGGCTCGAGGTCCTCCTCCTCGCCCTCTTTGCCCTGCCGCGGGCGATTCCAGACCAGGGCCAATTTGACGGCCACTTCCCACCGTGCTGGCTGGGACGCTCGGAGAACACACACGCGTCGGCGGCGACGTGCGGCCCGGAGCGTCGAGCGGCAGAAGCCGGGGCGCGGCTGAGCCAACTGCGCACCGAGCCTGGTGGACAGGTCAGAGGGCGGGCACGCCCAGAAGCCACGGCCATCGATCCTCGAGCCTGCGTTTCTTCCTTCTCCTTCTCCTTCTCCGTCCCCACCCAAGGGGGAGCGCGGGGGAAGAGGGCCGCGCGGCCGCGGCCTTCCAGAGGAGGGCATCGAACAAGAGGTCGATGAGGTCTTTGGCCTGCGCGGCGAGGGCGGGCACTGGAGGCAGCATGGAGGTGGAGGGCGGGTCGGGGACCCCGGGCTTTCTCGGACTGGCCTGGCCAGTCGGAGTCCCAGCTCCGTGCGTAGAGAACTGGTCCACACTGCCCCCCCGCCCTTGAGTCCCACCAGCCCCCCTTGAGAGTTTCCTCTTCCACCCCTCCTTCTTCCCCTTCGGGGATTGGTTTACCGCTCACCCACCCCCTCCCCTGGACCTGGACTGGGGGTTCCGCGAGGTGTCGGAGCGTCCACACTGCCCCCCCCCTTGAGTTTGCCTTTGCGCTGTCTTCATGTCTTTGGCTTCCTCCGCTGATGGCTTCCTCTGCTCGGGAGCTGGGCGAGGGCTGCTAAAACCGTGGCTGCTAAAACGGCCCTCCCGGAAGGAAAAGACAACTTCCCGGAATGAGGCGCGGCACGCGAAACAGTCAACGGGCTTCTTCCCGGAAGGACGAAGGCAACTTCCTGGATGTCGATTTTAGCAGCCACAGATTGAGCAGCCCTTGCCCGGCTTCCGATCTGCTATTCCCAGAGGGGCCGGATGCGATTTGAGGAGGATCGTACAGGCTTCTTGCAACACTGCATGGGAAACCCTATAGAGGTGCCGCAATAAAACACAACAAAAACTGTAGCATCTCACTAGTGTCGTGTGGGATTCGTACAGGATACCAAGAAGGTCCCGCAATAATCGTATAGGAGTCGTATCGCATTCCGAAAATCTCGTAATACTCGTAGAAGATGCCGATCGGATTTCATAGGAACCGCATAGGCATCCGATCGGATATCATAGAAGTCGCATGGAACTCTACAAGACTTCATAGGCATCGTGACGGGATGCAGTGGGATCCCTTTGCGGACACATTGGCACTGTAGCGGATCCCAATCGGACCGGATGGGGATCGAAAAAGCGAGCCGAGTTACATAATATCGTGGCAATCGAAAAGGGCTCCTCTACAATCCCATAAGAATCGTACAGGGTCTCATGGAGTACCCTGCAATCCCCATAAGACTCGTATGGGATATCGTCAGAACCCTACAACGCATCTATAGGATCTTCTGGAACATCGAGCCCGATCCCTACAAGTCGAACCAGGTCTTCACCACCGTATGAAAGCAGATCTCGTAAGAGTCGTAAATCGGGTCCTATACCTTATATATATATATATATATATAAGACTATACCGGATTCCTGTAGGATCCCCGCGGGAGCTGACAGGTATCAGATTGCATTCCTGTTGGATCACAGAGGGGTCGGTAACATAAGACTGGGTAGAGCAGGAGCGCAGCAGGGTAGATGATAGGGAAGAGCTGAGTAGAATGGCGTAGACTGGATTGGAGCCGAGTAGAACACAGCAGAGTAGGATAGAAAACAGTGGAACAGAAAAAGGTAGGAGTAAAGAGAGTAGAGTCGAGTGGGAATAGGAATAGAGCCGGGCAGAAAAGAATCGAGTAGGGCAGGATACCGTAAAGCAAAGCTGGGTTAGGGTAGGAGTAGGGTAAAGTAAGGTCGGGCCGGGCAGCGTAGACCGTACTGATGCAAGCAGGACTGGACAAGGTTGGACTCTACTCCACTCAACCTTACTCTACTCTACTCTAGTCTGCTCTCCTCCTACTCTACTTTCCTTCATGTACTCTACTCTGCTCTATCCTCCGCTCCGCTTGACCACTTGAGTGTAGACGCGACGACGACACTCTACACTGCACTTTACAGCGCACTTTACGCACGCTCCACTTTGACCGTTCTGCAGTGTTCTACTCTCTACTCGACGACGATAACGACGGTGACCCACTCCTCGTCTTTCACCTCCTCCTCTTCACCTGTGTCCTTCGACGCAGACGACTGTTGACCCACTCTAACTACCCCTGCGCTTATGACTAGCATCACTCTTCTTTGACGCAGACAACATGTGGATCACAGGCCGCCTTGTGCCGGGCAGGATGATGCGTGGGTTATCGGTCTTCGTCGAGCATGGAAAAAGGCCGAGAAGGAGAGAAGACAACAGTCTCGCCTCCCTCAATGTCCAGCGAAAACGACGGGTGACCTGCCCCTCCTTCTCTCCGAAGAAAACAACTGGTGACCCACCAGTCAACTTTCTCCTCTTTCTTGGGCAAGTGGGTTGCAACTCGTAGTACGCACAAGTGGGAACATTCGTACAACAAAAACCTCCCCTCTTGCCTGGGCCGTCGTGGCAGTGGTTGGGGTAGTAGTGGTGGTAGCGGTCGTGGTAGAAAAAGTAGTGGTAGTCGTATAAATGAGAATTGTAATAATGGAAGTAGTCGTAGTCGTAGTCGTAGTAGTCGTAGCACTACTAAAGTCGTAGTTAGTAGTAGTAGTAGTAGTAGTAGTAGTAGTAGTAGTAGTAGTAGTAGTAGTAGTAGTAGTAGTAGTAGTAGTAGTAGTATTAGTAGTAGTAGTAGTAGTAGCAGTAGTAGTAGTCGTACTAGTCGCAGCAGGACTAAAGTAGTCGTAGTAGTCGTAATAGTAATTAAAATTGTAGTAGTAGTACTAGTAGTAGTAGTAGTAGTAGTAGTAGTAGTAGTAGTAGTAGGAGTAGTACTAGCAGTAGTAGTAGTAGCAGTAGTACTACTACTACTAGTAGTAGTGGTACAAGTCATAGTCATAACAATAATCTGGGCAGTAGCAGTAGTAGTGGTAGTAGTAGTAGTAGTAGTAGTAGTAGTAGTAGTAGTAGTAGTAGTAGTAGTAGTATGAGTAATAATAGTAGTAGTACTAGAAATAGCAGTAGTAGTAGTCGTAATATTTCAAAATATTCAAAGTCGTCACAGTCGAAGTGGTAGTAGTACTCGTAATAGAATAGTAGTTGTAGCCATAGAGTAGTAGTAGTAGTAGTAGTAGTAGTAGTAGTAATAGTCGTCGTCGTAGTCCTCGTAGTAGTAAAATTAGCAGTGGTAGTAGCACCAGTAGTAGCAAACTGCCAGACGAAAAATCATAGTAGTAGTCGCAGTAGAAGTCGTAGCAGTAATCGTAGCAGTAGTAGTAGTAGTAGTAGTAGTAGTAGTAGTAGTAGTAGTCGTAGTCGTGGTAGTTATAGCAATTATGGTGGTAGTAGTCGTAAGAAAAAAAAATAAATCCTTAGTAGCAGTAGTAGTAGTAGTAGTCGGAGTAGTAGTAGTAGTAGTAGTAGTAGTAGTAGTAGTAGTCGTAGTAGTAGTGGTAGACACTGCAGTAATAGTAGTAATAATAATAGTAGATCAGTACAATAAATATTAGTATACGTAGAAACGATAGAAGTAGCATTAGGAGTAGTAGTAGCAGAAGCAGTAGTAGTAGTAGTAGTAGCAGTAGTAATAAGAGCAATAGTAGTAGTAGTAGTAGTAGTAGTAGTAGTAGTAGTAGTAGTAGTCGTAGTAGTAGTCGTAGTAGTAGTACTAGTAATAGTAGTGGTAGTAGAAGTCGTAGTAGTAGTAGTAGTGGTAGTGGTAGTGGTAGTGGTAGTAGTAGTAGTAGTAGTAGTAGTAGTAGTAGTAGTAGTAGTAGTAGTAGTAGTAGTATTAGTCTTAGTAGTAGTCGTAGTAGTAAGTGGTGGAAATAGTAGTAGTGATAAAAGTATGAGGAGTAGAATAGGAATAGGACCGCTTGCGTCATCATCGTTTCCAGCAAGCCCCGTTCTCGTTCCACGCTCCTCGTCGTCCCGTCCTTCGCAGCCACGCGCCGCGGCTCGAAAGTCGTGACATTGCCGCGCGAAGCGGCCTGGCTTGGTGTGATGGCCCACAAGCTCATCGTCGTCGTCGTTGTCATCGCATCGTCGTCGCCACCGGCACCATCGCTACACTACTTTTACTTCTACTACGAAGGCGACGCGATTGCTACTGGAACCATCAATATTCGGACAATTTTAACTCCTACCACTACTATTAAGACTATTACGACTACGAATGCTTCTTGGACTACTAGTGGTACTACGACAACAACAACAACAACTACTACTACTACTACTACTACTACTACCACCACTACTAGTACGACTACGAATATAGTGCCTCGCTTCCTACTGCGACTGCTACTGCTGCTACAACTACGACTACTAAGACGACAACTACTATTTCTACTACTACTATGCTGCTACCACGGCTACTCATGCGATGCCACCATGAAAACTATGATTTTGCTACAACGACTGCTGCTACTACTACGACTACTACGATTACTACTACCATTATTTCTAAGACTACTACTACTACTACTACTACTACTACTACTTCTTCTACTACTACGACTACTACTACTGCTACTGCTACTACTACTACTACTACTACTACTACTACTACTACTACTACTACTACTACTACTACTACTACTTCTGCTGCTACAACTACAGCTGCAGCTACCACATATACGATTGCCACTACTACTGATACTACACTACCACTACAATTGATTATAGTGATTAGATACCGTTCCATTATCGTCCCGTCCAGTCCAGATCCGACCACTCCAGCCCAATCTTGTCCATCCACGCCAGCCCAGCCCACATCATCTCAGTCTGGTGATCTATGTGAAGTCTGTGCTGGCAAATTTTTACAGCTTTGCCCTCGCCCCTAGCAATATCTGGAATGGAAATTCCCGAACGTTGTGGCGACGTCTGCATGTGGATCTTTCTTGCTATTTGTGAAACTGGGCAGCTCAAAGATAAACCAACCAGCAGTGAAAGAGAGGAGGACCAGTCGCGAAGAGAAAGCCGATCGGACATGCGCCTTGGGTTCGACTCTGATACTCTATGCTACTTCGCCTTCCTCTTCTAGGGCCTCTGCAAAGTGCATCCCGCCAGCCCTCCGGGCGTGAATGGTTTGGAGCGTTCCATCTTCCACCCCTCCCTTCTTCCCCTCCGGGGAAGGGTTTCCCCCTAATTACCCCTACCCCACTCCGTAACGAATCCCCCTTTGTCTAATGCTTGTCTTTCTTTACGCAGTGACCATTCGACGAATTGACTTGTTTCGCGTTACTTCGATTTTCGTGTCGCCTACGGGCGATTTTTTTCCCGGGATGACAGTTCGACCCCCCTCACCAGTGCAGCTGCCCCCTCTCATATTCATATCTGCTGGTATGAATATCTCTATGGCTCTATGGTTTTTCAAAATATTTGGCCCCGGGACGGGTCCGGCAGAGTCCCGGGAAGGGTCTGGGGAGGTCCTACGGGGAGTCCGTGAAGGAGTCTCTGAGAAAAGGTCGTTCTTAGAGGCATCTTGGAGCCCTCCTGGGCGCATCTTGGGAGCGCCTGCGGCCGTCCTGGGGGCCCCGCCTTGGGCCGTCTCGGGGGTCTCTTGGGGCGTCTTGGATGGAGCCGTCCTGGGCAGTGTTGGAGCCGTCTTGAGGGTCGTGACGATTTTCCAGGGGCCCACAAACACAAACATAAATACACACAAATAACAGGATTCCCCATCTTTTCCTGTATTTTCTCGGTTCTTGTCTTCCCCTCCCCTTCCCATATTTTCCCATGTTTTCCTGGGGATCGACGATTCATTGTGTCTGTGTGTTTTTCCCCTCCTGGGTTTTCCCGTCTTCCAGAGAGGGGTGGCCCTTATTGGCGCTTTACCGCTTCGGACGCCCCTGGGGCCCCTCTCGAAGCCCACCGGAGAGCGTCGGGGCCCCCTCGGGGCCAGGGGGGAGGCCTGACTAAGGAGCCCCACTTCTTTAGATTGTCCCAAGATGGTCCCTGAGGCTCCTCCAAGATGGTCCCTGAGGCTCCCAAGAGTGCCCCAAGAGGGCAGGTGCCAGGAGGCCCTAAGAGAACCCCGAAGGGCACCCAAGTGCCCCCAAGAGGCTCCAAGCTCCAAGAGGCCCCCCGGACGCACCCAAGACGCCCCAAGAGGCCTCGGCGAGAAAGCCAAAATCATTGATTTCATTCGGGTGTTTTTTTCCCCACATCCTAAGTGGGGTTCTTGTTTTCTCTGCACACCCTCCGCGCAGGATCTCCTCCTCCTCCTCCCTCTCCTCTGCTCCTCTTTGCTTCCTCCTCCGCATCATCATCACCATCACCATCACTCCCCACTCATCATCATCATCATCATCATCATCATCATCATCATCATCACATCAGCATCAGCATCACCATCCCACGATCACTCACCATCATCGGCATCGAACGATCATCATCATCATCATCATCATCATCATCATCATCATACTCGCTGACTTGAGGCCTGAATATGGAGGAAGTCTCGAGCGGGAGCCTCGTCTGTGAGTGAATTGTGAGGAAGTCTCAGGCGGGAGCCCCCTCCCTATGGGGCCCGCACTTCATGTTCGAATCCGAGCGGGTCATCCGCAACGTGCAACTGTCGTCACTTTTGGGCTCTTGAGACCTGAATATGGAGGAAGTCTCGAGCGGGAGCCTCGTCCGTGAGTGAAGTGCGAGGAAGTCTCAGGCGGGAGCCCCCCCCCCTATGGGGCCCGCAGTTTAATTCGAATCCGAGCGGGTCATCCGCAACGTGTAACTGTCGTCACTTTTGGGCTCTTGAGGCCTGAATATGGAGGAAGTATCAGGCGGGAGCCTCGTCTGTGAGTGAATTGTGAGGAAGTCTCAGGCGGGCGCCCCGCCCCTATGGGGCCCGCACTTCATGTTCGAATCCGAGCGGGTCATCCGCAACGTGCAACTGTCGTCACTTTTGGGCTCTTGAGACCTGAATATGGAGGAAGTCTCGAGCGGGAGCCTCGTCTGTGAGTGAATTGCGAGGAAGTCTCAGGGGCCCCCTCCCTATGGGGCCCGCACTTCATATTCGAATCCGAGCGGGTCATCCGCAACGTGTAACCGTCGTCACTTTTGGGCTCTTGAGGCCTGAATATGGAGGAAGTATCAGGCGGGAGCCTCATCTGTGAGTGAAATGTGAGGAAGTCTCAAGCGGGAGCCCCCTCCCTATGGGGCCCGCACTTCATGTTCGAATCCGAGCGGGTCATCCGCAACGTGCAACTGTCGTTCTCGAGCGGGGGCCTCGTCTGTGAGTGAATTGTAAGGAAGTCTCAGGCGGGAGCCCCCTCCCTATGGGGCCCGCACTTCATGTTCGAATCCGTGCGGGTCATCCGCAACGTGCAACTGTCGTCACTTTTGGGCTCTTGAGACATGAATATGGAGGAAGTCTCGAGCGGGAGCCTACGGCCCAGCCCGAAGGTTTGTCCCGACGGCTTCGCGATCTAGCCGTCGGCAGACGCGCGCGCGCTGGCCGAGGCGGCGACGGCGCTGAGGAAAATGGATTTGCTTGCCCCGACGAGGGGGAAGGGGAGGTGCACATGGAGAAAAGGCAGGGGGATGAGGAGGGAAGGGGCATGGGGGAGGCCGACGACGAGGAGGAGGTGGCGCGAGAGGAGGAGGAGGAGGAGGAGGAGGAGGAGGAGGAGGAGGAGGAGGAGGAGGAGGAGGAGAAAGAGGAGGAGGAAGAGAAATAGAAGGGGGAAGAGAGGGCAGTGCAGGGGGCGAGAGGAGAGGGTGTCCGCCAGGGGAGGAGGAAAGGGCAAAGGGTAAGCTAAACATATTCTCATGTGGGGTCCTACCGTCGGAGTAGTGTTCACAGTTTGGCATCTTGGGGGGGGGGGACCAGGGGGACTCTAAGTAAGGAGCCCTCCTCCTTCGATCGATCTCATACAAGATGGCCCCAAAATGGCCCCCGAGGTTTCCAAGGGCGCCCCAAGACGGCCCCCCAAGAGGTGCTCAGGAGGCCCCAAGATGCCCCCACGATGCCCCCAAGACTTCCAAGAGGCAGACTCCCAAGAGACCCCCATGAGGCTTTAAGAGGCCCCCCAGAGGCACCCAAAACGCCCCAAGATGCCCCTGGGACTGCCAAGAGACCCCACAAACGCCCCAAGAGGACTCCAAGAAACTGTCGAACGAAATCCGAAGAGACTCCAAGCGGCATCAAAGATGCCTCTGGCCTCTTTCTGCTCGCCCTTCTTCCTCCACTTCCTCATCCGCCTGTTTCTCCTTCCCCCTCCTGCTCCTTCTCCTGATCCTCCTCCTTCCTTCCCCTTTTGGGGTACGACGGTTTACCTAGCCCTTTATTATACTAAATTTTCCCCCACATCCCTGATCTGGGCAACTCGTCTGGGAATCGTTTCTGCATGGGCTGGTGGGGTTACTTTTTCGTTCGCGTCCACCAGCGAGAGCGCTAGCGGAATCAGAAGCGCTCCGGGACACGGAAACGGCCTAATTAGCTACTAAACGCGCCGCAAGCCGGCTGGCCCATTCACCAAGCAGCGGCAGGCTGCGCGGACAGGCACTGGTGGGGTTACGTGAAGCGTCTAGAATGTTCTCGAAGGTCAACAACCGAAAGCTGGAGCGCCGTTTTCCTTCTATGAGTCTAAGATGCGGGTCTTGCGGGTTCCGCAACGACTCGACTTACCATCCAGCGCGCTGAAGGGAGCCTTGCTGGAGCCTTGTGTAGTCCCTGCCCCGTGGAACATGTCGAACGCCCAACTGCGAAGGGGCCCAGAGACACACAAATAAATACATACAAATAACAGGATCCCCCATCTTTTCCTATATTTTCTCGGTTTTTGTCTTCCCCTCCACTTCCCATATTTTCCCATATTTCCCTGGGGATCGACGATTCATTGTGTCTGTGTGTTTTTCCCCCCTTCCTCAGCACCGCCTGCACCCCGCGCCCTCTGGCCGCCTGAGGCCCCGCCCGCCTGTGCTCTGTCTCCCCAGTTAGTGCTTTGCGCGGCCCGCCTAGCTCTTGACCGGAAGAGGCTCGCTCTCGACCCGCAGACCAAAAGTGTGGTTTCGCCCCCTCCTGAAACTGTCCAAACTTTTATGTGCCCCTCGCTGGGGGCCAGCAGCACTGCGCCGCACGCAGATCAAGGCGAGGCCCCGCACGCCCACGAGCGCAGCCCAGAGCACATCTTAAGACGAAGCCGGGAGGTAGGACAACATCGGAGTCTGACTACCTTTATGTCCGGCGTGTCCCTCTACAGGAGGATTTTCGACAAAAACATGAAAATACACAAAAAAATACACCAAAAAGGCAAAATCAAAAAATACCCCCCAGACTATTTTTTGATTATTTTTGGGGTATCTTTATTTTTCGTCGAAAAACCCCCTGTAGGGGGACAGGCCCGACATAAGACGACCTGCCAGACCACCCCAACCCCAACCCGAAGACCCGAATTCGACCCGAATTTCGGGTTGGGGGGGGTACGGGTTCCATGTGTTGTTTCAATGCTCCCCGACCCCCCCCCACTGGAAATAGAGAGGCAAATTGAGGCCTTCGGGTTGGGTTGGGGTGGCTTGGTGAGTGGTGAGCGTCGGGCGCCGCGGCCGTTCCAGAGCGCTCCTGCACGCTCTGAGGGCGTCCGGAAACCTCTGGAACGATTTATCCCTATCCTGGCCCCTCCCGACGTCGTCCTGCAGGATCGTGGATCGAGTCGGGTCGGAGGTCGAGAAAGATGGAGGGTCAAGGGAATCGAGAATCGAAGAGGAACCTTCGGGGATCTACTGACCCGGGTCGATCCAGACCCGGGTCAGTCAGGCTTTGCAAGATCCTGCAAGATCCGCACGATCCTGCACCCAGATCCGGGTCAGTGCGACCCTGGCTCTGCAGGACCCTACAAAATCCGGCGCTCTGACTGAACCCGTTGGCATTGACCCCCGTCTCTTGAGCCCCGAACCTTTTGGACCGATTTATCCTGGTCATGGCCCCGCCCGGCGCCTGTCCCAGCCTTCCTGCGCCACGGCGGCGCCCTGTGCAGATATGCCCCAGAGCCCAGCCCCCCGAAAAACCTTGTGTTGGGTGGACAGGTTCTCATGTCTGCTGTGTGCGCGCCGCGGTTCGTTTGGGGGCGGTCTGATCCTGGTGGTGGGGCAGGGGCAGGCGAGGGGAGGGAATGAGACGGGAGAGAGGGGGGCGAGACAGCGATGGGGGAGTCGAGCGAAGGACGAGGAGGAAATGGAGAGAAGAGGAGGAGAAAGGAGGAGGAAACAGAGGAGGAGGAGGAGGAGGAGGAGGAGGAGGAGGAGGAGGAGGAAGGCGGAAGGGGTAGCGAGGCAGCATTGGGATGAGGAGGCCGATGAGGGAGACGGTTTGCCTCGGGTTCGGCCCGTGTGCCGTGCGGCTTGACAATCGTGGCCTCGACGGGGGCGCGAAGCCTCCTGCACTGCACGCGCGGCCCCAGTCGATCAGCCCTGTACAAACGGGTCTGTGAGCAACAGACGAAATTAAATCGGGCGTGTCCCTCCAGAGTGGCGCTCGCAGCTGACTGGCACGCTCCCTCAGCACGACCGAACTCTTTGAGCACCTCCTGAACATCGAGCAATCCTGGCATCTTCAGGGCTCCATGGGCCATGGCAGAAAAGTGTCCGAAGACGATTGCAGCCGTGCCTCCATGAGGGTCGACGTCCAACGTTGTATCTCGCATCGTGCAGAACAGCTCCTCCTCGCTGAGGAGCAAGCGACACTGAAGGGCCACAATACGGTCAGCCCAGTCCACACACGGGTATTCCACAGCATGTGGGTAGCAACAAGGCGAACCAAGATATGCCGCACCCTCGCTTTGCCACAACACCTCTCGGCCATCACTCGCGCCCACACCGCAACTCTTCGATGTGCGGCCCTTCGCGACACAGCGGCGTGCATGAAGTGCACGTGAGCCTTGCAACCCAATTGCCATGTGCAAGAAGGAGTTCGGCGCATCAATGTGCCACGCCACATGTTGTGGGGGCACCTCATCGCCCCAATGAATCTGCACAGATAGGTCGGCGAAGTGTGATGGGCGTGTTTTCCACCACCACCATCATAAGTTGGAGGGGGTGGGGTCCTCCTCCTCCTCTTCCTCCTCCTCCTTCCCCCCTCCAACTTATGGTGGTGGTGGTGGAAAACAGGCTCGTCAAAGTGCGCACGCCGGCGCAAGACGGCAGCAAGGGGCGCCGCTGTCGTGGATCCCGCGAGCTCCCGCTCCAGTGCAGCGAACAGGGGTGCGTTAACCCGCCGGAATGCCTCGCAGAAAGCAGCAAGTGGAAGCGGTGCTGGGCGGCGCGAGAGCTCATGCCCTCGGCGAGGATGGATGGAATCAACTGTCAGGGGGACGTAAGACCTGGGTACAAGGGACTCCGAAATCCCCGACGAGGTCGTCAAAAAAATGACGAGGCCGAGCCTGCATTTTGACGAGGCCTCCCGCTGCAGACATCCCGCGAAACTCCTCCTCGTCAAAATCCGAGGCGCGGTCGTCAAAAAACGATGGCGAACCCGAGTCCCGGCAAACCCGGGTCTTACGCTCCCCCGAATGGATGGAATCAACTGCGCGGTCGTGCGCACCCGGCACCGCATGGAAGTAGCCCTCGAGGTAGCGGTGCCCAGGAACCTGCGCATGGTCGACATGGCTCTCGAAGCCAGAGTTCTCGAGGTCTGGCTTCTCGGTGGGCAGCGAGGCAAGGAGGAAGCGTCGGAGGTCCTCGGGCAATGCCAGGCCGACCACGGGCGCCGCGTCCGGCAGCGCCGGAGAGCGCAGTGCCAGCACCTGGCCCATTCGCGCGGCAGAGCTCTGCAAACCTGACGGTTCGTCCCACCTCGACGCCTTTGTCACGGCACCGACCTTGCAGACGTGCTCCAGCGGATTTTTGCGTGGACTTCCGTCAGTGCAAACACCCGAAACGGCGAGTGAATAACGGATTGAATTTCGCGTGGATTTGTTTCAGTCTTCATTTCTGGCCAAAGAAAGTCCGCGCGAAATTCACCTCGAAATCGGGAACGAACTTCTCCAGGACATTCCGGGCCCATCCTACCGTTTTCCGAACGGAATCCGCTCTGCGATGTTGGCGCCGTGAACCTGATGGTTCGCCCCACCTCGACACCTTAAAGCACAACTTGAGCCCAGAAGGTGACGGAGGTGGAACGAGAGGAGGAGACATCAACAAGAGAGAGCCCGGAGAACTACAACCGTACCGCTCCAAGGGTGAGACATCCTGTATCTCAGGATGCCTCCCTGGAAAGTTGGCTGGTCAGCGGGAAAGGTTTGAGAACGCGAGGCGACAAACTCACTAGGACGTCTTCCAAAAGTGTAACATATCACCCATCCTTGGATGCCCGAAATCTGCAGGATATAACTCCAGTCTAGGGCAACTCTGGCTTGGGACCCCGACGCGCGAACCAGGAATTACCCCTGACCACCCCGAGCCCCGATGATTTGGTAGTGGCTGGACGCCCGAATCATCGGGGAGAGCTCTGGTCCGGGGCAGCTCCGATTGGGCCAATCAGGAGCTACCCCTGCACCCCAATCCTGATGATTCGGGGCTCTGACGCCCAAGATGGGAACGGGGAAAAAGGTACGATGCCCAGCAACAATGTCGTCGAAAGCCGAAAGCGGCTGCTGCTGGGCGGGCGGCCTCTTGTCTTCAAAGAACAACGTCCGCGGCGGCGCGAACAGCGAGCCCTGCTCAAAATGAACAAGAACTGGCGTTGGGCATCGCGCGTACGTTTTACGTACCCATTTTGATCGACCCGATCATTGCGCCTCCCTGCTTGCCCGAAACAAGCTGCTGAGGTGGCCCGGTCCGAAGCTACAAGAGACTCCGAACGACTTCGCTCCTGTCCCGACCAGCATCCGCCGTTGGCCTCCCAGCTCGATGGCGTCTGGCGGATTGCCGTTTCCAGCCAGGGAGGCCTCGACCCCCTCCGCCTGCTCGCCCGCTCCGCCGGCCCTGGCCTCTCGCGTGCGCGCTCGTCGTTGTCTGCCTGTTTTTCCCCTGCTCCTCCTCTTCCTCCTCCTCCTCCTCCTCCTCCTCCTCCTCCTCCTCCTCCTCTTCCTCCTCCTCCTCCCCCTCCTCTTCCTCCTTCTCCTCCTCCTCCTCCTCCTCCTTCCCCTTCCGCCGGGCAGCAGCCTGCCCGGGGGGGCCAGCGTGGCGGTACGCGCAGGGCCTTATTCTGCGCGCCCAGGATTTGGTGCCTGCGGGCCCCAGGGCCCGAGAGACTGCCCCAGGAGGCCGCAACCTTGCCTGGCAGCGCGGCCGCGGGGGGAGTCAGAAGGGGGCAGGCCTTCTCGGGCGGCGGCGGGGTTTCTCCGACACACCTGGTCCTTCTGAGAAGCCGCGTGCGTCTTCGGAGGAGACTTGGAACGCTTTCCCGAAGGTCGGAAGCTCTCGAAGCCTTCTGAACAGCCCCGCCCCCGCTGCCTCCCCCCCTAGGGCTCGCCGCCGCATGTTGTCAAAGCGAGGGGCTCGAACAGAACAACCATCCGCAAGAGGTCTGGGCCCCGCAAGTCCGACCGCCGTCACCGTCGGCGCCGCTTCGGAACGCGCACCGGGCAGGCAAGAAACTTAAACCAAAAACGAGAACAAGTAATAAACGAGAAGGCGGAAGAGGAAGAGCAAAGCAGAAGGAGGAGGAGGAAGGAGAGGAGAAGGAGGAAGGGGAGGAGGAGGAGCAGTAGGAGGAGGAGGAGGAAGAGGAGGAGAAGGAGGAGGAGGAGGAGGAACAAAATAAACTTGATGAGGAGGAGACGGAGACGGAGAAGGAGGAGGAGGAGGTCCTCCCCCTCCTCCTCTTCCTCCTCCTCCTCCTCCAACTCATACTCCTCCTCCGCCTCCTCGTTTCTTTCCTTGACGCGGCGACAGCATGTCGAACTGCTGGGCGTTCGCCGACAGGCAGGCGAACACAGAAAATAACGGATTTTAGATGCGTGGCTCTGCCAGCGACTCTGACTACCTACCAGACCACCCCAGCCCAACCCGAAGACCCGAATTTCGGGTTGGGGGGGTAAGGGTTCCACACGTGTTTTTTCGATGTTTCCCGACCCCCCCCCAACTGGAAATCGAGGGCAAGTTGAAGCCTTCGGGTTGGGTTGGGGTGGTTTGGTGGGTGGTGAGACTCAGCCCAGGGCGGTGGGTCGCCCACGAAGGTGCGACTTTGCCTCCGCGCTGGACTGGGCGCTCACGGAGGATCTCTTCCCCAGGGCGCCACTCGGGCGCGCGGGCTCAGCGCGGGCCAGCCGGCGGCGGCGGGGCGGCCCGGCCGCGGCGCCCAGCTGCCCGGGGTTCGGCCCGAGCGCCCGGCGGCAACGGCGGGGCGCAGGCGGCGGCGGCGCTGCGGGCAGGCGGCGCCAGCGGCCTCTACTCGCGCTGAGCCCGAGTCGGCTGCCGCCGCGGCGTGGCCGATAGGCGCCGGGTTCGCGGCGACCGCCACCCCCGCCTCGATGTCCAGGCCCGCGCGCAGTCCAGTGAGGACGGCCGCCGCCGGGAACTCCGCCCGCGCCGTGCCGCGCGCGAGCTCGCGGGCCGCTGCCTCGGCGTGGCGGCGCGCCCCCAGAGGGTGGAGCCCGCGGCGGGAGATGACCTCCTCGCACCGTGGGCATGTGGCTCAAGAGGTGGTCGTGTGCACGGCGAAGCGCCCCGCGCCCGGATGGCTGACCGCGGGGTCGACGTCTCGGTCGCCGCCTGGCTCGCAGCGCTGTCGCCTCACGGTGGGTAGGCGGCCGCGGGTGCACCATCCCAGCCCGACCTCTGTCAGCTGGGGGTCCACGGCCGCCATGATGAGGTATGTGCGAATGCGCCGCTGCTTGCCCGCCCGCGCCGACGCGCGCGCGGGCCCTTGGCACCTGTGGAGGGGCTGCGCCGAATACTCGGGGATGGCGCATTCCTCCAAGTCGGCGCGCACCGCCCGCATCCACGCGGGGGCCGTCGGCGCCACGATATGCGCAACCCGGCTGGGCTGTGGCCCTGGCGCGGCGGACACGATCCCGGCTGCCAGCGCCGCCGCTGCTCGGAGGGTCCGCGCAGAGAGTCGCCGCCGGAGGAGGAGGGGGATCCTCGGCGCGGGCGCGTCGATGTCCGGGAGGACCCCGCCTCCAAGTCGCGGCGGACGACGCAGAGGGGCGCCGCCCAGCACGCCTGCGGTCGGGCTCTGGCGCCCAGCGCGCGCGGGGCCACCGTCGCGGGCAACCCGATGAGCTCCAGGGCCGCGAGGAGGACATGCCAGCCTCCTTTTGCGGAGTGCTCGACGTGCTGCATGAGCGCCGTCGCGCGCGCGCCTTCATCGATGGGGGCTCCCGCGCGCGCGTGCTCATCGGCGCGCTGCGCACCGTCGTGCGGGGGGCGGGCGCGGACAAACTCAGCCAAGCATTCCGCCGTGCTCGGCCCGTAGCGGGCCCCTGCGCGCAACCTGCTCGCCGCGGCCTGCAGCGCCCGCGCGCCCGCGGCCTGCGCGCCCCGCGAGGGGGATCGCATGGCGTTGCCATCCATGAACTGCGCCAGACCGACCTTCGCGGGGCTCCGGCGTCGACGATGCGGAGCCCATCGGCGTCGGAGGTGGCCTTGGTCATGACCTGTTCTCAGCTCTTTTCTCCCGCTGCTGCCTCCCTCGCTGCCTCCTCCTCGGCCGCCGCGCGGCCGGGCCCGGTCGCGTCGCCCGCGCCGCGGCGGCCCCCGTCGAGCGCGCGCGCAGCCTCCTCCGGCGGGTCGAGGCCCGCGCCAAAGTGGGCCGCCGCGATGGCGACCGGGAAGCGCCTGGCTGAGCGCGCGAAGAAGGCTGGAGCTAGCCGCCTCCCCTCCGGCACGCCTGCAGTGAGGGCCTGCAACGCTGCGGCGACGTGGCCAGAGGTGGCGCTAACGGAGGAGTCGCGGACCGCGGCTGCAGCCGTCGCAAAACCCTTTCCCTCCAAGCCAGCCGTGCCATGGAAGTCGAAAATGACTGCAGGGGGCTAAGCGGCGTCGGAAGCGCCCGCGAAGTCCACGAGGCACTCTCCGTAGGGGTGGTTGTGGCCCTGCCTGACGGTGCGCGCACCTACTGCGGCGACGCATGCTGCAACCAGTGCGCCCCCCTGGCCAGACGGGCCCCCCCCCGCTCCGAGCCGCGCAGCCTCCTCCGCCCCGGTGGCCCACAGCGCTTCGGCTACTCGCAGTTCCAGAGCGTTGATGCTCAGCGTTCTGTTGCTGGGGTACAGCTCGGGCGACTGTCTGGGCTTGCGCTTGCGGGGCGTGGGTTGTATCTTCCGCGGGGGTTGGCTCTCAGAAGTCGGGCCATGTTCTGCGCTGCCTGCCGGGGGGAAGGTGGCGCGCGCCGGGGCGGGCAGCTGAACGCTCGTGCACGGGGGCCCCGCGCTGGCGCAGCCGGTCATGACCCTGTCGGTGGCGACTTGGAGCTGCTTCGCAATGTATTCCTGGTAATCGGTGTCCCACAGCTACCGCCAAGATCGGCGGTCACCCCGGAAAACTGCAGCGCGCCTGGCCGCCGTCGCCCAGGCCTCCTCTGTGCTCAGCTCCAATCGCTGGACTCGGTCTTGGCAGCTCTTCGCGATGTATTCCGCGGCCCTGATGAAGACCTCGTCATCGCGCATCATGTCGGCGGGCTCCGTCGGGGAGCCTCGCGCCGCGCTCGCGGAGCAGCCGGCTGGGGTCTGCGTCTGCTGCTGCTGGGTCGGCTGCCCAACGCTGAGCTGAAGTCCGCGCGTGGCCCATCGCGCGCGTGCGCATGCCGGAGACGAAGTCCCACGCGAGGCTCAGCGGCGCCGTGGCCGGGCTGCCAGGCTCGGGCAGCGGCGCCACCTCAAAGAGCTGCCCGTGCTCTGTGCTGCGAGGAAAGTGGGGTCTTGCCACAGTCATGAAGTAGCCGACGTCGCGACCTCGAGCTCCGACTCGCTTTTTGAACGCCAGCTGGCTCGGCGGCGCGCGCGGCGCTGGGTCTCCGTGGGCGCGAGGCAGGGGAAGTTGTCGAGCACGAGCATCTGGGCCTCCTGCCATTGGGCCGGGTCTCGGTGGTGGAACGTGGGCCACAGCTGCCAGCGCGCGCCTGCGGACCGGGCGGCCGCGCTCTGGTGCCTGGGGCAGCTGACTGGGTAGTGGTCCAAGTCTGCGCTGCCGAACGTCTCGTGGCGGCGTCCGCATTGGGCTCGGGTGCACCCGGCTGCTTTGCAGTGGGCTCAATTATGGACCACGGCGCCCCGTGTCTGGGGCCAGCCGCCTCCAGCGCCTCCAAGGGGTTGAGGTCCCCGTAGACCAAGACGGCCGTCTCGTCTGGGGCGCCCCAGAGCACGCGGTCGTACTGGGCGAAGATCTCCGCGAGAAGCTCCAGGCGTTCATTTCCGGGCGCGGTCGGGCCCGACGGCGGGATGACGAACCCGCCCGCGATGGCGTGGCCCCCCCCGCGGAAACGCGCCATGCGCGAGGTCCCCGACCAGCCTGTCATCCACTGCACTGTAGTCGTCGAGCCGATCGCACGAAAGCCGCAAACAGTGCGCACGCGGCCGTCGCGCGCGACTGGGACGGCGATGCCCGCGCGGAAGAAAATAGTCCACGGCGTGACGTGGTGCACGGGAACGTTCCGGGCCCCGTAGTGCTCGTGGAGGAGGTCCCATATGCCTGGCGGCCCGCCCGTCGCTGCCTCGTCGTGCATGGAAAAGGGGGGCGCGGTCGGTGACCACGAGGACCTTGCCCGACAAACGGGTTTGGCGGGCCCTGCGCAACGCCTTTTGTTCCGTCACGCGGCCGTGCTGGACTTTCGTCTGGTTCGCCTGCTTGCCCATGCGGCGGCCGCGGGCCGAGTTCCCCAGGACATGCACCTGGAACGCTCGGTGGAGGCGGTTGTGGAATGGCTCGACCGCCAGGCTTGCACCGTCAACCCGGAAGCGGCCTTTTGAGCTGCGGTGTCATTTGATGGTGGCGCCGAGCGTGGTCCGGATCGCCGGGACCAGTCGGTGCCGTGGCCTCCATATGCGTTAATGTAGCTGGGCCACTCCGTGCTGCAGTACGCTTCCTTCGTGAAGATCCCTGCGAGGGCGAGCCGCAAGTGGCGTTCCCAGAGCTGTCCTCTTCTTCCTCCTCCTTCTCCTGCTTCTCCTCATCCTCCTGTTCCCCCTGGGCCTGCAGCGCCATCCAGAAGCTGGCAGAAGGACGCAGGTGCCGCCTATCCCCCTGCTGCTGCTTGCTGGCCCGCATCAGTTCCCTCCTTTTCCAGCGAAAGGAAGAGGGGGAGGAGGAGGACCACTGTAAACCCAAGAGCCATCAACGATGTTGGAATAAATCCTCCATCCAAGCTCCAGCTTCATAGGCCCCTACAGCGGCTCGTTTCCATTGAGGGAAATGCCCCGTTGGAAGACATTAGTATGAAGACGCTGAAGTACACCAAAACATTGTTCTCGGGATTTCAGCGCCACGGATCAACCTGACTGTTGCGTCTTGACGGTCGTGAATCGTGGCATAACGTCATTCCTGGAACATCAGCACCGAGAATCAACGTAACTCTTGAACCCGCATAATCCATAACCCTTTCAAAACACCATTCCTGGTACGTTGATCATGGGAATGTGTGAGGTTCTGGCAACTGCTTTTATGAACGGAAAAACGGCTGTGCGCGGCGTCAAGGCGAGAGCCACATTTTGAAAAGCAGCCGCCCACAATCAGTTTTGAAAACGAATGCCCGCGGCGCTGAAGCGAGAGCCACCGTTTGGAAACGGGTCGCCTTGATTCAATGAAGTTTTTGCAGATTCCAGACAAGAGTGTGCGCGGCGCTGGAGCGAGAGACGCATTTTGGAATCGGCGCGCCCTGAATGTGTGACACTATTGCCGGTGTTTGAGCGTCAGCGTCATACCGTGTACAGTTAATCTCCAGCGAACCCCCCGGCCCGCACTAAAAACTGGCCTCGGGGTGCGACAGGAAGAAGCTATGTGTAAGGACAAAATTGGAGGAGGACGAAGAGGAGGAGGAGGAGGAGGAAAAGGAGGATGAGGAGGAGGAGGAAGACGAGGAGCAAGAGCAGCAGGAGGAGAGGACTGGGACGAGGACTAAGAAGAACAAGAAGCAGCAGTGGGGGGTAGGAACAGTAGGTAGTTGTCGGCGCACGAGCAGGCTCTGGATCAGGAGCGTGCGTACAAGTCAGATTGGCCAGGTCGAATGAATCAGCGGACCCGGCCCTTTCCCGCCCCCGCTCCCATAGAACAAGAGCCAATGACTGCGCAGCTGGATGCTGGGATTGGCGCGCACCCCCCCCCCCGGCTAACGGAGAGCACTCGCGCACTCGCGCGGATCTGCTCGGCGCCAGGCGAGAGCAACGTTTCGCCCGCTCTCGCGACGCCCTGCTGCCGACGCCGCTTCCCCGCGGGCCGGCAGCGGCAGAAACATATGCCGCGCAGGGGCGGGCAGGCGACTGGCAGGCGACATCGGGACGGGGCTGCTCGGCGAGGGCAGCCAAAGGCGCCCGCTCGTGCGCGCGCGCGGCCCCGCCCCCGACGACCTTGGCGGGCGAAAGCTGCGCCCCCGCGCCCGCAGATGGGAGAGCCACGGCCTTGAGGCGAAATCTGCGCGGCGCCCATGCGAGACGGGCAGTTCGCCCGTGCGCGCGACCCCCCTAGGTGGCGGGTGACCAACGTGCGCGGGAGATCATCTCTCACGAACGCTGGGCGTGGCGCCACGGCGATATGTCTTTCAACCATGCGAGCCCTCGAGCTCTCAAGGCATAGCGCAATGAGAGAGTTGTCTCGGCGGCGTCAGCACGGCGGAAAGCGCAATGCCATGGTGATTCCCGGACTTGGCATCGTCCGTGCCTCAACGTGGCGAGACTGCTGGTGGCAGGCGGGCGCACGCTCTGGCGCCACGGCGCGAACGAACTGTCGCGCTTCCGTGCGCGATGGGCGCCCCGTGCCATTCCCGCCACGCCGTTGCAGCGTCGACAACCGAAGATCCATGCGAAAGCGGAAGACAGTCGGGGCGCTGACCTAAGGAACCCTAAATAAGGAACGATGCCCCTTTTCTCCAGAAGTTGAATTTCGATTTCCCATGGAAAACCTCAGGAAAACAGAAGGCGAACTGTAGAACAATCAAGGAACACCGAGCCCCTCCCCAACGAAAAAGGTTCCTTCTGCAGGGCCCCGGCTGTATTTCGACGTTGTACCCTCCCCCCAAAGGCAGGATGAGGACAGGGGACACTGGCGGGGAAGGAGGTTCGGGTTCTGGTGCGTTCGTCCCGGGCGTGTTCGAAAGAGCTATTCGAGCATGTCCTCGAGAGGGCAAAGATAGCTTCCCCTTCCTTCGTCCGCCCTCCTCCCTCGCCCCTCCGCCCTTCTCCTCCTCTGTCCAAGCCTCCCCCCTGCTCCAATCTCGCTTCTCTCCTTCCCCCTTCCGCCACAACTCTTCCATCGTCCCTCCCCTCCCCTGCCTCATTCCCCCCCTGTTTATTTCGCCTTCCTCCGCTCCTCATTCCCTCCTTCCCCCCTCCCCTGTTCCCCCTCGCCATGTCCCTCCCCGACTTCCTCCACGTTTTTCGTCGCGAAGACCAAAACACTGCATACGTATACATATTGTTTCTCACACCGGATTCTCGGATTCCCGGTGGAACCCCGTTCCTGGCGCGCGGAACATTCCGGGGGGGCAGACAAATCCGTGTGATCCAAGAACTCCGCTCGGAGTTCAGACAAATGCTGGTCATGCCATTTGTGTGCTTCAGTCGTGTGTTTCAAACGTCCCCTCCCTCCCTCCCACCCTGTTTTTCTGCTCCTCCCCCCCCTTCCCCCAAAACGGCGCCCCTGTTTCTCAAGCCGCGCAGGAGGCCCTTCCGCCGATCCCCATCCGCAAGGGGCCTTGCCGTGCACCTGCCAGGCGTCCGTGAAGCAGGAGAAGAACATGGCGTCCGCGAGGAAGGCAACAATGTTGCTGCGGTGCCTCCGCCTCTCCTCCTCCTCCTCCTCCTCCTCCTCCTCCTCCTCCTCCTCCTCATCTTCCTCCTCCTCCTCCCCCTCCTCCTCCTCCTCCTCCTAGCATGGCGCGTCAGGTCCGTTCCTGCCGCAGTCGCCACCCCCTGCAGAGATGGCGAGGAAGGCTCAGAGCACTGCAGCGACCCAGCAAATCCTCCTCCCACAACTCCTGCTGTTCCTCCTTTTCCTCCTCCTCCGTAGCCATCTAATATCCAGACCGACCGTGCCCCCCACCATGGCTGCCCGCTGATGTCACGCCCCCTGTTGTACCACCCATCTGGTGCTGCCTCCGCTGCTGTCAGACGTCGCATCAAGGCGCGCAAGGTGGCCGTCCAGCACGCGTAACGGGAAAAGGGTGTTAACAAAACCCCCTTTCCCATACTGGAAGCTGTTTTTTTGTTGCGCGACCTGATTGGCGAATTGAAACCGAAAGCGATACTGGGAAAACGATTCCCCCCCCCGCGGCGGCCACTGCTGGAGCCCCTCGAAATTCCCACGATTCCAAAGACCCCCTTTAACAGTCTTAGGGGTCCCTGAGGATTCTACGATTTCTAGGGTCTCTTTCCCATATCAAGACGACGACGAGAACAATCGTGACGACGACGACGACGGCACCACGCCAAATCGATTGGAGCCGTGGCGAATGGTTCTAGAAGCTGTGTGCAACCAAGCACAGCATCCCTCTGTTGTGCCTGGCAGCCCATGGCGCATTATGCGATGGGAAGAATAACCACCTGACACTATGCGATACTAGGGGGGAAACAAACCTCCCTCGCTTTTGACCACCCTCGCTTCCAAGAGATACCAAACGATGCCAAATTGCAGCCTGTACTGGTCAGGCCGCTTGACGAGGAGGCGCGTGGTACGACTTGGTTTTGCCTGGAAGCGAAAGCGGGGGAGGTAATTCACGCTCTGAGATACGACGAACCCTATTGCGCCAACAGTTCCACGCGCGGCAGCCACACAACAAGCTCACCACAACCATGACGAGCCATTATTGCGCACGGTTGCCCCCGCGACTCCCACATGCAGACACCGAAGACGAGGATTACCACGACGCCGACGACGACCACGACGACGAAGACCATTCGACGACTCGGTTGGAGATGTAGCGCCTTACCTCGCAATCCTGGCACAAACAAGCTCCAAATTCCTTGCTCGCGCAGGGTCGCCCATGCAGCACTATCCGATGGGAGGAGCAACCCCCCAACAGTAGCCAACACGGCGCACAGTAGTGCGCAACGAAAGTCGCCCATGCAGCACTATCCGATGGGAGGAGCAACCACCCAACAATATCCAACGCGGCGCACAGTAGTGCGCAATGAAAGTCGCCCATGCAGCACTATCCGATGGGAGGAGTAACCGCCCAACAATATCCAACACGGCGCACAGTAGTGCGCAACGAAATCCACGCGAGGCAACCCCACAGCCGACACCAACCTCACGTGCGACCAAGCTGACGGCGGCCGTGGAGATGGAACTGATTGTCGTGGACCACGAACCTTCTCATGAGGTTCGTGATGCTGGAGGTTAACGTTCTCTCAGGTGGAGCTACTCCAGAGTTAGGGTGCTCCACATACACCATCTTCTTCTTCTTCTAAGCACGACTGTGGCGATCTCTGCCTGCGCAGGACTACCTGCGCAGGAAGGGGAGGGCGAGGAAGGAGCGCGAGGAGGAGGAGGGCGAGGAGGCAGAGCGAGGAGGGCGAGGAGGGGGAGCACGAGGAGGGGGAGGACGAGGGGGAAGGCGAGGAGGGGGGCACGAGGAGGAGGAGGAGGAGGAGGGGGAAGGCGAGGAGGGGGGCACGAGGAGAGGAGGAGGAGGATGAGGAGGGAGGAGGAGGAGGAGGGAGGAGGAGGAGGAGGAGGAGGAGGGAGAGGAGGACGAGCGAGGAGGAGGAGGGCGAGGAGGGGAGGGGCGAGGAGGGGAGGGACGACGACTATTCCCAGCCGCGAGCGTAGGGGGCGGGGGGGGCATCATTCAAAATCCTTCGCGGTTCGGAGCAAGCGCCGGCCATGAGCAGCCTGATGGGATGTGGCACCCCGTCTGGGCTCGACGCGCTGCCCATGGACATCCCGCTTCAGGAGCCCGTGGCGCACGCGCCGCGCGAGCCCGCGTACAGCAAGGTCGACGACCACGGTGGCGCCGACTCCGTGTCTTCCTTGAGCACCGCGGCCTCCAAGAACTGAGCAGGGACCGACCGCCCCCGCATTTCTATAGGCCTACCACGACATGCTCTTAGAAGCCAACAATGTTTTAAGAACAAAGGCCATGTTCTTAGAACACTAACCCGGTGCATGAAAACAAGACGGCCCCAGCCAGAAATGCTCTAAGACAATTTCGTGCAGACCACAAAGGGTTCTTAGAACATTTCTTGGGGGGTCCATAGGCGAGCCAGGACGCTTCGCCACTGCTTGACAGGACTTCGCCTGCGCCCGCCAGCAGCTGCAGCACGGCCGCCGGCCCTGTCGCCGACGCGGACGCCGTGGTCTCGCAGAACTCGGGAGCGGCCAAGAGGGGGGTGTCCAAAAGGGGGGGTGCAAATCATGACCGGCGGCATGTGCGCGGCCCAGCGGGGGGGCCAGGGAGGTCATGAGATAAGAAGAGGCGCCATGAAATCTGGGGAAATATCATGGCCCCCGCCATGAGATCCACCCCCTCTAGTCATCACCCCCCCCTTTGCCGCCCCCCCCTCAGGACTCGTCGGGGGGCGGGGAGGAGGAGCAGACGAGGAGAGGGAGGAGGAGGAGGAGGAAGGAGGAGGAGGAGGAGAGGAGGAGGAGGAGGTGGAGGTGGGAGAGGAGGATGGAGGAGGAGAGGAGGAGGAGGAGGAGGGGAGGAGGGGAGAGGAGGATATCCACCCCCCCCTAGTCATCACCCCCCTCCTTGCCGCCCCCGAAGAACTCCCAGGCCGCCGCTGCCCCGCCGGGGTGCCGGACCTCCGCCGGCCGCGCCCCCCGTGGCACCATGGCTGGCAGCGCCACCGGCCGCACTGGTGGGCGCTCGTGCGGCGCCTCCTCCTCCTCCTCCTCCTCCTCCTCCTCCTCCTCCTCCTCCCCTCCTCCTCCTCCTCCTCCTCCTCTCCTCCTCCTCCTCCTCCTCCCTCCTCCTCCTCCTCTCCTCCCCTCCTCCTCCTCCTCCTCCTCCTCCTCCTCCCCTCCTCCTCCTCCTCTCCTCCCCCTCCTCCTCCTCCTCCTCCTACCTCCTCCTCCTCCTCCTCCTCCTCCTCCTCCTCCTCCGCCTCCCCTCCTCTCCTCCTCCTCCTCCTCCTCCTCCTCCCTCCTCCTCCTCCTCCTCCCTCCTCCTCCTCCTCCTCCTCACCTCCCCTCCTCCTCCTCCTCCTCCTCCTCCTCCTCCTCCTCCTCCTCCTCCTCCTCCTCCACCTCCGTGTCCGCGCCGCCGCCTGTCGCTCCGCCCGCCGTGGTGCCCGCTGAGGCCTCTCGCGCGCCGCCGCAGCCGCCGCCGCTGTCCGACGTGCAGGAGGGCACCAGCCCTACACCGACGCCAATCCTGACCAGGATCACGCTGGGCTCAGAATTGGTATGTACTCGGGTCGGGCGAAAGGGGGGGATAGCAAAGGGGGGGTTTGAGAATCAGCCCCTCGGTGAGACCGAAACCAGCTGCATGCAGCAAATTTCGTAACCCCCCCTTTCCCAATCCCCCCCTTTCGCCCGACCCGATGTACGCCATCCTGCCTTGGGCAGAGATGCGTATACACCGATCCTGGGCCTAGGATCGGCCTGGCCAGGATCGGTGTAGGTGTATAGTTGGTGCCCTCCGAACGTGAGCGGATGTGTCTCGAAGCTCCCGGATGCTGACGCTCGCTGGTAATGGCAGCTCGTTGCGCCGGACCGTCTTGCTTTCCTGTCTCCGCCGCAACTCCCCAGAATACTGGCAACCGCGCCTAAAGCATATGGCCCCAGTGCTCCTCGGCGTGCTGCTGGTAACCACTGGCAGGAGCTCCAGAGCTGGCTGCGGCTGCCGCTGCTGCCATGGCGCCTCTGGAGGCTCCCTGGCCCGACGCCATCGGCCTCCGTGCGAACGCAGAGGTGAGCAAGCCCCTCCCCCGAATTGTCACCTGTCGGGGCCCAGGGAAGGCGGCGAGGCAGTCCACGGGCCCCACCCCGCGCCAACTGCCCGAGAACGAGCTTGCCACGAGTGCGACCCCGGCCGAGTCGAGGCGCCAGCGGCTGCGACGGCGTCTTTCGGCCAGCCCGAGCAGGATGAGAGCGCGCTCGCGCCGCCGCCGCCGCCTCCGCCGACGAGCCCGAAGGCCGCACGCCGGGCTGAGAACGAGCGTGTAGCTGCCCAAGCTCCCGGAGGACGGCGAGGGCCAGGCTGCCGAGGCGCCCGCCGGAGGCGGCGCGTCGCGCAGAGATGCGCAGTGGCTGCGGACCGGCCCGCGGAGGTCGAGCGAATCGTGGAGGCCCGCCGCGGTGCCGCCGTGCGCAGCCTCCTCCCGGGTGCCACGCCTCTGGAGGCGCCCCTGCGTGCGGCGATGAGCACCAGCTGCCGCAAGCGCGAGCCGACCGGCCAGGAGGCGGAAGGTGGGCGACCTCACCCGGCAGTGGGCGCTGAAATGAAGGGGCCCTGGGACACACCAGTAAATACACACAAATCAAACGATTCCCAATAGTTTCCCATATTTTGTGGGTGTTTGTCTTCGCCCCCACTCCCCATATTTTCCCATATTTTCCTGAGAGTCGACGGTTAATTGTGTCTGTGTTTTTTCTCCTCCTGATGAAAGAGCGATCTCTTGTAGGACCGTCAGATCTTTCTCAGCAGATGACTGCTCGCGTAATCGACCAGGTCTTCTAGATACACGCAGGGGCGTGGGTGCGGCCGTGGCCGCTGCCCGCCGCCGCACCAGTGCTCCCACCGCCAACCGTTGATGTGGACGAAGTGCTAGCTCAGTGTTGTTTTTTTGTTGTTCTTTCTTTCTTGTTCCCCCACAGTGTGTTGTTTTTTGTTTTTTGTTCCCCCCCCACGATCGTGGCAGCCAGACGACAGAAACAGGCTGTGCAGCACAGTCTTCCCGTACGCATCAGGAGGAGGATGGAGTTCTGGAGGATGGGCGGTGGAGTGAATGCTTGCCTGTCTGTGCCCCAGACGTCCTGTTCCACTCCTTCCTGTCTCGCCTTTCCAGTGTTTCATGGAAGCACCAGCGAGCAGGATGATATGCAGGTCTGCGTCCCAGCTTGTTCCCATTGTTCGTACGTGCTCGGCTCAATGTTCGACCCACTCGTCTAAATTTCTGCGTGACTGCCCGAGATCGGCCACGAATCAGACCCGGTTGCCCGTGCTCGACAGGCTTGGTGATCGACTTGTATGCTGTATGCTCTGTCGCCTGTTCCAATGTCTAGCAAACTCCAGGTCCGTGCCTTTCGTGTCCACGCTCGTGGGACATTCCCGCCAGCCTCCTGCGCTTCAATACGCAGAAAACCGCTGTTGTTGCTGTCGCCGTCTCATCCCTCGTGCTGGGCTGAGGTGCGAGGATCACTCCCCTTCCCACCACCACCAGGGCCACCACTGAGCATGACAGCAGACAGTGTGAAATGGATACGTTCTCACTCGTTTCGACGCCCGCCGTTGAGCTAGGCGTCCGGCCAGCTTAACTATGCTCGCCAGGCTCGGAGTCCGATATGTCCGTTCTTCGCTTATCGCGCATAAGCAGGGGGAGCGAGTCGGACGTGCTAAGTATGTGTCCCAACCTCTTCCATGTTTTTTGTTCTTCTCTCTCTCTCTCTCTCGTTACATCCTCCCTCCCTGCCCTCCTCCTCCTCCTCCTCCTCCTCCTCCTCCTTCTCCTCCCGAGTACCCGAGTGCCCAGGCCACGGTGGCCGTTCATGGTATGAATTCTCATGCCAATCTTGCTTCTGCGAGAAGCCGTCTGCCGACGACTGGTGCCGCTGCCGGGCAGGCTTCCAGACGTGAGGAGTCCACAGGAGTGGGTGTGGGGTGGTATCGGCGTGCGGTGGAGACGGGAGGAGGAGGAGGAGGAGGAGGAGGAGGAGGGAGGAGGAGGAGGAGGAGGAGGAGGAGGAGGAGGAGGAGGAGGAGGTGATATGCGAGGAGTGCAAACGTGGCGGAGGTGTTGGGTCTGTGTCCAAAGCGCTTCCCTCTCCGAGGCTGGAGGTTTTAGACCTGCGTCTCGGGCTCACACTGTCTTCCTCTGTATATATCTCTCCTCCTTCCTCATCCCTCCTCGTCTTCGTGTGGCCTATGCAGATGGGCTCCTGGACTTGATTGTTCTTGAAAGCGCCCTTGGCTTTTTCTAAATGTGGTTTGCCGTTTTGCACCTGGGGCTCTCGACGCTGTTGAAGCGACGCTACGGCGTGTTAGCGCTCATGTTGCCGCGTCGCCTTAGCGTTTTCGGGCCCGTCGCCGTGCATCTGAATCCGTGTTAGCAGTTTTTTGCTTTCCTGCCAAAGGCTACTCCAGATTTCGTAATAAAGGGAGGGGGGTCTCATATCGGGGGGGGGGTTCTCTTCAGGCTATCTTGGAGGCCCCTGGGGGGGGGGTCTGGACGATGTTTTTGGAGGTTCTCCCACGGGGGGGGTCTAAAACTTTCTCGTCTGGGAGGGTTGAGACCCCTCCTTTTATTACAAATCTGGAGTAGCTACGCGAGCTGAGGGAGACCCCTCCAAACATCGTCCCAGGACCCCCCCAGGCCCTCCAAGAACCTGGTAAAAAGACCCCCCCCGAAATGAGACCCCCCTCCCTTTTATTACGAAATCTGGAGTACTCCTTGTCTTCACTGCCGTCGTCGCTCCCGCTCTCCCATCCACTCCTGCCGCCTCCCGTCCCCCCCCCTTTCCGCGCGCAGAGCCGAAGAAACACCCTACAGTCAAAAACGCTAATAAGGACGCGCGGCAAGGACGCAAGACCCTTGGAAGCCGAAGTTTCGGGTCGGGCGACAGGGGGGATAGCACAGGGGGGGTTTGAGAATCAGCTCACGTAGCTGATTTTCAAACCCCCTAACCCCCTCCCCTGGATTTGGACAGGGGGTTCCGCGAGTCGTCGGAGCGTCCAAAACGGCCTCGGCGAGGAAGCCAAAATCACTGGTTTTACTAAGGTGTTGGCCCCATTTTGGGCCTCCTGAAGGAGGACCCTGATTAGTGACCCCCCTCCTGTGATCGATCTCGCCCAAGATGGCCAAAAGATGGGTAAGGACGCAAGACCCTTGGAAGCCGAAGTTGGGGTTTTGGGGGCGGCGGACGACGAAAACCCCAAGGGTACCCTGACAAGCGGGCAAAAGCGAAAGAGGCCAAGGACGAGCCGCAGGAGCAGGGAAGAGCAAGGAAGAGCAAGGAAGAGCAAGGAAGAGCAAGGAAGAGCAAGGAAGAGCAAGGACGAGCCGCAAGAGCAAGGAAGAGCAAGGAAGAGCAAGGGCACCCCGAGCAAAGTCGCGCGTCCTTATTTTAGGGTTTTTGACTGCAGCGCTGACCTGAGACCAGCGCGGAGCACGCCCGGGGGCACCGCGACCAGCCAGCAGCGAAGACCGGAGGAGAGCCAAGGGATCACAACAACGCACATAGGGTGGACTGGACGCAGGGATAAGGATAAGGATAAGGATATAGGGTGGACTGGACGCAAGGATAAGGATAAGGATAAGGATAAGGAGAGCCAAAGGATCACAACAACGAAGGATAAGGAACTAAGACTGCTGCAGACGGCAACCCTCGTCGAAATTGAACGCAAGTTTTTTTCACCCCCGTCGCCCCCATATTTCAATGTTCATCGACAGGCGCATCGCGGCCAGCGGGGTCCGAAGAGAATCTCGAAGTCGCCGGCGTCGGCGTGAACATTGACATTGGGGGTCGGGGGGCGCCGCCAGGTCGCGGCTAAAACTTGCGTTCAATTCCGACGAGGGATGTAAGACTGCTGCAGACGGCAATGGTGATCAGAGCAATCAACTGAGTGGGAAACGCCAGAAACAATTTTCTCAAAGCGCAAAACACATGACTCATTCGTTTAGCGTGTTTAGCTCCCTTGGTGGGATGCATTTCCAGTGTCGTGTTCCTCGGCCAGGGCACTGGTTTCCAACAGCGCGTAGAGTGTCGCATTCCTCTGGCAGTCACAACTTCTACGAATCAGACTTGCAATCAAAAATCCTCCTCCTCCTCCTCCTCCTGCTCCTCCTCCTCCTCCTGCTCCTCCTCCTCCTGCTCCTCCTCCTCCTCCTCCTCCTCCTCCTCCTCCCTATTCCCCCCTTGTTCCTCCTGCTTGTCATGCTCCTCTTCCTGCTCCTGCTCCTCCTCCTCCTCCTCCTCCTCTCTCCCTCCCTCCCTCCCCCGCTCTGCTCCTCCTCCTCCTCCTCCTCCTCCTCCTCCTGCAATGCTGGTGACATTCCTCATCCTCCAAGACCAGAGCTCGCTCCTGTTCGGTGTTCCCAGACCTGTCCTGGGGCCATCCCAGCCAGCCTTTCGCCCCAGGATCTTCGGAGACCGCGGGCCGCACCAGGCCCCAGATGCCGAACTGTAGAAGAGAGCCTCCGGCGCGATTCAAGGGGAGGAGGAGGAGGAGGAGGAGGAGGAGGAGGAGGAGGAGGAGGAGGAGGAGGAGGAGGAGGAAAAGGAGGAGGAGGAGGAGGAGGAGGAGGAGGATTGTCGATCCTCCTCCCTCCCTCCCTGCCTCCTCCCCCTGCGCCCCAACCACTGGCACCATGGAGCTGGCCTGGCCGCTCCGATTGCCCCGGCGCTCCGCTCGCCAGCGCCCGGGCGGAGCCGCGGAGTCGAGGCGACGCCCCTCGCGCTCGCCAGGAGCAGGTCCAGCAGCTGGTCCACGCCCTGCTGCTGCCCCGCGCTCCCCCCCCTGCCACGCCAGAGCCGGAAATCCCACCGGCCCTCTGGGCGCAGGTGGTCTGTAGGGAGGCTCCTCTTCCAACCCCCTCCGTCCCCTTCGGGGAGGGGTTCATCGCGGTTCCCTGATAATGTATACACACAACCTCCCCGAGGCGACCGGCGGCCAGCCAGGAACCATGCTCCCACCCAGCATCCCTGTCAAAAAAAAATACGGAATACATGTTGGAGCAAAATCATGCGTCATGTTCGTGAGGCCCGCAGGCAATTTGTATTGTTTTTGATAGGGACGGCGGGGGTGTCAGCACATTGCCTGCTGTGCGCAGGGCTACCATCCCTAACAAAAAATGCACCTCGCGGCTAAATCTGGATAGTGCGCGGCCACCCCGCGATCACTGTCAAGTGGTTCTTGACAAGGACGGCAGGGGTGGTGGCGTATGGTCTGGTTTGCGCAGGCCCACCAGACACAGTGATGGGCATTGGTTTTCGACCATACGGAGCCTCCCCAGGAGGCCGCCAAGAGGCCAACATCTTTCAAAACATAAGGCAACTCGATGATTGATGCCTTCTCACTTTTTCGCTTCCGATGGCTTTCCGACCGAGGCCTCAAGACAGCTCCAAGAGGGCCCCTCGGGGCCCCAAGAGAGGCCCCAGAGAGCCCCACGACGGCCCCAAGAGCGCCTGAGAGCGTTCCAAGAGCGCCCCAAGAGGGGCCCGAGA
>CAUYUJ010014222.1:0-12500 GCA_963575745.1 Prorocentrum cordatum
ATCATCACCACCACCATCATCAGCATCATCATCGTCATCATCAGCAGCAGCATGAGCATCAACATCATCATCATCATAATCATCATCACCACCATCACCATCATCATCATCATCATCATCATCATCATCATCAGCATCATCATCCATCCTATGAGTCCTTGCTTCTCCTCCTCCCCTTCCTCCTCCTCCGCACCACCACCACCACCGCCATCATCATCATCAGCAGCATCATCATCAACACCGCCACCATCATCATCACCATCATCATGATCGGCATCAGCATCAGCATCAGCCTCAGCATCATCATCATCATCATCATCATCATCATCATCATCAGCATCATCAGCATCATAATCAGCATCATCGTCTTAATCCTCGTCCTCATCCTCGTCATCATCCTCCTCCCTCCTCCCTCCTCATCCTACTCTTCCTGCTGCTCCTCTTCCTCCTCCTCCTCCACCTCCTCCTCCGCCTCCTCCCCATCCTCTCCATACTCCCTCTTCCCTCCTCCCTCCTCACTTCTCCCTCCTCCCTCTCCCTCCTCCCGCCTCCCGCCTCCTGCATCCCGCCTTCCGCCTCCCGCCTCCCTCCTCCCGTAAGTCGTGAGTTGTCCGTTGTCGGCGTCGAGGTCGTCCTCGTCGTCGTCGTCGTCGCCGTCGTCGTCGTCGTGTCAACCACCAGCATTTGGAGCCCTCGGATCGGCGGCACTGGCCAGAGGCCATTCAAGAACAATCGCCCCAATCCCTTGAGAACACGTCAGGGTGCTCGCCGTTTGGGTCTTCACAGCGTCAAGCCCTCCAGATACCTTCAAGACAGCGAAAGAGACCCCAAAGAGAGCCCCGAAACGGCCCAAGAGGACCGTGAGACGGTCCAGGAATCACCCAGACGGCCCCAGATGGTCCGAACAGAGCCCCAAGCGGCGCCCGAGAAGGCCAACTCCCAACGATGTCCCGAGCCCTCTGGCGCACGGCGCCCCCCGAGACCGCCTCAAAGCGCTCAAGCGAGCCCCGGCAAGGCCCAAGTGGGCTCAAAGACGCCCAATAGGGCTCCAAGAAAACCCCTGGAAGTCTCTACTCTGTTGGGGGGCGGCGGAATGGCGCTAGCCACTTGAATCCGCCCGCCCACCGGGCTGAGGGGCGTGTGGGACTTGATTACAGAGCTTCAGCCCCCACCCTTTTTCCCCCCCCAGAGGCCTCCGCCATTCCGCCGCCCGGCTGCGGCAATGCCCTTTTTCGGTTTCCAAAACGGCTCCACGACGGAGTCCAAGACAAGCTCGATCTTGGTATCGTTCTGAAGACGCTGCAGCGGCGCCTGTGGGCTCCATTTCGGCCCCGTCGGGGCCCCGTCTTGGCCTCCAATATCCGCTCCCGGAGCCCTCGACAGCGCCTCTTTGGCTCATTCTCGCCGACACGTGGGGATGTCCCAAAAAATAACAAATACTATGGTTTTGGCCTGATTTCGGCTTCCCCAGGGCTGTCCAGGACGCTGCTTACAATTGACTTCCGGGCTCGCGTGCGTCATTTTTCATCACTCCCTTTTGTTCGCCGTTTTTGGGCGCGCTCCGGGGTCCATTTTGGACGCTGCGGGGCCCATGTTGGGCCGCAAAACGGACCCCAAACCAGGTCAGACCCCGCCCGGTTTTTACTGCAAGACGGACGCGGTTGCGACCCAAGGCGGAAGTGCTGTCGCTTGAGCCGCCCTGGGCTTCCCCCAGACCGCCTCGGGGCCTTCTTAGCCTCTTTTTGGGCCCTTTTCGGGTTCCTCTTCGGCCCTTCTTGGCGCCTTGCCGGCCGGATCACCGCCAGGGCAACCGTCGGGGCAACCAACCGCTCGGGCAACCGCCGAGACTAGCAACGGGAAAAGAATCCGGGCAACCGTCGGGACAAGCACCCAGACATCTACCACGGCACACCTCGGGCCAGTCATCTGGTCAGCCATTGGAGAACCCACTCCAAGAGCCACCTTCCCTGCCATCGAATCAATCGACTGCGCAAGCGCGACAAAACCACGAGCCTGCCACGCCACCGTATGACACAAGCCCACCACGGGAGCATGCCGCCTTCCCTACCATCCGATCAGTCGACTGCACAAGCGCGACAGAACTACGGGAATGCCACGCCACCGCATGACACCAGCCCACGCCACCTCTTGAAGCCCTCTGAGAGCCGTCTCAGGGCACCGGGAGCATTCTCAAACGCCTCTCAGAGCGCCCCAAGAATGTCCCAAGAGGACCGCCAGAGAGCGCCGACCGGGACCGTGCCCAGTCACATGATGGACAACGATCATTGGACCCCCCACCCGTTGATCGACATCCTCCGACATTGTCGCAAGACCTTCCAAGAACTCTCGAATACTCCCAAATGGTGCCAAGAAGCGTCCAATGGCCCCAAGACGCAATACAAAGCCCCCAAGAGGCGCCCAACAGGCCCTGAGGCGACACCAGGAAGCCCCCCATGCTCCCATATGTTCTCCTACACTCACCAGCAGCGGCAGCACCACCACCAGCAGCGGCAGCACCACCACTGCGACCAGCACCAGCAGCAGCAGCACCACCGCCACCACCACTGACAACAGCAGCGGCACCACAAGCAGCAGCAGCACTAACACCGGCACCATCAGCACCAGCGCCAGCAGCGCCAGGAGCAGCAGCAGCAGAAGTAGGACCAACAGCAGCAGCGGCACCCGCACTGCACCGTACCACCAGCAGGAGCGACAACAGCAACACCAGCAGCAACACCAGCCGCAGCACCACCACCACTAACAGTAGCAAGTACGACAAACCTACTGTCGAACAGCCACGAGGCATGCCTGACCATAGTAGGCGATAGCATAGGAAGAGAGAACGCGGGACAAAAACAACAAAGCACACGATTTGTATGAATTCCTGCCTATGTTTATCCCGTCATGGAGCCGTCTTCGCCTCGTCTGGCGAGAACTGGAATGGGCGGACGGTGAACGCGAAGCGTCTTGAATGAAATTGATGAAGGCGTAGCCCTTCCCCACCCCCGTGCCGAATGTCGAGGGCACGTGGAGGAAATCCCACGTGCCCCTGAATCCCGTCTCCGCCAGCTTATCCAGCAGCTGGCCCTGCGTCACGTGCCTGGGGAGGTTGCCCAGCATCACGGTGGTGGCGCCCTCCTGGCCCATCTCGTGCAGCAGCCTATCGGCCCCCGAGCGCCTCGCCACCTCGCTGTCGCCCCTCGAGTCGCCCCCGTCGGCCATCGTCGGCTGCGCCGTCCCTTGCGCGCCGACGCTGCGCCTGACGGCGGGCGGCGCTGCCGGCGAGCCACCGGCCGCACCCACGGGCGGGGGGCTGCCAGCGACCAGGCCTGCCGGCAGAGGCTTGCGGGCCAGGGCCGAGGTGCCGGAGGCGTCGCCCCTCGCTGGCGCGACCTCCGCGCGCCGCGCTTTGCCCTGGCCTGCCGCGGTGGCGGCGGGCGGGCCTGGCTGCGCGGGCGGCGGAGGCGGCGGCGCGTGGGCCGGGACCAGCCGGTAGGTGACCGGGATGCGCTCATTGATCTCGGCCAGCAGCCAGTCGTGGCTGAGCTGGCCCTGGCGCACCATCTCCAGCACGACGGCGTTGATGGAGTCCGCGTCGCCGCCCGCCGCGGCGGCCTCGTCCTGCTCGCGCGCGTCGGGGTGGCGCGCTCCAGCGTCGCTGGGAGCGGCGTGTGGCCTGCCTCCGGCCTGCGGCGCCCAGCGGGGCCTCGAGGCGGCCTGGACGCAGGGGCCGAAGCGCGCGTTGACGTGCTCCGCTAGCACGCACGGGTCCAGCTGCCCGGCGTGGAGCATGCCCACCAGTTCCTCGAAAGGGCCATCTCCATCGCCCTGGTCAGCGCGGGCGTCGGGGCGCATGAAGTGCGCACCGAAGCGCGCAGCGACATGGTCCGCCAGCAGGCTCGGGTCGAGCTGCCCTGCGTGGAGCATGGCCTTCAGCTGCTCGAGAGGGTCCGCTTCATCGCCCTCGCTGGCTCGGGGGTCTGGGTGAGTGGGCTGTGGGCGTCGGCCTTCGACCTGCGGGCTGCGGGCACCAGCAGCGACAGCCGGCGCCGCGAGCGGACTGCGCGACGCGTGCGGCTCCTCGAGCCCACTGGGATTCCACGCGGCCGGGCTCGAGGAGGCTGGTGGGGCGGTGGACGGCAGCGACTCTGCCTGGGCCGGCTCCGCCGGCCCCCCCTGCTGCGGCGGCTGCCGCTGCTGCTGCTGCTGCTGCTGCTGCTGCTGCTGCTGCTGCTGCTGCTGCTGCTGCTGCACATCCTCGTCCTCGTCCTCGTCCTCGAAGGAGCACCCGTCGCCCATGAGGAACGCCGCCACCGCCTTCTGGATGTCCTGGCCGACGCCGCCCTCGGCGCCGCCCTCCTCCTCCTCCAGCCCTGCGGCGGGCTCCGCCTCTGGCGCTGGAGCGGCCTCCACCTCCGCTGCCAGCGTGGCCGCCGCTGCCCCTGCGCCCGTGCCGCTCTGTCTGGCGGCCACCGCGCCCGGCCACCCGTGCACCGTGGAGTCAGCGTGGCCGCCTGCCGCGGAAGGGGCCGTGGCGGCGGAGAGGGCCCTCGCCCCAAGCTTGTACTCCTGCTCGGCGCTCCACGAGTAGGAGAGGTGGGGAGGGCTCGCGCCGGCGAAGGCGGCGGGCAGCTCGGTCCTGCTGCCGCTGTGAAGTCCCGCGGCTTGCATGCAGGCGGCCATGCCGCTGAGGTACGTCTTCGCGTCCTGCAGCTTCCTCTGCGCCGCCTCCGCGGCCCTGAAGTGCTGCTCCATCTGCCTCTGTTGTGCAACAAACTCCTGCTCTGCAGACTCCACCTGAGCCAACGCGCGCGCAGCTGCCGCCAATGTCGACGCTGACACATCGGACGCAAGCGGCTGCTGCGAGCGGTCTGTGGGCGAAGGCATAGTCGCGGCATAATAGACTTGGGCTTGCTGCATCGCGCCCTGCTGTGGCATCAACTGCTGTAAAGTCGCCATGGCTGCCGTCATCGTGTTGGAGCCTGGCTGGAGGCCCTGCATCCATGGCTGCGACATGCCCTGCTGCTCGCCCCAGTGGTACTCTGCTGACTGCTGCTCCCAGCCAGGCTGCATCTCAAAATGCGGCTGCACGCTGTAGCTCCAAGCGTCCGGCCTCGCGCCTTGGCGACGCTCGTCTGCCATCGCGGACTCCCACTGCGCCTCGAATAAATGATCACCCGCGGTCCGAGTGATAAAGCTGAGGTAAGGTCGAATCACAGCGTGAGTCCACACGGCTTGAGCCAAGAATGCATGTGGATTGAAACACTGACAGCGATGTGTCGTTACCTTTCCAGGGTCGGGTGAGCCCCCGAAAGGATCAAACCGACCCCTGAATCTTCCTGGACAGGTCAACGGTGCCACTGCAAGGCCCTGAGAGGGTCCAGAACGGCCCAAAGTGGCCCCAACAAAAACCCCAAACAGTCCAAGGTCGGCCAAAGACAAGTCAAAGATGATTCTACAAGGCCACCTGGCGGCCCAAAGACGCTCCGCTCCTGGATGGCCTCAAGGCTGTCCTGGGTGACCATCAGGACCCTGAAGAAGACCCATCAGGCCCTTACAGGCTCAGCGTGTGAGGGGCGTGTCGGAATTTGGCGGGGGGCGCATGTAGACCCTGCCACTGGCGTCTTAGATGAAGCTCCCTATGGGGGCACGGAACGTGTGAAGGGCATGCCGAAATAGGGCGGAGGGGCGTATGTGAACCCTACTACTGGGGCCTTAGGTGGAGCTTGCTATGGGGCCACCACACGTGTGGGGGGGGTGTCGACATGGGTGGCGCGGGGACGCATGTGCACCCTGCCTCCTGGATCCTTGGGTAGAGCTCCCTATGGTGCCACGATGCGTGTGACGGGTGTGCCGGAGCGGGGCGGGGGGACGCACGTGGACCCTGCCACTGGCGCCTTAGATGAGCTTGGGGGCACGGAACGTGTGAAGGGCGTGCCGAGATGGTGCGGGGATACGCATGTGGACTCGGCAACCGTGGCCTTTGGTGGAGCTCCCCATGGGGCCACGAAACGTGTGAGGGGTGTGCCGAAATTCGACGGGGGACGTATTTGGAACCTGCGACTGGCGCCTTCGCTGGAGCCCCCTTTCGAGGCCACGAAACGTGCGGTGTGTACCGAAACAGAAACATGCGGAGGGCAGAACCAAGCGATTGGAGTTGGAGGAGGAGGAGGAGGAGGAGGAGCAGGAGGAGGAGTGAGGAGCGCGGAGCGCTGTTTCTTCAAAACGAGGACCCAGCACCACAGAATGGCTAGAAAAATATACGACCGAGGAGCCCCGCATACTGATAGCATGTCCTTCGTGCTCGTACCTTGTGACAGCCAGCGTACCCCCTGTGGTGTCGAGAAAGTGTCACACCTGCCGAGCTGTGCGACCCTTGCGCAGTTAGCGCCCCGACCTCAGGTGGTGTCTGTGCGTGATGTGTATATGATGTGTGTATGTGTGTATGTGTGTATGTGTGTACATGTGTGTATGTGTGCATGTGTCTGTGCTGCTTGGTGTGGTGTGTACGTATGGGTATGATGTGTTGTGCGCGTGCGTCTGGTATGTGTGCGCGTGAGAAGGAGAGAGAGAGAGAGAGAGGAGGGGAGGCGGGTGTGACACGCGGGAGCGACGAGGGTGGGAAGATTACTAGAAACACGCGTAACTTGCTGTGAACATCGATTGCTCGCCCTGAGGCCCAGGGACCCAGGGAATCCCCTTGCTTGGCGCAGGGGGGGGGAGAGGCTCTGGAGCCGAGGGTGCAACCGCGGCCTTCGTGGCGGCTGCAAGTTCAGTCCCCGGCAGAAGATTTCAATCTCCAGCGGAGAGGCCCGATCAACAGAAGCAGGCTCTATCCACGGCAGGAGGTGTTGAATCCCTGGCAGCCGTCCTGACTGCATGTCGCGTGCAAACGACATGTTGAGGCTCAAAGCGCGTGTACCAATCCTCAACGGGACCGCGCGAAGTTTGGGAAGACTTCCTGCCAAGGATGCACCCGAATGGAATGTTGTATCATCCTTCTGGTGGTGATTCGACTGGAATCAAATAGAATCCACTCGTTTTGGGCTTTCATTTGAAGCCAACAGGAAAATAATCGTTCGTGTTGGAATCCATTTTTATTCAGATCGGAATCCTGATGGAATCGACTGCGATTCCTGACCAGTGGATCCTTGTTGGAATCCGATTGGAAACCTATCGGAATACAATTGGATCTCTTCAATTTGGGATCCTATTGGAGTCCGACTGGGATCCTACTACTTGGTTCCTATTGGGATCCTGATGTAATCTCTTGGGGGCCATATTGGACATCCAATTGGAATCCTGATGGAATCCACTAGGATTCCTTCCTATCGGCATCCCACTGGAATCCAGCATGATTCCTTTCGAATGAAGTCCCCATGGAATCCAATTGAAATCGAATAGGACCCCTTCCTAATGGAATCCTATTAGAATTTGATAGGGTTCCAACAGGAAGGAACCATGTTGGAATACTATTGGGTTCCTGTTAGAACCCTTATGGGAATCCAATCATATTCCCATTGGGTTTTTTTAGTGGGTACTTCTTGGAGTCCGAAAGGATCCCCTGCCACTGGGATCCTCTATTGTGATCCGTTTGGAATCCAGCGTGGTCCCTTGCTTTTGGATTCCCATCGGAACCCGATTGGAATTCAACAGACCTCCTTCGTAGTGGATTCATATTGGGCTCCTACTGGGAGTCCAACAAGACCCCAGAACGCCCGAGTGGACCCCCGGGACCGCCCCCGGCCCCCGCAGCGGGGCCGCTGGGAGGTCCCAAAAGAGCCCCCCCCGAAAAGGCCTCGGAACGGCCCCCACGAGGCCCCAGCAGGCCTCCAAATTGCCTCCAAGAGGCTCCCCAGAGGTTTCCCAAGAGAACCCAACAAGCATCCAAGAGGCCTCTGACCCATAACGCGGGTACGGCGGCGGGAGGCGTCCCAGGCCACTAGGCGTGAATCCTTCTCACCATCACTGTCATAAACAACATCACAATGTCAATCATCAGCCTGAGCATCACCAGCATAGTCCTTCTCCTCATCGTTATCAACAACCACCATCACCATCACCATCACCATCACCATCACCATCACCATCACCATCACCATCACCATCACCATCACCATCACCATCACCATCACCATCACCCTCATCCTCATCCTCATCCTCATCCTCATCCTCATCCTCCTCATCATCATAATCATCCTCATCCTCATCCTGTATCTTACGTATCATCCTCCCTATTGCCCCTCAGTTTCCTCCAACTGCTCCTTCTCCTGCTCCTTCTCCTCCTCCTCCTCCTCCTGAGGGGAAGCAGGAGGAGGGAGGGAGAGGCGTGGGAGCGAGGGAAGGAAGGGAAAGAAAGAGGGTCCCCGAGACGTGCCAATGTGGAATCTCTCTTTAGACGAGGCTCCTGAGCGCAGTGTTTCGTGTCACGCTCGCCCGCTTGCCGGCGATGCTCCGTTGTTGGGAATGCGTGCCGCATGGTATGCCCAGATTTGGGAACGAGGCGAGGAGGGACGGGAATGGCCTGACCCTCCCTCCCTCCCTGCCGCCATCCCACCACCACCACCACCACCACCACCATTACCATCACCATCATCAGCACCAGCACCACCACCACCACCACCACCATCAATATCATTAGCAGCAGCTGTAGCATCACCATTCACATCAGTATCTTAAGCATCATCACCAACTGCGCTGTGGCAATCATCCTCAACATCCCGAGCCATCACCGTCATCAATGTACTCATCCTCATGGTGCCCCTCCTCATGATGATGATGATCATCATCATCATCATCATCATCATCATCATCATCATCATCATCATCATCATCATCATCATCATCATCATCATCATCATCATCATCATCATCATCATCATCATCGCCAACACCATTATCATCATCACCACCTGATCATCAGCATCGCCATCGTCATCGCCATCGTCATCGTCATCAGCATCAGGGAAGACTCTGCCACAATGCAGGCCCAAGAGGATTGAGAGTAAAGCGGCAACACTGACAGGAGATCATACGCCACTGCTCGGGCCCAAGAAGATTCAAGAGTCAAGCGGCAGCACGAGCAGGAAATGCTCCGCCACTGGCCGGGCCCAAGGGGATTGAGAGATATAAGCGGCAAAACCAACAGGTGGCCCACGAGGCTCTTCCAGGACGCCCACTAGGCCTCTCAGGAGGGCCCAAGAGGCGTACCACTGATATGGTGGTGCTGATATTCACAGAACGTCGGAGAACTACAATATAACCTTTGTAATTTTGGCACTGGGTATCCAAACCCTCTGCCAGGGATTGAACCCGTCTGCCTGAAATCGATTTCTTCTCCCCTGTGACGGGGTGATCCTCCTACTCAATCCTCCTCCTCCTCCTCCTCCTCTTCTTCCTCCTCCTCGACACCCAATCCTCCATCCTCCCCCTCCTGCTCGATCCTCGATCGTCCTCCTCCTCCTCCTCCTCCTCCTTCTCGATTCTCATACTCCTCGATCCTCCTCGATCATCCATCTTCCTCGACCCTTGACTCTCCTCGCTCTTCGATCCTCGATCCTCGACCCTCCTCGTCCTCCTCGACCCTCCTCCTCGCCCCTCCTCGCCCCTCCGTCCCCTCCTCCCCCTCGATCATCGAACCTTCTCCTCCTCCTCCTCCTCGACACTCCTCCTCCTCGATCCTCGGTCCTTCTCGATCCTCGATCCTGCTCGATTTCTCGATCCTGGATCTTCCTCCTCGATTCTCTTCCTCATAAAGATGAAAAGTCTGCGTATACTGGAACTACGAATAAGGAAACGGATAAGGATAAAGATACGGTAAGGATAAAAGATACGGATACGGATATGGTAATGAGAAGGATGAGGAAAAGGATCCGGATACTAAGAATGATAAGAATAAGACGCCAGGCCAAGGATAAGGATAAGGCTATAGCAGAAGGGTCGGCATAAGGAGAAAGATATAGACAGGGCTTTGAAAAGGTTCTCGGGAGGCTGCCGAGAGGCTCCTGAGAGAGTCCTGCGATTGGCTCCACACACACAGGGAGCCTCAGCTCGAAAATTCCTCCGAAGCCACTTAACACCAGAAATGAAGCGCGAGCTTCCCTTGCACGTACACGTCGTTCATTTCTGATCGTGCTCATTTCATCTCATTTCTAATTGTGCTCGTGTCTAATTGTTCCTGGTCCCCTAGTGGCCAGGAAGAGGCCCAGGATAGAACAATTAGAAATTAAAGGATCTTGGCCCCACAGAAAATCAAAGAACTTCAGATGAATTTGACATGAGCAACGTGTACCCCTCGATGCAGAAACAGGTGACGCCAAGCGTTCCTCATCGTGCCGCGCCCCCACCCCCTGGATGAGAGCACGGATCTCCCGCTCCGGGTCCTGAGGCGAGACGCGAGACGCGCAAAGGGAACCACCGGAAGTCTGGCACAAATGCTGCTTCGGGGGGCCCCGACGGGTGCCCGATGCCGTACAGCATCGACTCCAGGAAAATCAAGACAAAAAGTCTGTGGGCCCCTGCGGTGAGAAAAGCGACGACGTCGGGGGGCGGTGCCCAGAATGCAGGACGCAAGCCTCCGGGCTCCCAGGCGGGACCTCCCCTCCAGAGGAGGAGGAGAAGGAGAAGGAGGAGGAGGAGGGAGGAGGGAGGAGGGAGGAGGGAGGGGGAGGAGAAGGAGGGAGGAGGAGAAGGGGAGGAGGGAGGAGAAGGAGGAGGCGGAGAAGGAGGAGGAGGAGGAGGAAAGCGGAGGCGGAGGAGGAGGAGCAGGAGCAGGAGAGGAGGAGGAGGAGGAGGAGGAGAGGAGGAGGAGGAGGAGGAGGGGGGAGGAGGAGGAGGAGGAGGAGGAGGAGCAGGAGGAGGAGGAGGAGGAGCAGGAGGAGGAGGAGGAGGAGGAGGAGGGAGAAGGAGGAGGAGGAGGCGGAGGAGGAGGAGGAAGGAGAAGGAGGAGGATCTGAGCTCTGCGGGCTCGCCACGCGCGCAGCCGATGGCACACTGCGGGCCCTCGCTGGAGCGAGGCTGACGGAACTGGCCGGGACCTCACCGAGCCCCTCGGGGCCCCAAAAACAACAACTTGAGGTCAAACAGGTGTCGGAAACAATTAAGCAACACTCACGCGTAACTAGAAGAAGAACAAAAACACATGAACATAAACTTTTTGGCGCTCCGCGCGGATTTCGTTGATTCGAGCTGGCCCCCTCCCTGGCGCTCGGAGCGCGCCAGGGCCGAAGCCGGAGGCGCCGCCGTGGGGCTCAGGCGCGGATCCAAGAAATCTGCGCGGAGCGCCAAAAGTTTATGTTTACGTGTTGTTCTTCTTCTTCGAAAAACTCACGCGTAACATATGGTGTGAACTCCCACCCCCTCCCCCCGACTGCAATGTTTCGGATCTCTGGAGATTGGGTGTCGGACCAGTGGTGCGTAGACGTGCCAACTTTGAACTGCGGGGGGAGGGGGAAGTGTTGCTCATTTGTTTCCCTCAAGCGGAAGGGAGGTGCTTCGCTTCGTCTCTGCCCCATCAGCCGGCAGATTTCGAGCTCGACGGCGCGCATACGGGGGCAGGGCGGGCGGGGAGGGGGCCTTCCAAGAAGGCAGGGGGATCTTGTTCACGATGACGAAGAGGGAGCGCGACCACCAGAGTTCGACGCCTCGGCTGTGCGAGTCAAAGACGTCGCCAGGCAAGCCCAGAACGCCACACAAGCCGACCGCGAGTGCGGGTGCCCCAGGCCACGAGCTGGCTGGCCTACGCATTCGCGGCTTCTGCTTCGTCTGGTTGTGCTCCCCGTCCTCCCCATCTACCTCGTCCTCCTCTTCCCCTGCGCAGCAGAGCGCCCGGGCAAGAACTATCACAGATTGCTCTTGGTACCGCTTGGCTGGTGCCCCGCTTGTCTCTCCGAGAAGGCAGGGGGGGTATGAGAAGGGCAGCAGGGCCCTGCCGCTTCTCAGAGGCTTCCAGGCAGGCGTCTCCGAGGGCAGAAGCGGCTCCTAAGATGCGGGGCGCCTCCTTGGAAGGTGCGCCTCCCCCCGCGCGCTGCCCCCGACCCAAGGCCCGCCCAGCACTGGCCCCCGGCCCTTCCCGGACACCCCCCAGGCCAGTTCCTCCGGCTGCGCCCAGTGTGGCCGTGGGGCCCCGCTGGAGGCCCCGAGAGGGGGGGAGACACGCCGAGAAGGCCTGCTGCGCTCCGACGGCTGCGCGGCGGGGGCCCCGCGGCGCTCTTTCTGGCCGCGGTCTGCGCGGGCTTGGCCGAGCAAACGGCCGCCGCGCCAGCCTCCGCAGACCGCGCGCGTCAGGGAGCGCCTGCCAGCGCGGGGAGGTGCGGGCGGGGAGGGCGGCGGGACGGCGCGGCAGCGGCAGCAAGGGCGCGAGAGGCAGACGTGGAGCAGGGGCTGGCGGGCTCGCCTGCCTGCCTGCCAGGGCACTGCCAAAAGGAGGCCCACGAAAGGGTGCCAGTAGTCTTCCGACTGGTGCGGCACGCCGGCTGCCTTCACGGCGTGGATCATGCTCC
>CAUYUJ010014222.1:17500-35000 GCA_963575745.1 Prorocentrum cordatum
ATCACCATCACCATCATCATCATCATCATCATCACTCCCACCACCACCACCACCACCACCACCATCATCATCATCATCATCATCATCATCATCATCATCCTCATCATCATCATCATCATCATCATCATCATCATCAGCATCATCATCATCATTATCATCATCATGATCATGAGCATCAGCATCAGCATCAGCATCAGCATCAGCATCAGCAGCATCATCATCATCCTGCTCCTCCTCCTGCTCCTCCTCCTCCTCCACCTCCTCCTGGTCCTGCTTATGCTACTGCTCATGCTCCTGCTCCTCCTCCTCCTGCCCCTCCTCCTCCTCCTCCTCCTCCTCCTCCTCCTCCTCCTCCTCCTCCTCCTCCTTCTCCTCCTCCTCCTCCTCCTCCTCCCCCGCGCCAACGCCTCGAGGGAGCTCGATTCCTGATCTCAGCACGTTGGCTACTGCACGTCGACCCAGACCCGCTCGAGCAGCGAGGAGTCGTCAACCTCCAGGCGGCGGCCGCCGTCGTGGAGGGTCAACGACCGTCGAGGGTCGAAGATCGAGGGTCGAGGTCTTTGGTCTGCCCTTCCGGGACCCCTGCAAGCCGCCAGAGGCCTCCAGGGACCTCCCGAGGAGGCCCAGGATGGTGGTGAGGAGGTCAGGGACGAAACCTGTGCTCTCAAGACCCAATGCCCCCTCTGGAGCAGCAGCAGCAGCAGGACGGGGGAGGGGAAGGGGGAGGCGATGGGGAGCGGCGGCAAGAAGCAGCAGGAGCAACAGCAGCAGCAGGAGGAAGCAGAGGGAGGGGTGCAAATGAGGCGCAGCAGCAGCAGCAGCAGCAGCAGCAGCAGCAGCAGCAGCAGCAGCAGCAGTAGCAGGAAGGCCAGGATAACTTCCCGTCGCGGTCGGGCGCCGACCCACCGCCCTCGTCTCCACGTCTGCGAGATTCGAGACGCTCCCTCCACACCGCGTAACGACATCTGCGGACACTGTCGGCGTGTGCATGGGTGGGTGATGAAGACATCCCATCCCCAGCTCCAGCGCGGATTTGAAGCTCTCCCCTCCACTCCCCTGTGGCTGCCCTCAGGACGTCCCCATGCGCGCCAACATAACGGAAACCGAGCAACGTCGTGATCGAGTCGGAACAGCGCCCCTTCACTTTGATCCCGTCTCCGCCAGGGCAATGAAACCTCCTGGAGAACTCAGAACTCCATATGGGATCCAGGTTCTCGGTTCCAGGTTCCGTGTTCTGGGCTTCAGTGCTCTGGGTTCCGAATTCCAACTCAAAGTTCTGGGTTCTGAGCTCCAGGATTCCAGGCTCTGGGTTCCACGGGTCCAGTTTTCCAGGTTCGGGGCTCTGGGTCCTGAGTTCCAGGGTTCCAGGTTCCAGGTTCCAGTGTTCAAGGTTCCACAATCGGGTTTCTGGATTCTGGGTTCGGGGTTCTGTGCTCCTGCTTCCTGGTTCTCGCTATGAGCCGTTTTGTTTTTCCAATGCGCCAGGGAAGGGGACCAGAAGGGGACCTGGGAGGGGAAATCAGGCGGGGGGGACCCTCTCCTGCTCCCGCGTGGATTCAGCGATCTTGAAACTCTTTGGCCTCCGAGATGGCGCCAGATGGCTGAAGTTGGCTCCAGCATGCGTCCGAGAGGTTCCACGACGCCCCAAATTTGTTCTGAGTGGCCACGGTGCCTCCCAAGGGCCTCCAGCCGCCCCCAGACAGGCCCCCAATCAGTCCCCGAGAGGCCACCTGCGACCTCCAAGACGCCCCGGCTTGAAAAATGCATCCAAGAAGAAGCCCCCGAGACGTATCCTCCTCAAGAAGCTCTGTAGGAGCCCTCGCGTCCGCGACCCCGGAGCGGTGTTTCGCCTCTTCTCCAGTCCCGAGGTGCTCGTCAAGGCTTCCGCGAGGCTTGGGACCCCCCCCCTGGAGGACGCGGCTCCCTGGCGCGAGCGGGCGAGAAAGCTCGGCCTTGATCTCCACGGACGGCTGGTTGTTCTCTACCAGCTCCGTGACGAACCTGCTGGAGGCCGGGCGTTCATCCATACACACACACACACACACACACACACCTGTGGGGACCGATGCCAGGAGCTCGGCAGGCAGTACGGACATCGATTCTCCTTCAGGCCGAGGAGACCCACAGACAGCCATGTCCACTGCCCCCCGGGATCCTGGGAAGTCGCGTCCCGATGCAGTAGATATGGGCAAATCCTGGCCTTGGAGCCTGGGCAGGTCCGTCTCTACTGCCTCCCTGATGCGCCTCAAGTCTTCGAGGACGGCGGAAAGGTTGCCGTCCGCGCTGGGCATCTCGCTCCTCGCCTCCTCGAGTAGACTGGCCACGTCCTGTCGAGCAGAATACCCCGGACACATTACGATGACCACGAAATGAAATAATTCAACATGATCGACCCACGAAGCCAGAAAAGGATTGAGAACTGCGAGGCATGGAACCGTTTCTGAGGACCTCAATTGCATATGCAGTTGGGTGATGCTAGGGGGACATGCCAGGGGGACGCGCCGCGGAATGTCCCAAGGGACGCGCCAAGCGACGTGCCAGGGGACGTGCCATGGGGACGCACCGCGGGACTTGGTGCCAAGGGGACGCGCTACGGAACATGCCAATGGACGTGCCACGGGACGTGCCTGGGGACGCGCCGCGCGACGTGCCAGGGGGACTCGCCACGGGACGCGCCACGGAACGTGCCAGGGAACGTGCCAGGCGATGCGCCAGGGGACGTGCCAGGGGAACGGGTGAAGGAGCGTGCCACGGGACGGGGACGCGCCGCGGATCACCTGGAGCCTCCCAGGATCCTCGCGCCCCGTTATCTAATCGAGATGTCAAGAGCCACGCGATCCCTCACAACTTACGCTGCGTCCGCGCTCCCTGGGCTACGGATCCATTGTAAATTTCGCTGGGCCCGCACTCCCATCGCCACATCACTAATACCAAGTGATGCTGGTTCCGCTACCCCACGGCCCACGGCCACCATCCCTCGTAAATTACGCTGCGTCCGCGCTCCCAGTGCCACGACCCCATCGCAAAGCACGCTGGAGTCGCGCTCAATCCCTAGTAAATTACACAGGTGTGCCAAAGGTATGCCGACGGTACTCTGAAAGTACGTCGGACAGACTCGCTGCAGGTACGCTCAAGGTACGCTGAAGGTGCGCGGTCTCTGTAGTGTGTTTTAACTAGAACCGTTACTGAAGATACGCCGAGGGTACGATGAAGGTACGCGTGTCCAAATCAGCGAAGGTACGCTGAAGGCACGCCGAAGGTAGACAGGAGCGGGGGGGACAAGGACAGACCCCCCTCTACCCCCGCTCCCCCAGACCATCGCTCCCCAAGACCCCGCAGACCCAGAAAAGAGGCCACACGCGACGGACCCAAACGAACGCATTACGGCGGGGCCACGCTCCCAGGCAAGCACCCTTGGTTCATCTTGGTTCTACTCCAAAAAACACTGCGTGCCTCCTCCCCCCGCCCTCCCCCCCAGGCACCGCGGAATCAGAAAGGGGCAACGCACGGCGGACCCATGAACGAAGCCATTACGACGGGACCGCGCTCCCAGGGCAACGATCAATCGTTAAGTACGTTGCGTCCGCTCTCCCTGGGCCACGATCACTCGCTCGTAAGCTACGCTGCGTCCGCGCTCCCAAGACCACGATCCATCATAAATCACGCGGCGTCCGCGCTCCCAAGACAGCGATCCCTCGTACACTACACGGGAGTCGCGCTCTCGAGTCCGCGGTCCATCGGAAATTCAGTCAAATTCGAGCTCCCAGGGCAACGATCCCTTTGAACTTACGCAGGGTTCACGCTCCAGGGCCACGGCCCCTAGTACTTTACTCTGGGTTCGCGCTCCGAGGGCAGCGATCCCTAGTACATTACGCTGGCTTCGCGCTCTCAGGGCCACGATTCCTTGTAAATTACGTCCGCGCCCCCAGGGCCACGATCCCTCGTCCATTACGATGTGTCCGCGCCCCCAGGGGCAAGATCCCTAATACATTACACCGTGTCCGACCCCTCCGGGCCAGGATCCCTCGTAAATTACGCTGCGGCCGCGCTCCCAGGGCAACGATCCATCGTAAAATATGCTGCGACCGCGCGCGCTCCCAGGGCCACGATCTGCGTAAATTGCACTGCGTCCGCACTCGCTGGGCCACGGTCCCCCGTACATTACACTGGGTTCGCGCTCCCAGGGCCGCGCTCCCTCGTAATTACGCTGCGTCCGCGCTCCCAAGGCCACGTCCCCCAGCAAATCTTGCGCTGTGATCTGGCTCCTGGAACCACCTGGGCATCCTGGGGCGCCCAGGCCGCTCAAGTTCTGCAGCACAACAAACGTTTCGCGCGAGGCACCCTCAAATATTTTCGGCGCGCGGGGCGCGCCATCCGCAAGCGGGCACGCCAAAGTCTGGTCGTTTCTCAGTTTCCGACACATTGCAAAGCCTCCAGACCTCCAGCCTGCGCAAAAACGCTCCGCACCCGTTGTTTGTTTCTTCAAAGGTGCGGACCCCGTTATCCGTCGAGGTTCCGAGCTGAGGGGGGCGCACTCTCCGCGCGGGCACACGGACAACGCACTTCTTCCACCAAAAATCACACTCTAGCAGCCAGAGTGTGATTTTTTGTTGCAAGCGAGCTGGAGTCTAGATCGGCATCTGTCGAGAAGAACTCCGCCGGCCCGCTGCAAGTCGATTCTGGGAGGTAGACAGCGACAAGAAACCCTGGGCCTACGCCCTTCCCGGGAAAAACTCATGAAAACAGCAGTGCCCCAAAACCCCCCCCGCCCCCGCCCCCGCCCCCGCCCCCGCCACCATCCACCCACCAAATCGGATACCTGCGTTTTGACCGTGTCCTCGCGAATGCCAGACATCTGGGTCGTGAGTTCTGCAAGGGTCGCCTCGCCTCTGAAGTCGGCGCCACTTCTGTCCTTGAGCTTCTCGATCTCATCAATGACGTCGGCTCTCAACTGAGCGATCTCTGCCTGAAGATGGGAAAGATCGCCAGGCCTCCTGCCGTCCTTGCTCTCATCGGCCACACTGGAGGCATCATCACGGAGCCCCGCCTGCTGGCTGCCCATCTCATCACGCATGCGAGATATCTCGAGCATGGCTTGCTGAAGACTCGCACGGCCCGTGGCGTGCTCGCCAGCCTGGACGCCATTGGAATCCACTGTGCTTCCGGCAGTCAGTTTGGCAGCCTCGCTCAAGACCGCGCGGACATCTGTGTTGCCGTGGCCTTCGCTCCGATCCTGAGTCAGCTTGGCGAGCTCGTCCAAGACTGGGGAGAAGTCTATGCTGCCGTGGCGTTCCCTCAGATCCTGAGTCAGTTTGGCGATCTCGTCCAAGACTGGGGAAAAGTCGATGCTGCCGTGGCTTTCCCTCAGATCCTGAGTCAGTTTGGCGGTCTCGTCCAAGACTGGGGAGAAGTCTATGTTGCCTTGGCTTTCCCTCAGCTCCTGAAGGGCTCGCGGCAAGTCCTCTCCAATACTAGCCTTGAGTTGGTCGATCCCTGCTAACACAGGAGACAAGTCAATGGCGCCGTCCCCCACTTTGGCAATCTCTGCCAGGACTGGTGAGAAGTCTATGTTGCCTTGGCTTTCCCTCAGATCCTGGAGGGCTCTCGGCAAGTCCTCTCCGATACTAGCCTTGAGTTGGTTGAGCTCTGCCAGCACCGGAGACAGGTCAATGGCGCTGGCTCTGGCCCCCACTTTGGCAATCTCTGCTAGGACCGGGGAGAAGTCAATGGCGCCCTGGCTCTCCCTCAGATCCTGGAGGGCTCTCGGCAAGTCCACCCCGATCCTGGCCTGCTCACACCTCAGCTGCTCGAGCTCTGCCAGCAGGGGAGCCAGGTCGACGCCGCGGCCGATGTCTCCGCCATCCGGGCGCGGAAGCTGTACATCCCGGGGAGCCCTCTGCTGCAGCTTGCTCACGTCTTCCCGCATATGAGACAAATCGACGACTACCTGCTGGAGAAGCTCGCTCACTCCAGACAAGCCTGCGCCGTCGTCATGGCGACGAATCTCCGCGAGAACTGGCGAGAAGTCTATCGAGTTTCTGCTCTTGCGCACCTCATCGATGACGGACGACAGGTCCACCTCGATCACACGGGTCCTGCAGGAGGGGGGGAGCACCCATGGAGAAACACAAAACGGCATAAACATGATCTCTCTGGGGTCCGCGCGGATTTCTTGCGCTGGACCTCCAGGGGCGGCGCCAGAGGCGCCGCCAGGGGGGCCCAGCGCCAGCCCAAGAAGTCAGCGCGCACCTCCGAAAGTTCAGAAGCAATATAGCCGGAGTGCAGTATCCCCAAACAGGGTTTTTAGACCCACTGCTGTTTCCAAGGTCGATTGCGTGCCCGTCCAGTGCGGGCTGGCATGGCATGTTAAAACATGCCTCCTCCTCCTCCTCCTCCTCCTCCTCCTCCTCCTCCTCCTCCTGCTCGTCCTCTCCTCCTCCTCCTCCTCCTCCTCCTCCTCCTCCTCCACCTCCTCTTCATCCCGAACGGCATCTCGGAGCCCAGAGTTGCGAGGATGTCTCCAGCGTAACGGGCTGGACCACCTCGCGCGCGGCATTTCGGACCCCAGAGTTGCGACGATGTCTCGGGCGAAACGTGCTGCGAGGAAGTCTCAGGCGAAACGGGCCGGACCACCTCGAGCGCGGCGTCTCAGAGCTCCGAGTTGCGGGGGCCTCCTGGGGCCTCCTGGGACCTCCTGGTGACCTCCTGGGGCTTCCTCCTGGGCCTCCTGTGGCCTCCTGGACCCCACCTGGGGCTTCCTGAAGCCTCTTGGGGCTCCCAGGGGGGGATATCTAACATGTGGCCGTCGGGGCCCCCCAAAATGGGGGGGGGGCCACAAGAGCAGGAAAAATCAACGAATCGACACCGGATGTGTATTAACTTGACACGTTCTGATAGGGGGCCTCCTGGGGCCTCCTGGGAGCCTCCTGGGAATCTCCTGCGGACCCCTGGGGCCTGTCCTGGGCGTCCTGCAGCCTCCTGAAGCTCTCTGGGCCTCCTGGGAGCCACATGTGGTTTTCTGGGCCCCCAGGCTGGACCACCTCTTGCGCAGCATCTGAGAGCTCAGAGTTGCGAGAATGTCTTGTGCGAAACGGGCCGGACCACCTTGCGCACGGCATCTCAGAGCTCAGAGTTGTGAGGATGTCTCAGGCGAGATGGGCCGGACCACCTCAGGGCATCTCGGAGCCCAGAGTTGCAAGGATGTCTCCAGCGTGACGGGCTGGACCACCTCGCGCGCGGCATTTCGGACCCCAGAGTTGCGACGATGTCTCAGGCGAAACGTGCTGCGAGGAAGTCTCAGGCGAAACGGGCCGGACCACCTCGAGCGCGGCGTCTCAGAGCTCCGAGTTGCGGGGGCCTCCTGGGGCCTCCTGGGACCTCCTGGTGACCTCCTGGGGCTTCCTCCTGGGCCTCCTGTGGCCCCCAAAATGGGGGAGGGGGCCACAAGAGCAGGAAACATCAACAAATCGGCATCGGATGTGTATTAACTGGACACGTTCTGATAGGGGGCCTCCCGGGGCCTCCTGGGAGGCTCCTAGGAATCTCCTGCGGACCCCTGGGGCCTGTCCTGGGCGTCCTGCGACCTCCTGAAGCTCTCTGGGGCCTCCTGGGGCTCCCAGGGTCCCAGGGAGGATATGTAACATGTGGTCTTCCGGGCCCCCAGGCTGGACCTCCTCTTGCGCAGCATCTGAGAGCTCAGAAATGCGAGAATGTCTTGTGCGAAACGGGCCGGACCACCTTGCGCACGGCATCTCAGAGCTCAGAGTTGCGAGGATGTCTCAGGCGAGATGGGCCGGACCACCTCGCGCAGGGCATCTCGGAGCCCAGAGTTGCGAGGATGTCTCCAGCGTGACGGGCTGGACCACCTCGCGCGCGGCATCTCGGACCCCAGAGTTGCGACGATGTCTCGGGCGAAACGTGCTGCGAGGAAGTCTCAGGCGAAATGGGCCGGACTACCCCGAGCGCGGCGTCTCAGAGCTCCGAGTTGCGGGGGCCTCCTGGTGCCTCCTGGGACCTCCTGGTGACCTCCTGGGGCTTCCTCCTGGACCTCCTGGGGCCTTCTGGACCCCACCTGGGGCTTCCTGAAGCCTCTTGGGGCTCCCAGGGGGGATATCTAACATGTGGCCGTCGGGGCTTCCCAAAATGGGGGAGGGGGGCTACAAGAGCAGGAAAAATCAACGAATCAACTTGACACGTTCTGATAGGGGGCCTCCTGGGGTATCCTGGGAGCCTCCTGGGAATCTCCTGCGGACCCCTGGGGCCTGTCCTGGGCGTCCTGCGGCTTCCTGAAGCTCTCTGGGGCCTCCTGGGGCTCCCAGGGTCCCAGGGAGGATATGTAACATGTGGTCTTCCGCGCCCCCAGGCTGGACCACCTCTTGCGCGGCATCTGAGAGCTCAGAGTTGCGAGAATGTCTTGTGCGAAACGGGCCAGACCACCTTGCGCACGGCATCTCAGAGCTCAGAGTTGCGAGGATGTCTCAGGCGAGACGGGCCGGTGTCTCGGGCGAAACGCGCTGCGAGGAAGTCTCAGGCGAAACGGGCCGGACTACCTCGAGCGCGGCATCTCAGAGTTCCGAGTTGCGGGGGCCTCCTGGTGCCTCCTGGGGCCTCCTGGGGACCTCCTGGGGCTTCCTCCTAGGCCTCCTGTGGCTTCCTGAACTCCACCTGGGGTTTCCTGAAGCCTCTTGGGGCTCCCAGGAGGGATATCTAAGCTGTGGCCGCTTGGGCCTCTCAAAATGGAGGGGGGGGCACAAGAGCAGGAAAAATCAACGAACCGACACCAGATGTGTATTAACTTGACACGTTCTGATAAGAGGGGGCCTCCTGGGGCCTCCTGGGAGCCTCCTGGGAATCTCCTGCGGACCCCTGGGGCCTGTCCTGGGCGTCCTGCGGCCTCCTGAAGCTCTCTGGGGCCTCCTGGGGCTCCCAGGGTCCCAGGGAGGATATGTAACATGTGGTCTTCTGGGCCCCCAGGCTGGACCACCTCTTGCGCGGCATCTGGGAGCTCAGAGTTGCGAGAATGTCTTGTGCGAAACAGGCCGGACCACCTTGCGCACGGCATCTCAGAGCTCAGAGTTGCGAGGATGTCTCAGGCGAGACGGGCCGGACCACCTCGCGCAGGGCATCTCAGAGCTCAGAAGTTCGAGGATGTCTCAGGCGGGCTCCCAGGGTCCGAGGGAGGATATGTAACATGTGGTCTTCTGGGCCCCCAGGCTGGACCGCCTCTTGCGCGGCATCTGAGAGCTCAGAATTGCGAGAATGTCTTGTGCGAAACAGGCCGGACCACCTTGCGCACGGCATCACAGAGCTCAGAGTTGCGAGGATGTCTCAGGCGAGACGGGCCGGACCACCTCGCGCAGTGCATCTCAGAGTTCAGAAGTTCGAGGATGTCTCAGGCGAGACGGGCCGGACCACCTCGCGCAGTGCATCTCAGAGTTCAGAAGTTCCAGGATGTCTCAGGCGAAACGGGCCGGACCACCTCTCGCGCGGCATCTCCGAGGTCAGAGTTTCGAGGATGTCTCAGGCGAAACGGACCAGACCACCTCGCGCAGGGCATCTCAGAGCCTAGAACTTCGAGCATGTCTGATGCGAAACGGGCCAGACCACCTCTCGCGCCGCATCTGGGAGCTCAGACTTGCGAGGACGTCTCAGGCGAAACGGGCCGGACCACTCCTCGCGCGGCATCTGGGAGCTCAGAGTTGCGAGGATGTCGCAGGCGTAACGGGCCGGAATACCTCGCGCACGGCAACTCAGAGCCCAGAGTTTGGAGGATGTCTCAGGCGAGACGGCCCGACCACCTCGCGCGCGGCCTGTCAGCCCAGAATTTCGAGGAGGTCTCAGGCGAAAAGGGCCAGAAGACCTCGCGCGCGGCATCTCGGGGCTCAGAGTTTGGAGGATGTCTCAAGCGAAACGGGCCAGACCACCTCTCGCGCGGCATCAGAGAGCGCAGAGTTGCGAGGATGTCTCATGCGAAACGGGCCAGACCACCTCGCGCACGGCATCTCGGAGCCCAGAGTTGCGAGGAAGTCTCTGGCGAAATGGGCTGGACCACCTCTTGCGCGGCATCTCAGAACTCAGAGTTGCGAGGATGTCTCAGGCGAAACGGGCTGGACCACCTCTTGCGCGGCATCTCAGAGCTCAGAGTTTCGAGGATGTCTCAGGCGAAATGGGCTGGACCACCTCTTGCGCGGCATCTCAGAGCTCAGAGTTTCGAGGATGTCTCAAGCGAAACGGGCCGGACCACCTCGCGCACGGCATCGGGGAGATCAGAGTTTCGAGGATGTCTCAGGCGAAACGGGCCGGACCACCTCTCGCGCGGCATCTTGGAGCTCAGAGTTTCGAGGATGTCTCAGGCGAAATGGGCTGGACCACCTCTCGCGCGGCATCTCGGAGCTCAGAGTTTCGAGGATGTCTCAAGCGAAACGGGCCGGACCACCTCGCGCACGGCATCGGGGAGATCAGAGTTTAGAGGATGTCTCAGGCGAAACGGGCCGGAGCACCTCGCGCGCGGCATCTTGGAGCTCAGAGTTGCGAGGATGTCTCAGGCGAAACGGCCCGGACCACCTCTCGCGCGGCATCTGGGAGCTCAGAGTTTGGAGGATGTCTCAAGCGAAACGGGCCGGACCACCTCTCGCGCGGCCTCTCAGAGCTCAGATTTAGGAGGATGTCTCAGGCGAAACGCTCAATCCCGGACAACTCAGAAACGAGAGTTGTGAGGATGTCTCAAGCGAAACGGCCCGGACCATCAAATTTTTGTGAGGATGTCACTGCTTAGCTTTCCCTCGGCCGGAGTTAGCTTCTATCACAACAGCACCCCGTTCAGCAAGCTGTTTGGGGAAAAACCTCGAGCGTCCGCGAGCGGTGTCTCTCCGCCTGCGCCAGACCACCCTCCCTGCACTCTTCGGTGGCAACTCATGGGACCCTCCCATACCATCTTGTCGGCACTTGCGAATCGACGCTAAATCGACCCTACTCGGCGCTAGTCGACGCTAAATCGACGCTAAATAAATGCTACATCGACGCTAATGGACGCTAACCGACGCTGAATCGGCAGACCTCATCAACTCCCAGACGCTGATCGGCGCTAGTCGACGCTATTCGACGGCATTGAGAGGGCACACCAGGCTCCCAAGATTTGCTACCGGAAGCACTCCCCCTGGGGCGAGCAGCGAGAGGCGCCGCCCGGGGGTAAAGTGAAGGGCGCCCGAGAAGAAGACTACACTCCTCTGGAGGCGCGCGCCGAGCGGCGCGCCGCCCGGGGGCGTGCAGCGTGCGGGGCGCCCGCGGAGAGAAGCCGCGCGCGCGGACCTGTCTGCGTCTCTGCGTACTGCCTGCTCCTCCTCCTCCCCTCCTCCTCCTCTCTCCTCCTCCTCCCTCCTCCTCGTCCTCTTTCTCTCCTCTCTCCTCCTCCTTCCTCCTCCCTCTCCTCTCCTCCTCCTCCTCCTCCTCTTCCCTCCTCTCCTCTCTCCTCCCTCTCCCCTCTTCTCTCTCTCCTCCTTCTCCTCTCTCCTCCTCCTCTCCTCCTCCTCCTCCCCTCTCCTCTCCTCCTCCTCCTCTCTCCTCCTCCTCATCTCCTCCTCCTCTCTCCTCTCCTCTCTCCTCCTCCTCCTCCTCCTCCTCCTCCTCCTCCTCCTCCTCCTCCCCCTCCTCCTCCTCCACCTCCTTCGGCCACCCGTCCTCGTCTCCCGGATGGCGTCGAGGACGGGGGTGAGGTCCGCCCTCGGGCCCCGTGGCCCAAGGCCACAAGCAGGGGACTCCGCCCCCTCTCCCTCCCTCCCTCCTTTGAGGCCTCCCAGATGAGGTTCGAATTGGTGGGGTCGGAGGATCGCGTTGCATCGCCGATGCATCGGCGATGCCGCGCCGATGCGTAGGCGATGCATCGGCCACGTCGGCGATGCATCGGCGCCGTTGGCGTGGAGGAAATCGGGCCCCACGAGCCGCATCCCCGATGCATCGGCGAAGCGGAGCGATCCTCTGGCCCCATCTACTCCGACCCCATCTAGGAGGCCTGGACTAATGGGAAGTCGGGGTGCAGCGCCGATCCAAGAAGTCCGCGCGGACCTCCCAAAGCTCATGCTTATGCTTATGTCGTCTTTCGGGCCTCAAGAGGAGGAGGCGGAGGAAGAGGAGGAGGATGAGGAGGAGGAGGAGGAGGAGGAGTAGGAGGAGGAGGGAGGTGGAGGAGGAGGGAGGAGGAGCAGGACGAGGAGGAGAAGCACGAGGAGGAGGAGCAGGAGGGAGGAGGAGGAGCAGGAGGGAGGACGAGGACGAGAAGGAGGAGGAGGAGGAGGAGAAGGAGGAGGAGAAGGAGCAGGAGGAGGAGGAGGAGGAGGAGGAAGAGGAGGAGGAGGAGGGGAGGAGGAGGAGGTGGAGGAGGGAGGAGGAGCAGGACGAGGAGGAGAAGCACGAGGAGGAGGAGGAGCAGGAGGGAGGAGAAGGAGCAGGAGGGAGGACGAGGACGAGGAGGAGGAGGAGAAGGAGGAGGAGAAGGAGCAGGAGGAGGAGGAGGAGGAAGAGGAGGAGGAGGAGGTGGAGGAGGAGGAGGAGGAGGAGGATGAGGGAGGAGGAGGAGGAGGACTGACTGACTGTGACTTGGATCCAACGTGTCGTCAACTGCCTCTGACACTACCTCTTGTAGTGCGGAATAAAAACTTGCAGCATCAATCTGGATCTGTCGGGGCAAGCCCCCTCGCTACGCACAAGTGCGCGGGTGCCATGTAGCACTCTGGCACTGCACGCACCCTACTCCTGCGCTGGCAGGCTAGGGGCATGCGTGCACTCGGATATATAATTATATGCAGCTGTCTTGCCTTAACGTGCTCCTCTCAAGCACTGGCGGAAAAAACGGCGGTTGCATTTGAGAGGCGTTTTATTCCTCACTTACAGCCACGTGCTCCGGAACAGCGTTTCCGGAGCACGTTGGAATATCTATGCCGCTGTCTTGCCTTTGCCGCGCCTGCCTCGGCCTCGACTCTTACCTTTGTCCTGCCGAACAGGCAGGGGGCGAGGAGTGAGGAGAGTGGGGCCAACTGAGGATTGCAAAACTGGCGCTGGCTGACTAGGAGCAGGAGCGGCACTCAGGAAGCCCGCGGTCTCCGGAGCTCGGTAGCGCTGACTGTCGCGAAACGCGGGCGGCGCCGAGCGCGGGGCCCCTCGGCTCCGGCTGCTCTGGCTCAAGTCTGGCGTCACGAGTCGGGCTCGCGTCTGAACCTGTGGAACTGGTTCTCCCACGAGCTCCAGTATCACTTCGTCGTGTGGACGAGGCGGTTCAGCTCGCGCTGGAGTGGCCCCCGCGGTGCTGCGCCCAGCTTCCGCTGGCCTCCCTCTTTCTTGATCTCGGCGATGATGATGTCCCGAATCAGCTTCATGTTGCGCTCGTGCAAGTCGAAGGAAAAGATTAGCCGCATTTTCTCCTTCTTGTTGGGGGCCTTGTTCTTCTTCGCCTGGAAGTGGGTGATGCAGCTGCCCAGCGGCTCCGACCCCTCCGCACAGACCACCGTGCGCCAGAACTCCTCGAGCACCTTCTTGGCTTCCGGGTCCACCAGGGTCGCCAGCCCTTTGATCGTCGCCGCTGCGATCACCAGGTGCGGCGGGCCGAGGGCCGCCGTGTCGGTCTGGCTGTCCACCATGTGTTGCTCCTTCAGCTCCTTGGCGTCGGCGTCGTATTGCTGGCCTGCTTGAATGGCGAACGTGGGGAGCGGCTTGGCTGCGTCCATCTCCCAGGCCTCGTACACTGTGGCCTGCAGGTCCTGTACGTCTTTGGCGACTACGAGCGCCAGCTTGGCCGAGGTGACCGCGATCTGCTCCACCCTGTCCCAGTCCTTGCCCTTGCCCGCGCCCTTGCTCTTGAACTGCTTGTTGGGGTCGTTCTGGTCCGTCGCCGCCGCGAGCCCCCTCTTGCCCGCCCACGCTGGTCCAGTGGCGAAAGCGTCCACCATGGCTGCGCCCCCTGCTGTGCCTGATGCCGCCGCCGCCGCCGCTTCGCCTGGCATCTTGTCGTGGAGCGCCGGCTGGGCGCGAGGCGGCCGCGGTCGGGGCCGAGGTCGGTCGGTGCGCTGGAGTCGGAGGCTGCAGAATTGTTCGGGGAAAATGGCTGCGGATGTGGGCAAAGAGCTGTTGTTTGTCGTTGTCCGCATACCCGCATATTCTGCATCTCTGGTCAAAGTCCTCCGCTGGTTTCATCGTTCTGCTTCTGTCCGAGGGGCATTGTCCACGCAGAAAGGCCTTCATAAGATGCCTGCCCGCTGTGCTCCGTTCCCCGAAAATCGTACCGCAATTTACACACTCATTGTTTATGGTCAGGAGGAAGGCGAGGTTGCTGAGCTTGTGCTTGCTTCGCATATGTGATATTAATGCTTTACGCGATCCAAAGCACATCCCGCACACCATACCTTCACACTGTGATCCTGGGAGAGTCGGCGCAGGCACAGGCATGTTTGGCAGCGTCGGCGCAGCAACATCGTCCATGAGCTCGCATCTCCACGGCGCAATCTCTGACAGGACCGTCTCCTCCTCCGCTACGTCCGCTGCTGCTATACTAGAGCTAAGGCCTGGGGGTGGGATGGTGCGGGCTCGGTAGGCCTGGCGGAGCTCCTTGGGGTCCAGAACACGAAGGGCCTCCTGGAAATCAGACTCAAAGAAGTTACCTGGTTCTATATCGAGGTCTCCAATATTACTCGCAAAGCTGTCAGTGCGGCAGGCCTCCTCTAGGTCTTTAACGATTCGCTTAGCCCATTCGTTACACAGTGGGTGAAGCGTACCATCGTCACAGACCGTCGGTTCTGTCTCCAGCCCCAGCTGTCCGAAGATAGCCGTCAGTAGCTGCTGATGCCGCGTAGGTTCCAACAGTACTTTACGAATCCATGAGAGACGTCTGACAGTGGCCTCCATCTGCAGTGGGAGAATACGCCAGTGCCTGAGAACATCGTAACTGGTTAGACTTCGAGTCGATCCGTCCTCCAAGCGCCTTGTAGCCTGTACCCTCATAGCTTTCCTGGCCAAACCTGCCACCGTCATGGTAAGTGTTCTGTACTCTGACTTCGTCGGGCAGTAGCTCTCTATGCAACTGAGACCTGCGTTCACAACTTTGCATATGAGGACCGAACGTTTCCATTTATATGGGATCCCCGCTTTGAACCAAAATCCCCCCATCTCCTTGAAAGCCCTGGTCATCGCATGCACACGTTGTTTCAATTCCGCTCCGAATGTGTTGGCCGTGTTTAGATGTGGTCCCAGATATCGTGCCGACTGTACCGTGCGCCCCGGAGGACGAGGAGGAGGAGGAGGAGGCTGGTCTCCTCTGGCCTGGGCCCTCCCCACGTCGTCGTCGTCGTCGTCGTCGTCGTCGTCGTCGTCGTCGTCGTCGTCGTCGTCGTCGTCGTCGTCGTCGTCGCCACCCTTTGCGTATTGCTCGGTGCCGGACCGCAGGCCTCGGGCGGCTTGATCTGTTCGATCGGCACAAGCAGCCCTCTTCTCAGAGCCCCACAGGTTTTCTGCGGAGAAGGAGGAGGGGCATGAGGGAGGGGACGACCTCAAAATCTCTCGAGTAACCCGTGCACTCCGTGGCGATACGCGGCAGAGACTGACCAGTGGCTTTGTTTACCGCAACGACCCAGAGGTAAACATTATTGACCCACGACACCGGAAAGGGATTTAGAACTGCGAGGCATGGGAACGTTTTCAAACACCTCAATTGGGCCATGGGCAGTGGCAATGCTGAAGATATCAATGGTGATGGTATTATGCCAAGGGCTGTGTTGTGCTGATCTGCGATGTGCCGCGCCGCATAGTGACGTGCCAGGGACGCGCCACGAAACGTGCCAATGGAAGTGCAAGGGGACGCAGCAGGGGACATGCCGTGTTGAACTGTGCCGTGCGCTACTATTGCATTGTGGGTGAAGCCGTCGTTGGCGTCAGAATCCTGACCGAACTGACTTGGATCTTAAGCTCGAGCTTTCTGAACGCATAGCTCAGGCGATTTGCAATCGAAACGCGCGAGGTGCTCGACCAGCTCGAGCTCAAGATCGGATTCAATTCCGCAGCCCTCCCTGGAGACACCCTCACCATTTGCTCAGGCATCAGGCCAGATGACCATATGCTGGATATTTCCATGTGTAGCCTGGACGCGTGAAGACGTGGTTCCAGCTCGGGGCAACCATGTTAGATACCCCTCTGGGTGGCCTGGACACGTGAAAACACGTGGTTCCAGTTCGGGGCAACCATCTTTGATGCCGCCCTGAGTGCCCTGGATATGGAAAAACACTTGGCTTCAGCTCGGGATCACCATGTCAGATACCCACCTGGGTGGCCTGGACACGTGAAAACACGTGGTTCCAGCTCGAGACCACCACGTTAGATACCCCGGTGGGGAATATGGAAAATCACCCACCGAAGAAACTGTGTCAGGTTGTTACACATCTGGCTGGTGTCGATGTGTTGACTTGTCTGGCTCTTGTGGGCCCCCACGCTGGGGGCGCCCAGACGACCACACGTTGAGACCTCCCCCCCATCAGGTGGCCCGCACACGCAAAAGCACGCAGTTCCAGCTCGGGGCAGCCATGTCAGATGCCCCCTCTGAGCGGTCTGGGCACGTGAAAAAACACGTGGCTCCAACTCGGGACCACCATCTGAAATACCCCCTGGGTGGCCTGGGCACATGAAAGCACATGGTTCCAGCGAGGGGCAAGAGGCAACCATCTTAGATACCCCCCCCCCCAGGGCGGCCTGGAAACGTAATTATCCTGGCGGAGGACCCAACCATACGCGAGTGTGAGAACCGCAGGGCAAGTAGGCAAGTGGGAAGAAGCAAGGGGAATTCCCAATGGGGCCACGAACCGTGTGAGGGGTGCGCCAAAAGGGGCGGGGCCGCCATGTGAACCCTGCCATACGAAACGTGCGAGGGGTGCGCCAAAACGTGGGGCCGCCATGCGAACCCTGCCACTGGGGCCTTCGGTGGAGCTCCCTATGGGGCCACGAAGCGCTGTACTGGGTGGGTGAAACGCAGGGAGGAGAGGAAGGAGGGGGCGGAGGAGGAGGAGAGGAGGAGGAGAACGCGGGGCACCGTCTCTTCAAAACGAGGACCCAACACCACAGGATGGTTGGGAAAAACACATGGTTCCAGCTTGGAACCACAATGTTAGATACCCCCTGGGTGGCCTGGACACGTGAAAATACATGGCTCCAGCTTCGGACCACCATTTTGGATATCCCCCCAGGTGGCCTGGCCACATGAAAACACGTGGCTCCAGCTCTGGACCATCATGTTAGATACCCCCTGGGTGGCCTGGACACGTGAAAACACATGGCTTCAGCTCGGGACCACCATGTTAGATATCCCCCTGGGTGGCCTGACCACGTGAAAACACGTGGCTCCAGCTCTGGACCACCATGTTAGATGCCCTATTGGATGGCCTGGACATGTAAAAACACATGGCTCCAGCTCGGGACCACCATGTTAGATATCCCCCCGGGTGGCCTGGCAACGTTAACACGCGTGGTTCCA
>CAUYUJ010014222.1:40000-45000 GCA_963575745.1 Prorocentrum cordatum
TGCTACTACTACTACTGCTACTACTACTACGTACTACTACTACTACTACTACTACTACTACTACTACTACTACTACTACTACTACTACTACTACTACTACTACTACTACTAGTTCTACTACTACTACTACTACTACTACTACTACTACTACTACTACTACTACTACTACTACTACTACTACTATACTACTATACTACTACTACTACTACTACTACTACTACTACTACTACTACTACTACTACTACTACTACTACTACTACTACTACTACTACTACTACTACTACTCCTACTACGAGGGGCCCGAACGACTAGCACCAGGAAGAGGTGCCCAGACGCCTCACGCCACGAGGAGCCCGAACGACTCACCACGAGGAGCCCGAACGATCAAACCAGGAAGAGGCCCCGAACGATTCACACCACGGAGGAGCCCGAACGATCACACCAGGAGGAGGGGCCCGAACGACTCACACCAGGACGAGGGGCCCGAACAACTCACACCACGAGAAGCCCGAACGACTCACACCAGGACGAAGAGCCCGAACGACTCACACCACGAAGAGCCCGAACGACTCACACCAGGAAGAAGGGCCCGAACGACTCACACCAGGACGAGAGGCCCGAACGACTCGAACCACGAGAAGCCCGAACGGCTCACACCAGGACGAGGGGCCCGAACGACTCACACCACGAGGAGCCCGAACGACTCACACCAGGAAGAGGGGCCCGAAGGACTCACACAAGGACGATGGGGCCGAACGACTCACACCACGAGGGGCCCCAACGACTCCCACCAGTCGTCGTCGTCGTCGTCGTCGTCGTCGTCGTCGTCGTCGCCGCCGCCTTCGTCGTCGTCGTCGTCGTCGTCGTCGTCGTCGTCGCGGTTGTGGTCGTCGTCGTCGTTGCGGTCGATATCGTCGTCGTCGTCGGGTGCGTCGTCGTTGTTAGGATCATCGCTGTGGTCGTCGTCTCCGCTAAATCCCTCTTGCCTCCCACCGCTTTCTCTCCCTCCTCCTCCGCCTCGTCCTTCTCCCGCTCCCACCACAAGGAGGATGTACAAGGAGGCGGGAGGAAGGAGGAACAGGGGAGATATGCGGGGGCAAGCGGACACACGCCTGAAAAACACGACTGTCGGCATGCTTCGCAAGAGTTGCTGTTTTGAGATGGGCTGGTGGGGATACGCGAAGCGTGAAGAATTTCAATTCGCCGCCCACCTCGACCTTGTTTATCTATCGCAAATTAAATTCGCCAGCCCACCTCAAGTCGAGGCCGGGGGGAAACAGCTAGAAAAGAAGCCTGGGCCAGCGCCCTTTCCGGGAAATCATAAACATGATCGACCCACGAACCCAGAAAAGAGTATAGACGTGAGGCATGGCAACGTTTTCAAAACACTTGACAGGGTGACGGGCAATTGCAATGCTGAATGCATCGATCTTGAGGTACCGTGCCGAGGGCTGTGCTGTGCAGCACCGTGCTGAATTGCGATGTGCCGTGCCGCGATTGTGCTCTATACCGTTGTGGATCGAGTCTTCCTTTGCATCCAAGTCCTGGCCGGACTGATCTGAATGTTAAGCTCGAGCTGCCTGAGCACATAGTAGCTGCCCCAGAGCTAATTGACAGGGGGACATGCCAGGAGGACGCGCCGCGGAACGTCCCAAGGGACGCGCCAGGCGACGTGCCAGGGAACGTGCCATGGGGACGCACCGCGGGACGTGCCGAGGGGACGCGCTACAGAACGTGCCAATGGACGGGCCACGGGACGTGCCAAGGGACGCGCCGCGCGACGTGCCAGGGGGACTCGCCACAGGACGCGACACGAACGTGCCAAGTTGCAATGCTGAATGTACCGATCTTGATGTACCGTGCCGAGGGCTGTGCTGTGCTGCGCCGTGCTGAATTGCGATGTGCCGTGCCGCGATTGTGCTCCATAGCGTTGTGGATCGAGTCCTCATTGGCATCCGAGTCCTGACCGAAATGTTCTGGATCTTAAGCTCGAGCTGCCTGAGCACATAGTATCTGCTCCAGAGCTAATTGACAGGGGGACATGCCAGGAGGACGCGCCGCGGAACGTCCCAAGGGACGCGCCAGGCGACGTGCCAGGGAACGTGCCATGGGGACGCACCGCGGGACGTGCCAAGGAGACGCGCTACGGAAGGCGCCAATGGACGTGCCACGGGACGTGTCAGGGGACGCGCAGCGCGACGTGCCAGGGGAACTTGTCACGGGACGCGCCACAGAACTTGCCAGGGAACGTGCCAAATTGCAATGCTGAATGTACCGATCTTGATGTGCCGTGCCGAGGGCTGTGCTGTGCCTGGGCGACCTGGACACGTGAAAACAAGCGTTCGCTTCAGACATTCTCAACACATCCTCCTGCTAGACATCCGCCTGGGCCAACTGGACCCGTGCAAATGAGCGTCTCGATCGAGACTTCCTCAACGCTCTAATCACGCTAGACATCCGCCTGGGCGACCTGGACGCGTGAAAACAAGCGTCTCGCTCGAGACATCCTCAACAACTCCTGATGCTAGACATATGCCTGGGCAATCTGGACGCGTGAAATCAAGCGTCTCGCCCGAGACATCCTCAAGACCTGGGCACGTAAAAACAAGCATTTCACTTGAGAGATCCTCTGAATTCTGGTCCCCAGGAGAGGATAATGTATAACCCAAAAAAGCGTTTCGCTCGAGACATCCTCAACCATTTCTGCAAAGCAAGCGTTTCGCTCGGGACATCCTCAAAACTAACTTCGCCGGCCCTCTTCGACCTCGTTATTTATCGCATAATAATTCCGCCGGCCCTCTAGCCGTCGAGGCCGGGGGGGGAACCTACTAAAAGCGAGCCCTGGGCCTATCTATGCCCTTTCTGAGAAAAAAACCGCCGATCCGGCGTGTGAGTTTCAAGGAGTCTCAGCTACAGCCTCGAGGCTGAGCCTCAGCCTCTGGGGGGGTTGCCGGGGTGGCTCTGCCGGGGAAGGGGGGATGGGGGGGGGGGCGAGTTTCCGGCGGATGCGGGGCGCTGCTTTTACAGAAGGCTCTAATCTCGAGGATGCGCTGGAAGGGTGGCCGCGGCCGCAAAAGTCTCTGAGGACGGTCTACGAAAGTCCCGAGACCCCGAAGGATCGCCCGAACACGCCCAAGATGGCCCCAAGACGGCCCAAGAGCCTTCCACGACGTCTGAAGAGGCCTCCAAGAGGCCTCCCACGATGGCCCCCAGAGGCAAAAATCGTTGATTCCCATTGGTTTTTTCAATGTTTTTGGGGTTGTCGCTTTTTTCGGCTTTCCGACGCTCCAAGACGGCCCAAGAGGCCCCCAAGACCGCTCGAAGACGGCCCAAGAGGCCCCCACACAGTCCCAAGACGGCCCAAGAGGGCCCCAAGGCGGCCCAAGAGCCGCCCAAGACGGCCCAATAGGCCCCCAAGACGGCCCCAAGAGGACCCAAAAGAGGGACGAAAAGCGGAAAAAATCTAGCCTTCCAGCCCACGAGGCCCCCAGGAGGCCCCAAGAGCCTCCAAGAGGGCCTCCGAAAGCCCCCAAGAAGCCCCCACGACGCCCTGACAGGCTCCTAAGATGGCTCAAAAAACGCCCCAAGAGGGCGTCCTTGCGCCGATAGGCTCGCCTCCACCGCTCGCACCACATCGTCCAGGCCACATGTTTCGTAACACGACTCCGTGCACGACGTATCGTGAGTTTCCAAAGTGATCGGCATCCTGTATGGAATTTTCATGTCATTATTATTTCCCGTCCCCACGGTCACTGCAAGCACCCCGCCGTTGATAGAACCACTGTTGCGAGATGGCTCTATTGACCCAACTGCATTCCTACGCCCTTTCGAAGGTAACCCGAGAAGTTTGTGCGTTTGAGTGTGCGCCCATAATGTCTGCGTCTGGAGAATAACACCGAGCGACCCGGATCGGCGGCACTGGCCGAAGGCCACTACAATATTCTGAAATAGTCACAAATCGTCAGGACATCGTCCCCAGTTCAATTTTTGACAATTTTTGAAATTCATCCTGTAGAGGGACATGCCCGACTGAAAGGCACACACCAAAAGCACGGCAGGTACACACGATAAGAAATCGCATCATAAGAGGTCCGTTTCGAAGACGCCTCGGGACTCCTTCGGGGGCCCAGGGCCATCGGGGAATAAGAAGCTGCCGTGGGGCACATGCGGCCAGGCTGGTTTCCCATCTGAGGAGCCCACTGCACTGGCGATACCCCTCGAACTTGAAAGGGCGACGGAGATGCACTAAGCTCACGGATCGACGCCCATCTTCACCATGTCGAAGCTGGCGGCACCCGCAGCGCCAGCAGCAGCAGCGGCGGCAGGCCCTCCGCTAGCCTCGACGCCCTTGAGCATGCCGCCAAGCTCCTCGGGGTCGCTGCGTCTCCCCCCGACCAGCCTCATCGTCGATCCCGCGCGATCGGGGCGAGGGGCGAGGAGACGAGAGATGCGAGGGACGAGGGGCGGGGAGGGGAGGGGAGGGCGAGGGGCGAGGAGACGAGGAGACGAGGGGCGGGGCTCCTCACGAGGGAGCAGGAGCAGGAGGAGGAGGAGGAGGAGGAGGAGGAGGAGGAGGAGGAGGAGGAGGAGGACGACGAGGAGGAGGAGGAGGAGGAGGGGGAGGAGATCGATGCCCAGATCGGACCCGAAGCTCACTCTCGTGGACGACGTCGTAAATGCCGAGGGGGCCAGCCATTGGGGGAACCCTGGTGTGCGTTCCGACCCTGGATTCCTCCTCCTCCTCCTCCTCGTCATCATCATCATCATCATGACCACCACCACCACCACCACCACCACCACCACCATCATCATCATCATCATCATCATCATCATCATCATCATCATCATCATATCATCTCATCTAATCTCATATCATCCCAGCTCAGCTCATGTCATCTCATCATCATCATCATCATCATCATCATCCCCTTCACACAACCCTCATCAGCAGCACCATCATCATCTCACAACCACCACCACGACCACCCACCACCACCACC
>CAUYUJ010014222.1:50000-85000 GCA_963575745.1 Prorocentrum cordatum
CCTCGTCTCCCCTTCAGCCTCAGCTTGCGCAGCTTGAAGCCGACCGGTCCGAAGCTCTAGCACGCGTCCTTGGCCCTCTTCGCATGCAAAGGGCCTCCTGGTAGTACCTCTTGCAGCACGATCAGCTCCGAGGTCTCTGCCCTCTGCGACCGCCTTGACCTTGATCCCAAGCTGATTGAGCCTGGACTGCACCTGGAGCGCGGCGCCGAAGTCCGACGTGAAGATCAGCGTCTTGTCCGCCAGGCTGAGCCCGTGCTGCTCCAGCCCCCACTTCAGCTTGCTCGTGGCCATCGTGAGCTGCTCCGTGACCGCCCCCTTGCTTCCGACGACCTTGATGCTGATGTCGTCGAACCAGGCTCGCGGCATCGGCTTGGGCAGCGCCGAGGCGACGTCCATCATGTGGCTGAGCACCGCGTAGACCACCGTCTTGGCCACGTTGTTGGAGTGCCTCGAACCCGCCAGGATCGATCTGTCGGCCAGCATCGGCTCCGAGCACAAGTTCTTGCACCTCAAGATTCGGGCTCCCGAGTGCTGCAGCAGCAGCATGGTGAGGAGCCTCGGGCAGAAGTTCAGCCTGAGCGCCTATGGGACGAGGGTGTCGATGCGCAGGCTGTCGTAGAACTTCTCGATGTCTGCCAGCGTGCAGCCCTGGAAGATGCCGAGCGCGTCGCAGCACTCGTCCGAGAGGATACGCCTCAGCGCCTCCCTCTTGCAGCTGTTGCCCGCCACCGCCGCGTCCCACTCGCGCTCCTGCTGCTTCGCCCACTCCCTCACCGCGGGCCTGTGGAGCTCCCAGCAGCGCACCAGCTGCGGGAGCAGGGCCAGCGCGCGGTCGCCCTTGGCTGGCTTGGGGATAATCATGACCAGCGCGTTCAGGAGCTGCCAGGGCCACATCAGCTTCAGCTCGCACTCGTTGAACAGGTCCACGATGGCTTGTCGCCCCGCCGTCGGTAGCCGACGGATGTCGCTACAGCAGAGCTTGTCTACTCCTTGGCCCTTGTCGGGCTCCCCCGCGAGGGCGAGGTCCAGGTCGTCGACAGCCCACTGTGGCGCGTCCACGGCTGCCGCTCGCCTCCTGCGGTCCCCGAGCAGCTGCGTGCGCGTGCCGTTGGCGACCTCCTCGCACCTCCAGATCTTCGCGAATGCCTCGGCCTTGGCGTCCACGATCTCCATCGGGCTATCCGTCACGCCCGTCTCCGTTGCCAGCTCCTCCTCGCGTCTGCTGGGCGGCTTGGTGATCCTGTGGAGCACGCCTGGCTGCCTCTCTGCGGCGGCTAGCCACCGCCCAAAGCTCCGCGTGCTCTCCCTCAGGTCCCTGTTCGCTGCCGCTCTCCTCTCCTGCTCGGCCTGCATGGCCATGCCCTCGACGATGGCCACGTCGAGGTCCTCCAGCGCCGCCAGCCTCTGCCACCAGATGCTGCGGTGCAGGTGTGCCGTCTCCGAGGCCTCGCGGCCTGCCTGGGGCATGCCGTCGTAGGCCAGCTCTCGTCCTGCTCGGGCGAGCTCCCGCTGCTGCTTCGCGCCTCTGCCTCTCCTCCTCAGCTTGGCCAGCATGGTGAGCAGGACCTCGGCCCTGGCCCACCAGTCGGCGCTGTGCTCGCTGTACTTCAGCCTCCTCTCACCGCACTCCCTGGAGTTGGTGACCTTCAGCTCGTAGGCCTTGCCGCGGCCCGTGAAGTGGCGCCTGTCCACGGGGTCGATGCGGCAGGCCATGCAATAGAACCTCTCCAGCGTGCCGATGGTGTTCGCGAAGCGGTCCCCGAGCTCCTTCGCCGCCGCCGCGCCCACCTGGTAGGCCGCGCAGCTGCTGATGTAGGAAGGGATCTCGGAGGTCTCGCTCTGCTCCTGGTCCTGCAGGGCCTGCGCTGTCTCCCAGACGTGGCCCATGGTGGTGGTGTCCACTCCATCAGCCGCCTCTCGGATTCTTCTCCTCAGGACGCCCTCGTTGCTGCTGCATTCTGGCTCGGGCGAGGCCCCCCGACTATGCCGCTCGCTGCGTTCGCGGTTCTCGTGGCATCCGCGGGCTGAGCCCCCCCCCTCGCGTTCAGTCTGTCGGTTTCCCAGGGCATGGGTCCGCTCTGTTAGTTGCGAGGTCCTGTCTACCACAATGTTGGTCACATAGTCCGCGTCATGCCCTCTGGGCTCGTCAGGGACCTCCGCCTCGAAGCCTTCTGTAATTTGCAGCAGCTGCTCCTCTTCGATGTGATCCTCAAGATCTGCGAAGGGGTCCGCGTCCACATCTGACCATCCTGGCGTCGCTCGCATCCTTGTCGAACCTGGGAGGCCAACCCCACGGTTCGCACCTGACTCCTTTCCGCCCATCCTTACACAGTCTGCGCCCTCGGCGCCTGGGTTAGCCCCCGCGGGGAACCCCGCCCAGCCAGCCTCGACCGGCGCCAGCGCCTCCCACCGTGCGTTGTCCAGCGCCAGCTCGAAGTCCTGAGGCGGTGGGCGCTGCTCAAGCTCCTCCTGGCCTCCTCCTCCAGCCGCTGCTGCCCGCGCCTGCGCTGCTGCCTCCTCCCTCACTCTCCTCCTCGTCCTCTTGCTGCCTGGGCATGGCTGCTTCTTGGGTCGGGGAGGACGAGGGAAGGGCTGGGGCATGCGCAGCGAGCGGGTCCTCGTCTCCTGGGTCTCGGCGTAGAGCGCGAACTTCAGCCCGATGTGCGGCTTCCACGGACGTCGTAGACCGCTTCCACGCTCTTGATCAGCTTCTGCCCTTGCTCGTTCACCAGGGCGTAGTCTATCATCGACTCGTGCTCTCCCATCTGGCAGGTGAAGTCGCCGTCTGGCAGCGAGACGATGGCTGACGCCCCCATAGCTGCTGGCCAGCCTGAGTCCCACATCTCCGTCGGCGCCTTGTTGAAGTCGCCGCAGACGATCCATGCGCCGCTCAGCCCCTTCAAGAACGAGGCGAGGGCCGTCAGCTTGCGGGCGTTGATGCCCTCGCGCAGCGACTTGCCAACGTCCAGGTAGAGGCTGATCACCGTGATTGTCGCCCCCTTCAAGTGCCACGTGACTGGTGCCCAGTCGCACAGGTCCAGGTCGGCTCCCCGCTCCCCGCCCACGTCGGTCGTCGCCTTCGTGACTGTGCTCTGTCTGGCCTGGCACCGAAAACTCGAGGTCCGCAGATGCCCCCTCATGACAACCGCCGTCCCTCTGCAAGAGCCCCTCTCAGAGCGCGAGCTGGGGCTCGCCGCCGTGAAGCACGCCTTGTATCCCAACTTCACAAGTTCGCACTCCACGGAATCTAAATTTGAGCGGCCCACGTGCGTCTCCTGGAACGCGTAGGCGTCGTACCCCTGGCCAATCTTCTGCTTGGCCATCCACAGCCTGGCTGTGGGTCCCCAGCTGGTGAGGTTCGCGCAGAACAGCGCGCGCTCGCGGGGCTCGGCGGCGCCACCTCCTTTGCGCCGAGCTCCGCGCGCCTGTCCTCAGGCCGCGGCTGCCCCCCCTGGGCTGCCTGCGCCTGTCTGCCCCCTCAGCTGTCTGGGGTACTCCTCTGCCTCCGCGTCTCCTCCTCCCGCAGCCGGTGGCGTCCCAGCCGTTGGCGTCGAGGCCGCAGTGGGGGGGGCTGCTGGCTGCTGAGGCTCGGCAGCAGGCGTCGCTTGCTGCGCGGGCTCCGCTGCGCCTCCTCCCTCAGCCTTCCTCTTCTTCGCCGCCTGGTGGATCGTGGCCTGCTGCTCCGCCGCCTTCAGCTTCGCCGCCGCCAGGTGCTCCTTCAGCTGCGTCGAGAAGGTCTGGGCGTTCTCCTTCATCTGGGCCACGACCGTTTTCTTCACCTCTTCCACTTGCTTGCGGCCCTCCTCGTCCAGGTCGGCGGCGGTCAAGTTCAGCTCGCGCTCTACGTCCGCTGCGAGCTGGCCCGCTGCCAGCTCCTCCACCTGACCGCTGACCAGCTGCTCCAGGACGCCTTTCGGCGGGTCGCGGCCCTCCGCCTGGATGGCCTCGAGCTCCTTCTCCGCCTTGAGCACCGCCGCCGCCTTCACGTCTAGCTTGGCTCTCGCCTCCTGGGCGACTGCGTCCGCTCTCTTCTTGGCCGCGAACGCCGTCGAGCATGCCCGGTTGGCCTCCTGCAGGGCCTTGGCCGCGATGCCTAGCCTCTGCGCCCTTGACTTTGGCGGAGGCTCTGGCGCCGCGGCCTTGATCGCAGCTGCCGCTCCCTGCAGGGTCCTCGAGATGGCCTCGCCACTGGACAAGTTGAAGTCCCCCAGCGTGTCCGTGAGCAGCTTCAGGGCGTGCGAGCCCTTGTCCGCGCCCTTCGGCATGTTCTTGGTACTGCTCTGCTGCTGCTGCGGCCCCCTGCTGCTGTTGGCGCTTGTGCTGCTGCTGCTGCCGCTGCCGCCCCAGTCCGACTTCTTCGGCATCTTGGGCTTCGGCAGGGCGGCTCTGCAGTTGCACTGGTAGTTCGTCGCCTCCAGGCGTGTGCTCCACCACCACTCGCCACAGGCCTTGCACACCACGTAGGCCTTGTCGGCGCCCGCCTTGGCCCCGCCCTTGACCATCTTCGGCGCCGCACTGCCGTGGTGCGCGTCCAGGCGCTGGGCGTCCTGCAGCTGCCGCAGCCGCCTCCTCGCGCCTGCCCGCAGGCGCCGCTCCCTGCGGTGCCAGGCGGGGGAGCGCGACCGCGCACGGCGCCCCTCCGTGGGGCTGGGGGCTATGGCTCCGCGGGCGCGCGCCCGCCGCGGGCAAAATGCCCGCGCCCCGCGCCGCGCTGCCAAGCCACCTGGGGAGGAGGAGGGGGGAGAAGGAGGAGGAGGAGGAGGAGGAGGAGGAGGAGGGGAGGAGGAGGTGGAGGAGACGAGGAGGGAGGAGGTAGAGTGAGAGGGAGGAGAAGGAGGAGGAGGAGGAGGAGGAGGGGAGGAGGAGGAGGAGGAGAGAGGAGGAGGAGGTAGAGTTGAGAGGGAGGAGAAGGAGGAGAGGAGGAGGAGGGAGGAGGAGGAGGAGGAGGAGGAGGGATGCTGGAGGCTGCATGATGGGTGCTGTATTGGCCTGCCTCCGACGAGGCAGGTCCGAGACAAGAGAGGGTGAAACAGGCTGGGAAGAAGGGCGAATATGCGGACAAGGGAAGAGGAGGGAGAAGGAGAAAGGAGAAGAAGAAAGGGGAGGAGGAGGAGGAGGAGGACGAGGAGGAGGAGGAGGACAATAAGGAGGAGGAGGAGGAGGACGACGAGAGGGAGGAGTAGGAGGCGGAGGCGGAGGAGGAGGAGAAAGCTGTAGGCAAACTGCTCACGCAAGCTTCCGCAGAGATTGACATGCAGGCATGGGAAATGTTTAAACATGTATGGAGCCACTGACAAAATAAAAATCCAGCTTTCACACAGATAAAAGCCCAGAGCACACATCACTTCTGCTGACCCGCCAAGCCCTGCACAATAGGCAGGAAAGCAACATTCGAATTCGCACCAGCTGCCATCAGCCGAGAGGCCAGCACCAAAGCTGGGGCCCTCAGCGACGGCTGCTCTTGCAATTCCGAGAGCACGGCATCGCCATCAGCGAAACGGCAAAGCAATTCAACATCCAGGTCGTCCAACTCTTTCGTGTCATGTGAGGCACCAAACTGTAAGCCCGTGGCAAGGCCTTCATTATCAGCCCCTAGAACAGAGGCAAACGTGCAAACAGGAGCGCCTGCAACATCTGGCTGTTCCTCAAAGACGGGCTCGATCACATACGAAGCCTCCGTCATATGTTTCTTCTTGCGCCGATTTCTTTTCTTCTTTGACTTCGGGGCAACGTCCGTAGCGCCAGCTGCCGCCGAGGATAAAGAGGAAGACGAGGAACCCACATCACACTCGATATGAAAACCGCCACTGTGGGCTGACGTGTCAGAGACACCGCCACTGCGGGCTGACGTGCCAGGGCCAAAGGAAAAGACATCGCCACTAAGGGATTGCATGTCACAGGCCTCAACACCGATGTGCGACTCCAGGGCACCGCCACTATCAGCTAACATGCCAGAGCCTTCCTACGAGACACCGCCGTTCAGGGCTGACAGGTCGGGGGCTACACCTTCGCCACCAGCATCAGGAAAGTCGCCGTCGCCAATGTAGAAGGTCAGCGCCTCCGAGGTGGCGTCCTTGGGATTCGCAATCCTGCCGGCGGAGTCGGAGGCGCCGGCGGCGTAGCCGGGGCAGGCGGCTAAGGTGGCCACGAACCCATCGCCATAGCTTCGACATACGCCATGTCCGGCTGCTGGCCAGCCGGCGACTCCTCCTTCAAACGCTTGACGATGCTCTTGTAGTCGTTCAGCATGTGCTTGCGGCGCCTCTTCCTGGGCGCCGTTGGGAGAGAAGTGCTCGTAGTAGCGCCCTGCGCGACAGAAGAACCCGACGCGTCTTCCGCCATGGCCTTGGGAAGCAAAGCGGGCTCCTCCGTAGCAGCCTGGATGGGAGACGAACGGGAAGCCCCAACCCGTGGAGAGAAGGGCGAGACCACCGGAGCCTCCACCTGCGGCATCACCTGCTTGTCGAACTGCTCCTGCGCCATTTGCTGCGCCTCCACTGCGAGGCGGCAGCGCTCCCAGCGCGGAGGCAACTTCACTGGCGCCGACGCGTCCTGCTCCTCCGCCGCTGGGTGCCTGCAGCCAGGTGCGGGGGGCGGCAACGGCAAGTGGCTGAACTGGCGCTGCAAGTCCGCCATCGAGAAGAAAAACCTCGAGCGAACCGAAAGACTCAGCAAAGGCTGAGACGCGCGCCCCGAGGTCGCCGTTGACGAAGTGCACCGGCACGAACAGGCGCAGCTCGGGACCCTTTGATACCATGCACTGGTATCCCCCAGCGTTCACTGCGGACGCAAGGCGGAAGCGCTCAAGCCAGCAACACAATGGCAATCAGCCCTGGCGAGGCGCGAGCCGTCAAGGATCCTGAAAATGGCTCGAGCCTGAGCTTGAGAGGAGGAGGAGGAGGAGGAGGAGGAGGAGGAGGAGGAGGAGGAGGAGGAGGAGGGAAGAGGAGGAGGAGGAGGAGGAGGAGGAGGAGGAGGAGGGGAAGGAGGAGGAAGAGGAGGATGGAGGAGGAAGGCGGAGGAGGAGGAGGAGGAGGAGGAGAGGAGGAGGGGAAGGAGAGGAGGAGGAGGAGGAGGAGGAGGGAAGAGGTGGAGGAGGAGGAGGAGGAGGAGAAGGACCAAGGAGGAGGAAGAGGAGGAGGTGGAGGAGGAGGAGGAGGTGGAGGAGGAGGGAGGAAAGAGGAGGAGGGAGGAGAGAGGAAAGGGGAGGAGGGAGGAGGAGAGGGGGGGAGGACAAGCTAGGTGCGCTCGCGTCATATCTGACATCCTACCCTCCCTCCCATCCCTTACCATGGCGTAGATCCCCTCTCTACTCGCACAGTCGGATGTCGAGCAGGGCAATGATCGCGAAAGGGTACGCGATGCATTGTAGAGCACGGCATGGCATGGCGTAGAAGAGCACCGCAAAGCGTAGTATCAACCTAGCATTGCATTGCATGCCGTGGCATGGCACGGGAAATGACGCCAGCGCTGCAGCGGGAGCACGAGTCGAAACGAGCGGAAGCGCGGAAATGAGGCCAGCGCTGCAGCGGGAGCACGATTCGGAACGAGCGGAAGCACGGAAATGAGGCCAGCGCTGCAGCGGGAGCACGATTCGGAACGAGCGGGGCCCGAAAATGAGGCCGGCGCCTCAGCGAGAGCAGCATTTTGAAAACAAATGCAAGCGAAAACCCAACTCCCGGGAATCCTGTGTAAACAAAAAAAAAACGCGGGGGGGGGGGGTCGAACACTCCCAGCACGTCATCAGGGGAAGAGGGAGAGTAGTATTCATGGTGAGCAATTGTGGCGGAGGGGGAGGAGGAGGAGGAGTTTTTTTTCCCCCACCGCAGGCGCACACACCAAATCCACGTGTCAGATCCGCACTAAAAATCTCAATGCAAAGGGGCCGCGCAGCCAACATGCAGGGAGGGGGGGAGAGGCAGCAGCAGAGGCAGGCACAGAGAAGCGGCGGCGGGTACTCTGCTCCGAGTGCACATGATCCCTGGCGGGCGCGCCCCCCCAGGCACACAGGACAAAAGGGGATCGACACTCGAGCATCCGTCCCATGCCACACTCACTCCACGGCTGACCGAGGGCCCACCCAACACCGCAGCAAGCAAGAGCAGACAAAAGGGGCACGCCCCAAAAACGAGAACCCAACACAAAGAGGGGGGGAATACCTGATGGCAGGCCGCCACTGTGCCTCGAGCATCGTCGGGAACCTGAGGGCGAGCGGGGAACACTCCCTCGCTCCCTCGCGCGGGGCGGCAGCCGGGGCGCCTCGAACTTCGTCGGGAACCTGAGGGCGGCGGCGGGGCGCAGAAGAGGAGAACGACCTCCTCCGCGCCAGACGCAACGGGTGTCTGGAGGCGCCGCGGCTGGCGTCGCGGGAAGGCCACCCTACCCTACCGAAGCAGCGAACGACCCACGGCCAAGCGAACCAGACCGCCCGCCCGTCGGGGAACCTGTAGATCACGGACGCCAGGAGAGAAGCGCGGGCAACGCGGCAGAGAGAGGCGGGGGGGCGGCGCGGCAAGAGAGGCACACTCTCCCGCGCACCGTCCAGTCTTCGCCTGCAAGCGGAGAGGTCACAGAGAGCACAGACAGGCTCTCACAACCCAGGCTACAACACGGGGCCCTGAATTAACCAGAATAATCAGTGCAGAAACGGCACAACAGAAAGTAAACCTCGGAAAACCAGCCAGCCAACCCGAGAGACCCACCAGGGTCCCATCACACTCTGACAGCATCATGCATGGACCTAAATCTAGAGGGGCCACAGGGGAAAGGGGGAACAAAAAGAAAAGGGACACGGCAACTTAGGAGAGGGGAGGCACGGCAGGAGAAGCAGGGGAGGCAGGGGGAGGGGCGGCAGCAGCAGCAGGCGCCCGCAGAGCACGAAGGGCCTCGTTAAGCCTGGGGTGCCGACGGGACAACTGCCGAAGCATGGCTTTAATCAGGCAGTCCCCAGGCTGGACCGAACCAGTCCTGCGAGCATTGTGCGCTGCCAAAAAACAATCTATGAAGGCACACCCCACTAGGTCCCGAGACCGTCCCCACTGTGGCCCCAGACAACAGAGCGTGAGGAGCCAGTCCTCACCCGTGAGAGCCTCGGCCCAGGTCCTCAGAAGTCCACCACGGGGGAATATGTCAGTCAACCCAGCCTTCAACTTGGGGCACACGCGATAATGCCTCAGATCGTCATTGGCCACATCCAGAGGACACCCAAATGCGCAGCCCACCACCGCGGTATGCAGACGACTATAGGTACATACTCCTCGGCAGAGCACTCTAAGGACCCCCGTGACGAGGTGCATCGTGCTGTCCTTCTCCACTTTACGCATCCTCTGGGCAAGCACCTGAAAGTCAGCAACAGTAAAACGGTCGGGGCCCACCCACTTGGACACCCTCTGCACCATGGTGCGGAGGGGAACAGTGGGGTCGCGGAGTCCTCTGAGCTTGCGCATAGCTTTCTTCTGAAGGGATTTCTTTGGGATGGGTTCCAGGGTCGGGATCGAGAAATTGCCTACTCCATTCACCGTCGTCCTTATCCAGGAAGACTTCCACCAGGGCCAGCTCAGTCCAGCAGGAATGAAGTTATCGTCATCCAGGGAAACCGTCAAGGACTCCATCTCATACTGGACAGCATCAATACTGGAGCAGGACATCAACACCCGAAACTTGATAGCCTTCGAAAAACAATCGATGTCCAGGCACTCTAGAGAGGCCCCCAGCGCCCGCAAGCCCGTCAGCATCTCTCTCGAGAAGGCATGGCGGGGACCAGCAGTGATCACCTGAAGGGCCTCATTATACGCCTTCCGAAGAGCCGTAGTCACAGGACAGAGTTGTAGCTGGTACGCCAATATCGGCATGCAGTGCGAGTGAAAAAGACGAATAGTCTGAGGAAGTCCAAGCCCTAGACCACGGAGCCTCCGAACCGTCATCCAGAACTTGGGAATGGTATTGCTCCATACTTTATCCAAAGCACCAGGCCCAAGCCAAAATCCCAGGTACAAAACAACGCGAACAAACCCAATGCGATGATACTCACTCCCCTTGGCTCGAAGGTGGGCAACTAATCTATCAGGATCAAGCGAGCCAATCACCAATACCTTACATTTAGGAATGTTCAACCCCAGTCCTACCGCATGTTCCAACTTACGGAGGAGCGAGAGCGCCGGCTGAAGGTCCGTCAGGATGTTGGGAAGGCAGAGCGCGAGATCATCAGCGCATGCTCTAATTCGGGGGACCTGGCCAGTGAGCCTAGACCTCATCCAGCGCAATACTGGGTCTAGCGCATAAGCGAAGAGTAGCATCGGCGCAGGATCTCCCTGCCGCACACCACGTTCCACCGAAAACTCGATACCAGTAGTCCCAGGGAAATTGATAACAGCCACATTGTCACGGTATAACTCACGATAAAAACCACAACCTTCACCAGGAACACCCATAGCATCCAAGACCGCTAGGATCCAGGAGACGATCAGAGAGGGGAACGCAGCCTTAAAGTCCGTGAAGAGAATTCCCGATCGATCCCCACCAGTAAGCATCTGACGAAGACCCCACCATTCAATCTCAACCACGTTGTCAAAGAGCCCACGTCGCGCGACCCCCCCTCGCTGGATCGCGTCGATCACGGTCGGAGCAGCCCGCTGGAGGCCGATGGAGAACGCGTCGCTCAGGAGCTTCGCATCGGTGTTCGCAAGCGTGAGAGGTCGAGTCTTATCAGGTGACCGAGCGAGGGCCGCGGGGTTCTCGTCGTCTTTGAGGTCTTTGGGCAGAAAACACATCCTTCCACGACGCATGCACGCAGAGACAGTACCCCACCGACGCCTGATACATCTCCTCATAAACAGCAAAAAGAACTTCAGCGCACCCCCCCCCCCCCCCCCCCCTCCTCCCCCACCAGCGTTTCAGCACCCATACGGAATGCCATCCTCCCCAGGAGCAGAGCGATGCTTGAATTGGGCCCGCTCTATGAAACCGTCGACCTCCGACTTCCACTGCGAAGGGCCCAACTGGATCGGCTGGGCATGGGCGAGGATTTCAAGCCAAAGGGTCCGATCAGGTTCCTTGGCGGCAAAAATCGCTTGCCAATGGTCCCGAAGGGCCTCAGCAGAGGCCGTCGGGGAAGGGCAAACTTGCCCTGCGCTGTCCAGGATTCCAGAGAGCCCGCATCGCCGACGCATCTTGGACCAGGCTCGACGAAGGTGTTGCAAGCCTGCCATTGCCTTAGCCTTAGACTTCTCGTCCTCCTCCCATCCGTCCATCGCCCGCTCCTCCGACTCATGCCAAGCATCCTTCAGAGACTGCACCAAAGCACCCAATCCTGCTATATCCACGCATCTCTCATGGTCAGGATCGAAGTACTGAAGCAAGCGCGGATGCGCACGGATCGCGCGCACACACTGGTCCAACCTGCCCATGCGCCACCCACGGAAGGCCATCATCGCAAAGTGGAGCTTCTCACAATTCTCTTTCGGAGGCTTCATCCGAAGCCGAGCCTTGAACTGAAGGGCCATCTGCCGGAAAATCTCCTTCACCCGAGCCAATCTCCCGAGGGGTCAGATCCTTGTCGATTTCCATAATAGCGCTGGCACGCAACTCATGGTAAACACAATGACGGGACATCCATTTAGGAATCTGGGTGGACAACGCTGATGGCATTCTCAGAGCGACAGTGGCAACAACGGGGATATGGTCGGACGAGGCAAATGTCTTCACTGCATGTCCCAAGGTATTAACTGTCACAGCTAAGTCATTCAGAACGGGAGCAGAGAGGGAAGTGTAGATGCGGTCCAGGCGGGCAACCCCACGAACTTCCCCCTGGGACACACCCCGCCGTGTCGGATCAGCTTGGAAAAGCTCCGCCCAAGACCCAAAGATAGACTGAAATGCATCGGTGTGTTCCCTATCTCCTGCTAGCCACGTGCCAGCAGTGCGGAACCGCCCCTCCTCCACCTCCATAAAGTTCCAATCCCTTGCAATCAAGCACATGGTGTGCGCAGACAAAGGAAGGAAAGCCTGAATCACACAAAGGTACCTGCGATACATCGCAACATGATCCGAGGTGTTCGGCATGTGTGCATTGACAATCACTAAGTCCCCACGACATCCTTTCAGGTGCGAAGCGAGAACTCGGCCAGCAATCGACGGGAACGGAGAAATCGATTCGAACTGCGAAGCCAGCTTACTCGAGATAACAGTAACCACACCACCCCCAGCTCTCGGATCGATCATCGAATGGTGAATAACTGCATTACGGCAACGGTCATCCCGCTGTAACATCTCCACATCCGACACTGTGCCATGAGTCTCCTGTAAACACACAGCGTCGAACCTGCCGACAAGACCATGCATCTGCTTGTACCGCTGAGCTGCCAATGGAGACGACGTAGAGTACGAGGAGAAGAGAGCACGTGTGTTCCAAGAGCACAGGGTAAGCGCAGAGGAGGGAGCGAACACCGCATTCGCTCCAGAGGACGGGTCACCAGGGGTAAAAGGTCTGCCTGAATTCAAATTAAAACACGGGTTGGCTGGCTGAGCACCGTCCTGGCTAGTCGGAACACGGGTCCGATGGTTTCCTCCGACAGGCCCCGCATCCCAGGGGGGGCCCGAACCAACGGGGACCCGACAAAAATCGCCAGGCAGCGCACTGGGAGTCCCGAGGCAGGGTGCGCCAGAACAACTGTGGGCCTCACACAAAGGGCCGAATCTGAGCAAAAAGAGTTGCAATACAGCCTGCATGATCGCCTACTCCGAAGGTTCCGAGGGCCTCAGGAATCAGAACAAGTTCAGGACGACCACGCTCACGGACCGTGACCTTCGCCAGAATCACTAGGTGAGTCGCCGTAATGAGGCCGTATATTTGACCGCCGAGACCATTGCTGCCCACCTGGAAACCTTTCTCCCCCAGGACCTTCCCGATGATAGCACGAGTCTGCCCGAGGTAGTAGAACAACTTACGGCTAGCGGGGGGCAAGTCCCGACGCGCACGGAGCTCCCATCCCTGGTTATCGATCGGGTTCCGGCACACAGTCTTACCAATAGTCTGGCTCTTCCCAAAGAACGCCGTGCATGACAGAGTGCTGTGGAAGTCAAGAATCACCTTCCTCGTGAGAGAGTATGCTCGAACGATCGGCCCCTCCCCTGCTGGACTGCGCGCGGCGACAATAGGGGCCACCGCTTCCTTGAGAGACGCCTCCAGAAGGGGTTTTTCAAATCCAAGGACAACAAGACGGGTGGCACTGGCTTGGTCAGGCCCCGACGTACGCATCATTTTCCGACGCCCTCCTTCCCCTTCTCCTCCCACGAGCTCGAACTCCGAGTCGGCACGAGTCGACGAACATGCTGAGAGCTTCTGCTGTAGTTCCTGCATCTGACCTTCGATCTTTGTCACTGCTGCAGCAAGCTTCGCATCTGTGTCAACCGAGACCTGGTGGATCGCTGCGTCCTGGGATTTCTTAATCTCTGCCCAACGAGCCTCCGACCGACGACTCAACTCCGCGAACTCCTCCTGCATACGGTCGAGGTTGGACCCCATCACTGTCATCTGCTTACTGAAAATTTCAAAGTTCTCGGTATGCGAGGAGAATCCTTCCTTCACTAACTTCGTCAACGCGTAGATCTGCGCTGACACCTCGCTCTGTACCTCGGGCGAGGCGGGTGGCACACTTCCTCCTCCCGCCCCCACAGGGGCAAAGGATGGTGAACTCTCTGGAGAGCCGCACATGGAGCCCGTCATGCGAGCGCCCTCGGCCATGGCTGGAAGAGGGGACAGGGAAGCCGGCCGCAGGCGCAGGCGCGCGGGCCGAGAGGGAGGGAAGCAGGGAGACCCGCGGCGCGGGTCGGGGAGAGCCAGGCCACGCGGGTCGCGCAGACCACCCTGAGCCGATACGGCTTGAGCCAAAATGGCACGGAAGGAGTGGGAGAGGAGTGGGAAGGAGTAGGGTAGGAGACGGGAGGCGGAGGAGGAGGAGGAGGAGAGGAGGAGGAGGGAGGAAGGAGGGAGGAGGAAGGAGGAGGAAGGAGGTAGGAGGAGAAAGAGGCCCAGGAGATAGGAGAAAGAAAGGCAAGAGGAGGAGGAGGAGGAGGAGGAGGAGGAAGAGGAGGAAGAGGAGGAGGAGGACGAAGAAGAAAGGTCTTTTAGTCAACGAGTTCCCGGTTCCCGGTTCCCGGCTCCTGGTTCCCAGTTTGGTTCCCGGCTCCCGGCTCTCAGGTCCCAATTCCTGGTTCCCGGTTCCCGGCTCCCGGCTCCCAGCTCCCGGTTCCCCGTTCCTGGTTCCCGATTCCTGGTCCCCGGCTCCAGGTTCCCGGTTCCCGGGTCCTGGGCTCCCGGTTCCCGGTTCCCGAGGACCGACGAAAACGCCCGAAAACCTCGAACCTCGAACCCGAAACGCTCCCCCCGTAGCGTTGCCCCCGACTGAGGGGCTCCGCCTCCCCGTGGCAGGCGACGAACCTGAGGGGTTCGGGCTCCCTGTTAGGAAATAGGAAACGAAGCAAATACCGATACCGCTACTCCGCGGACCTCTCCTGGGATGCGTTCGGAGTGCGATTTCGACGCGAATCCAACCGTGGTTACGAGGGAATGGTGGCGGCATCGGCGCCTTTTTCTCCTCTGACCCGCGGCAGGCGGCCCTCTTGTTTCTCTAACGAGGCGAAGCAGACTTCCCGAGGCTGAGATGCAGAAGCTTAACTATCGAGCATGCTGCCCTGCAGTGAACTGCGCGCGCTTTCACGCTGGCGGGCAGAGCACGCGAGGTCCCGATTGAGAGGTCACGCAGGGGAGTGTCGAACAGCCGAACGCGGGTTCGTGAAAGAGACGGGCATCAGCCTGTGACGGCCGAACAAGTGAGCCACCTGACCCCTCGGCCAAGTATAGCTCAAGCTACTCCACTCGCCCATCCATTGCTTTGAGGAGGAAGGGCCTCCCTGGTCTTGGGGTGGAGCCAAGAAAAACTTCGTTCTGTCCGCCACACGCGCGATCGACGGGCCGCGCCTACCCAAAAATGTTCTGCCCGAGGGGCACAGGGGCATTGAACGCGACATGTTGGAGGACTCTCTCTGGCGACTCCAGCCCCGCACCGCCGCCGCGCTCAAGGAGCAGAGCGCAGCGGCGCCGAGTGCGGCCGACGCGGCCGCGCCAACCACGTCATCACCGGGCGCTGGGGCTGGGGTGGGAGAGCCTGGGTTTTTTTGTTTTGAGGGCGCGCCGCTGGATGACCCCAAGGGGGGGGGGGGGGGCCCCCCCCCCCCTTTTCCCCGATCCGTCGTCGGGCCCCCCCCCCTCCCGTAAGGGTGGTATCTTTGCCTAGGTGGCTTTTGTGTTGTCCTGCTTTATCGTCCCCTTCCACTGCCCCTCTCTCTCTCTCTTTCTCCCCCTCCCCCTCTCCCTCTCCCTCTCTCTCTCTCTCTCTTTTTTTTCTCTCTCTCTCTCTCTCTTTCTCTCTTTCTCTCTCTCTCTCTCTCTCTCTCTCTCTCTTTCTTTCCCTCTATCTGTCTCTCTCTCTCTCTCTCTTTCTCTCTCTCTTCCGAATTGGATTCGAATTGGATTATAATTTGATTCCAAATGAAATGCGACGAATCCGTATCAATTGGATTCACATTGAAATCTAATTGGATTATAATAGGATTTCAATAGGAAGAGAGCGGATCCCCTATCCACATGATTTCTATTTTGATTGTAATGAGATTCCGATTGGAATTTGATATAGAAAAGGAAAGGATCCCGCATCAAGAGGATTTCGCTTGGAATCTAAGTGGGTTCTAATAAGATTTCAATAGAAAGAGAGCAGATCCCATATCCAGAGGATTTCTAATTGGATTCGAATGAGATTCCAATTTGGATTTCAATAAAAAACCGGATCCCGCATCCAGAGAATTCATGTTGGAATCTAATTGGATTCTAATAGGATTTCAATAGGAAGAGAGCGGATCCCATATCTAGAAGATTCTAATTTTGATTTTAATTCGATTCCAATTAGACTCCAATAGAAATAGGACGGATCCCGCACCCAGGGGATTGGTATTGGAATCTAATTGGATTCGAATCTTTTCATCGTTTATATATATATATGTATATAATCAAAAAACGCTGTGCGTTCCAGCTTTCTTAATCTGAATCAATACAAAACGCTGTGTTTTCAGTTGTTTTAACTATCGACCAATGAGAACGTTATCTTTCACATCGCTTCCTAAATAATCTAACACAAAAACTCTGTGTTTCCAATCTCTTCACTGACAAATCACTAAACACGCTGTGATTCCCAGCTCTTTCTTTCATTTAAACTCAATAAACCAAAAACACTGTGTTTTCAAATCTCTTTAATCAAAAGTCAATTGAACGCTATGTTTTCTCACCTTTGTAGTCGAAAATCTAATTAAAAAAAAAAATCCTATTTTTGAATCAACGCTCTCTCTATTTTCTTATATATATATATATATGCTCCCCCCCACCCCCCACATGATAATACACATCTCCAATTCATCCCTCCCGGCATCATAACCCGTTCCTTCCTCCTGTTTTCTTCATGGTGGTTTGCTACGTTGCAAACCGCAATTCCGTCGATTGCAATCCAAACGCTTCAGCGCGAAGCGACTTCAGTCTTTCGCGGCGCATTGCAATCCAATCTCACCATCTCATGTTTATGATGCCCCTCCTCCTCCTCCTCCTCAGCATCCTACTCCTTCTCAACCTCAAGCTCCCCCTCCCTCTCTTTCTCTTTCTCATCTTTCTTCTTTGAAGCTTTCTCCACCTTCTCCTCATAATTGTCCTCTCCTCCTCGTCCTCCTCTTCCTCCTCCTCCTCGATACCAAACGCATTGTCCTCCTCGTCCTCCTCCTCATGTTCCTCCTCTACCGTCTCCCAATCCTCCTCCACATCCTCTTCCTCCTTATGTTTGTCTTCTTCCCCCCCCGCTTCAAAATCAAATGCATTGGCCTCAACTCTTCTTTTCCTCCTCCTCTTCCTTCTCCTTCCCCTCGTCCTCCTCATTCTATGAATCCTCATCCACTTCTTCCTCATGTTTGTCCTCATCATTCTCCTCCTCCTACCCCCTCTCACTTTCAAACTCCTTGTCCTCCTCTTCCTCCTCCTCCTCCTCCTCCTCCTTGTCCTCTTCATCTTCCTTCTCTGAATCCTCCTCCATCTCCTCTTCGGCATGTTGTCCTCCTCCTTCTCCGATTCCGCAAATTTAAACTCATTGTCCTCCTCCTGCTTCTCTTCCCCTCCTCCTTCTTTAAATTCTCCTCAAGCTCTCCCTCATGTTTGTCCTCCTCATCAGAATCCTCCTACTATTCTTCCTTCTCCTCCTTCTCTGAATCCTCATTCATCTCTTCCTCCTCCTCCTTCTCCTCCTCCTCCCAATGTTTGTCCTCCTGCTCATCGTCTCCTCCTCCTCCCCCTCCACCACCTCCTCCTCCACCTTCTCCTCCAAACCATATTTGCCCTACTCCTCAAAATTGAGCCCCTTGTTCTCCTCCTCCTCCTCCGCGTCATCTGGTGAATGCCGAGCTCCAGTGGCACTCCAGTGGCACCAGCCATAGTTGAGCAACATCCTCCCCCATTTTCCACCGCCTCTTCCTAGCTGCGGAGCGGCGTTCACAACAAGTTTTGTGAATACTGATTCGTAGCGGAAGGTTGCTCGCAAGGTTTGTTGTGGAGTTGCATTCGCAATTAGATTGGAGGGTAACGCCTCGAAGTGGAGAGGAGGGGGCTGAGTGATCAGGAGCCGTAGCAGCAGGAGGAGTAGGAGGAGGAATAAGAGGGGGGTGAGGAGCATGACGAAGGTGAGGAGCAACACCTCACTCACAAAACTAGGTGTGGAGCGGCGTCCACAGCTAGTTTTGCGAGTAATGTGTCGTAGCAGGAGGCTGCTCGCAAAACTGGTTGTGGAGCTGCGTTCACAACTAGATTTGCGAGTGACGCCACGAAACGGAGAGGTGGGGGTAGAGTGAAGAAACGAAGGAGGAGGAAGGGGGGAGGAACAGGAGGAGTAGGAGGAGGAAGAAGAGGAGGGTGAGGCGCATGACGAGGGTGAGGAGGAAGACATCACTCACAAAACTAGGTGTGGAGCGGCGTTCACATTTAGTTTTGCGAGTAATGTCTCTTATCAAGAGGCTGCTCGCAAAACTGGTTGCGGAGCTGCGTTCGCAACTAGATTTGTGAGTGACGCCATGAAGCGGAGAGGTGGGGTTGAGTGAAGAAAAGAAGGAGGAGGAAGGATGGGGAGGAGCAGGAGGAGTAGGAGGAGGAAAAAGAGGAGGGCGAGGAGCATGACGAGGGTGAGGAGGAAAACATCACTCACAAAACTAGGTGTGGAGCGGCGTTCGCAGCTAGTTTTGCGAGTAATGTTTCGTAGCAGGGGGCTGCTTGCAGAACTGATTGGGGAGCTGCGTTCACAACTAGATTCGTGAGTGACGCCACGAAGCGGAGAGGTGGGGGTAAAGTGAAGAAAAGAAGGAGGAGGGGGGAGGATCAGCAGGAGTAGGAGGAGGAAGAAGAGGAGGGTGAAGAGCATGACGAAGGTGAGGAGCAACACCTTACTCACAAAACTAGGTGTGGAGCGGCGTTCACAGCTAGTTTTGCGAGTAATGTTTCGTAGCAGGAGGCTGCTCGCAGAACTGATTGGGGAGCTGCGTTCACAACTAGATTTGCGAGTGACGCCACGAAGCGGAGAGGTGGGGGTAAAGTGAAGAAAAGAAGGAGGAGGGGGGAGGAGCAGCAGGAGTAGGAGGAGGAAGAAGAGGAGGGTGAGGAGCATGACGAAGGTGAGGAGCAACACCTTACTCACAAAACTAGGTGTGGAGCGGCGTTCACAGCTAGTTTTGCGAGTAATGTTTCGTAGCAGGAGGCTGCTCACAAAACTGGTTGTGGAGCTGCGTTCATAACTAGATTTGCGAGTGACGCCACGAAGCGGAGAGGTGGGGGTAGAGTGAAGAAACGAAGGAGGAGGAAGGGGGGAGGAGCAGGAGGAGTAGGAGGAGGAAGAAGAGGAGGGTGAGGAGCATGACGAAGGTGAGGAGCAACACATTACTCACAAAACTAGGTGTGGAGCGGCGTTCACATTTAGATTTGCGAGTAGTGTCTCTTATCAGGAGGCTGCTCGCAAAACTGGTTGCGGAGCTGCGTTCGCAACTAGATTTGTGAGTGACGCCATGAAGCGGAGAGGTGGGGTTGAGTGAAGAAAAGAAGAGAGAGGAAGGATGGGGAGGAGCAGGAGGAGCAGGAGGAGGAAAAAGAGGAGGGCGAGGAGCATGACGAGGGTGAGGAGGAACACATCACTCACAAAACTAGGTGTGGAGCGGCGTTCACAGCTAGTTTTGCGAGTAATGTTTCGTAGCAGGAGGCTGCTCGCAGAACTGATTGGGGAGCTGCGTTCACAACTGACGGGGGGCAGCCGACGGCCAACGCTGCCCTGTTGAAGCTACACGATTTGATTATCATCCTCCTGCTCTTGAAAAAATATCGTTTGCCAGATTTTCCAGATTTCCAAGATCTTCCCAGAGATGGCCCTGGTGAAAAACGCTGTGTTTTCCTGATATTCCTGACCTTCCCAGGGATTATCCCTGAGAAAACGCTGCGTTTTCCTGATATTCCTGATATTCCTGACATTTCCAGAGACTATCCAGGCGCCGAGGCCTCCTGGGGCTGCCGAAACATTGCCCTGGTGAAAAACGCTGTGTTTTCCTGATATTCCTGACCTTCCCAGGGATTGCCCCTGAGAAAACGCTGTGTTTTCCTGATGTTCCTGATATTCCTGACATTTCTAGAGACTACCCTGCAGGCTCACGGTAGTCTCTGGAAATGTCAGGAATATCAGGAATATCAGGAAAACACAGCGTTTTCTCAGGGGTAATCCCTGGGAAGGTCAGGAATATTAGGAAAACGCAGCGTTTTCCACCAGGGCAATGTTTCGGCAGCCCCAGGAGGCCCCGGCGCCTGGGTAGTCTCTGGAAAAGTCAAAAAAACACAGCGTTTTTCACCAGGGCAATGTTTCGGCAGCCCCAGGAGGCCTCGGCGCCTGGGTAGTCTCTGGAAATGTCAGGAATATCAGGAATATCAGGAAAACGCAACGTTTTCTCAGGGGTAATCCCTGGGAAGGTCAGGAATATCAGGAAAACGCAGCGTTTTTCACCAAGGCAGTGTTTCGGCAGCCCCAGGAGGCTTCGGGAAGCCCCAGGAAGCGTTTCGGAAGACTCGGGAAGGCCAGGAGGCCTCAGGAAGCCCCAGGAAGCCCCAGGCCCTCCCCCCCCAGGGCGCGCGAGGAAGAGGAGTAGCACAAAAAGAAATATGTATGATCATGTGGGGGGGGGGGCTACCATATATATATATATATATACACACACACACTGTGATTTTGAATTTCTTAACAGAAAACACGATAGCAACGCTTTGTTTTCCAATGTTTTGAATCAAAAATCAATATAAAAAACGCTGTGTGTCTTTTTTTAATACACCAATCAATTTAAAGGCTGTGTTTTCAAATTTTTGAATGCAACAATGGATTAAAACGCTGTGGTTTCTAATCTGTTTACGCAAACGCCAATTTCATCCACACGCACACACATATTTATATATCTATATATATATGTGTATTAATGAGCACGCTCTGATTTCTAGCTTTTTTTTTATTTTTCAAAATCAATTAAAATGATATGTTTTCCCATAGTTCCAATTGTTTCCCATATTTTCAATCGGAACGCTGTATTTACAAATTTTCCAAGGTTTTTCAAGGTTTCGGGCACGGCAACGGGGCGACGCGCGGTGCCCCGCTGGAAAATTTGAAAGCTTTGAAAACACAGCGTTTTCTAATTTTTTCAATGGACAACGATGAAACCACACTGTTTTCTAATCTTTTAATTTAGAATAGTTGGGGAACAATGTGTTTCCCGATTTTCTATACAAAATTATTTGACAACGCTGTTTCATTTGTTTCTTTAGTACAAACCAGCAAAAACGCTGTGTTTTCAAATGTTATACAATAAAGCGTTGCCGAGCCGGCCCGTTGCTGAGCCCGAAACCTTGAATAATATAAGAAAATTCGGAAACACGGGAAACAATTGGAATTATTGGAAACACACAGCGTTTTATTACCTAACAGCTTTTGCTGATAGGTTTCTAATAGGGTCAAAAGAAAGCATCTGGACTCCACAGGGGGGGTCTGGGCGGGTGCCGGGGAGGAGGGCCGGGAACAGAGCCGAGCTCGTTTTAAGCCAACAGTCACACACTTCGTGCTCTTCGACCTCCCAGAACTCCATTCCCGGGCCACATTTTGAATAACCGGAGCCAACTGTAGGCCACTTCGTGCTCTTCGACTTCCCAGAACTCCATTCCCGGGCCACATTTTGGATGCCCGGAGCCAACTGTAGGCCACTTCGTGGTCTTCGAGTTCCCAGAACTCCATTCCCGGGCCACATTTTGGATGCCCGGAGCCAAATGTAGGCCACTTCGTGGTCTTCGAGTTCCCAGAACTCCATTCCTGGGCATGATTTTGAATGCCCGGAGCCAACTGTAGGCCACTTCGTGTTCTTCGAGTTCCCAGAACTCCATTCCCGGGCCACATTTTGAATGATGAGGAAGGCTGAGGCTGAGGCTGAGGCAGGCTGAGGCTGAGGCAGGCTGAGGCTGAGGCCGAGGCTGAAGGCAGACTGAGGCTGAGGCTGAAGCAGGCTGAGGCTGAGGCAGAGGCAGGGAGGCTGAGGCTGAGGCAGGCTGATGCTGAGGCAGGCTGAGGCTGAGGCTGAGGCTGATGCAGGCTGAGGCTGAGGCAGGCTGAGGCTGAGGCGAGGCCAAGGCTGAGGCAGACTGAGGCTGGCTGAGCAGGCTGAGGCTGAGGCTGAGGCTGAGGCTGAGGCAGGCTGAGGCTGAGGCTGAGGCAGGCTGATGCTGAGGCAGGCTGAGGCTGAGGCAGGCTGAGGCTGAGGCTGAGGCTGAGGCAGGCTGAGGCTGAGGCAGGCTGAGGCCGAGGCCGAGGCAGACGGAGGCTGAGGCTGAAGCAGGCTGAGGCTGAGGCTGAGGCAGGCTGAGGCTGAGGCTGAGGCAGGCTGAGGCTGAGGCAGGCTGAGGGAGGCTGAGGCTGAGGCTGAGGCTGAGCAGGCTGATGCTGAGGCAGGCTGAGGCTGAGGCCGAGGCTGAAGGCAGACTGAGGCTGAGGCTGAAGCAGGCTGAGGCTGAGGCTGAGGCAGGCTGAGGCTGAGGCTGAGGCAGGCTGAGGCTGAGGCAGGCTGAGGCTGAGGCTGAGGCTCATGCAGGCTCAGGCTGAGGCAGGCGGAGGCTGAGGCCGAGGCTGAAGGCAGACTGAGCTGAGGCTGAAGCAGGCTGAGGCTGAGGCTGAGGCAGGCTGAGGCTGAGGCTGAGGCAGGCTGAGGCTGAGGCTGAGGCAGGCTGAGGCTGAGGCTGTGACTGCGACTGCCGTTGCCGCTGCGACTGTCATCGCGAATGCGACTACGACTGCGTGAACAACATAATTCTACAACTGGATTCTCATCCGAATCTTAAGGGGAATGCTTCCAGATATTCTCCTACACATCGCTGTTAGGTTGCTTTGCCGGGATATGTTTTATTTTATGGCTTATGGATCTTAAATGAAAAAGCTGAGAACGCAGCGTTTTCATTGATATCAAATAAAATATGCGAAAACACAGCATGTGAACCATTTGTTGCTGAAGCGCTGTAAACACACAACGTTTTAGTGATTTTTAACTAAAAAATGAAATAACATATAAAACGCACACAACAACAAAAAAACAGCGTTTTGATTTGCTTTTGAATTAAAATATAGAAAAACATATTATGTTCACTGATTTTTCATGTTTTCGCATGGAACCCTAAGTGATCTTATCAAAAACCATAAATGCATGAAGTAATAGTGTGTTCGCGCGCTTACGCCTTCAATCGTTTCTAAAGCGTTTCCAATATGTTTCCACCCTCGTGGCGCATCTGTGGCGCCGCTGTTTTTTCTGGCATGTAGCGTTTTCGAACCGAATCCTAAATAATCCTACTAAAAGCCATACATTCATGAAGTAATAGTGTGTTCGCACGCTTACGCCTTCAAGCGTTTCTACTGCGTTTCCCATATGTTTCCACACTTGTGGCGCATCTGTGGCGCCGCTGTTTTTTCTCGCACGCATTGCTTTCATACAGAATCCAAAATAATATTACTGTAAAACTATAAAAACATGAAGTAATAGTGTGTTCGCGCGCACGTTTACGCCTTGAAGCGTTTCGAATGCGCTTCCCACATGTTTCCACCCTGGTGGCGCATCTGTGGATATGCATACGTTTGCCTTCTTGCAACGCCAAATCAAGAAACCATCGCGTTTCTGCCCGCGCTCTCTGCAACGAGTCCACGCTGTCTTCAGCCCGAGAAGCCCGCCGACTCGCTTCCGCCCGCTCCTGCTCGGCTCCCGCGAAGCTCCTCCAGCGAAGCACGTTTCGACCACATCCCGCAAATGCTCCATTCGTGCTCGCACACTGCAAGAGGAAATGTGGACCTAAAGGCATGCGAGAGATAAAGAGAGAGAGAGAGAGAGACAGAGACAGAGAGGGAGAGGGAGAGAGAGAGAGAGAGGGAGAGAGAGAGAGAGAGACCAAGAAACAGAAAACGAGAAATGCGATGAGAAAGCCGGAAAACACACAAACCACCTAGGCAAAGATACCAACCCCACCCCTCCCTTTCCCCCTTTCCCGATCCGTCGTCGGGGACCCCCCCCCCTCCCCCCCTTTCCTGGTCCGTCGTCGGGGACCCCCCCCCTCCACCCCTTTCAAAAGAGGGGGGAGGAACTTCCGACCCCCCCCCTTTCGCCACGGCGCCCTGGTCTCCGGAACCCGACCCCGACCACCCCTACCACTAATCCTCACCCTTGCCCTAACCCCCAAACCTAACGCCAAACCCAAACCCTAGCCCCAAACAGCACTTTACGCACTACTCACTACCCACAATTCACTATTCGCTACTCACTACTCACGTCTCACTACTCACTACTCACTACTCACTACTCACTACGAACTACCCACGACTCACTACCCATTACCCACTACTCACTACTCCCTACTCCATACTCACTACTCACTACAAACTACTCACCCATTACCCACGATTCCTTACTCACTACTCACTAAACACAACTCACAACCCACTAGTCACTAATCACAAATCACTACTCACTACCCACTAACCACTATCCACTACTTACTATTCACACTTCACTACTCACTACTCACTGCCCACAACTCACTACTCACTATCCACTACTCGCTACTCCTTACTCCCTACTCCCTGCACAGTACCCACTACTCACTACTCGCTAATCCCAACGCCCTACTCGCTACCCGATACGCACTAGTCACTACTCACTACTCACTACTCACTAGGCCCCCCCTACTCACTGCTCACTACTTCCTACTCCCTACTCACTACTCCCAACGCACTACTCACAATGTACTACCCAGTACTCGATACTCACTACTCACTAAACACTACTCACTGCCCATTACTCACTACTCACTAAGCACTACTCACTACCCACTAACCACTATGTACTACTTGCTACTGAATACTCACAGTTCACTACTCACTACGCAGTGCCCACAACTCACTACTCACTATCCGCTACTCGCTACCCAATACGAAATATTCATTACCCGCTACGCACTACTCGCTACTTCCTACTCCCTACTCCCCAATCACTATCCACTAGTCGCAAGTCGCCACTCAATATTCACTACGCACGACTCACAACTCACTACTCACCAATTTCTACTCGCAATTTCCTAGTCACTACCCACTACTCAATACCCACTTCTCGCTTCTCACTAGTCACTACTCACTACTCCCCACTCACTAGTCACGCCTCACTACTCACTGCTCGCTACTCCCTACTCGATACGCACTACTCCCTACTCACTACTCACGACTCACAACTGACAACTCCCTCCTCATTACTCACTACTCACAAGGCCCTACTCGCTACTCACTACTTACTACTCGCTACTCCCCGCTCGCTACTCCATACTCGCTACCCGCTACTCGCTACTCACCACGCACTACTCACTACTCTCTACTCACCACGCACTACTCACTGCTCACTACTCACTCCTCGTTATTCGCTACTGTCCACTCCCTCATCCCTACTCCCTGCGTATTCTTCACTACGCACTACTCTCTACACACTACTCACTCCTCACTACCCACGACTCATAATTCCTTACTCTCTACTTCCTTCCCACCACTCACTACCCACTACTCGCTACTCACTACTCACTAGTCACTACTCTCTACGCACTACTCACTACTACCACTACCCATTACCCACTACTCACTACTCACTACTCACGACTCACGGCGCACTACTCACTATCAAATACCCACTACTCACCAATCGCTACTCGAAACAGTCTACTCTCTACTCACTACCCGAGAGGCCCCCTCCCCAGCCCCCTGTTCGGCGCAAAGGGGGGGAGGGGGGGGGGTTCGAACCCCCCCCTTTCCAGCGCCGAGGTGGGGAGGGGGGCGGGGGGGGTCCGGGCGCCCCTCCTCCTTTCAAGGCGCGGAGGGGGGGGGGAGGTCGGACCCCCCCCCCCCGTTAAGAGGGGGAGGGGAGGGGTATCGAAAATCTCACCTCCCCTTTGAAGGGGGGAGGGGGGGTTCTGCGAGCTGCGAGCACCCCCCCCCTCTTTTGTGTATTCAAGGCCATCCACAAGCGCGCTTTTCACCTAACAGCTTTTGCCGATAGGTTTCTAGTGGTGTCAAAAGAAACATCTGGACTCCACAGGGGGGTCTGGGCGGGTGCCGGGGAGGAGGGCCGGGAACAGAGCCGAGCTCGTTTTAAGCCAACAGTCACACACTTCGTGCTCTTCGACCTCCCAGAACTCCATTCCCGGGCCACATTTTGAATAACCGGAACCAACTGTAAGCCACTTCGTGCTCCTCGACTTCCCAGAACTCCATTCCCGGGCCACATTTTGGATGCCCGGAGCCAACTGTAAGCCACTTCGTGCTCTTCGATTTGCCAGAACTGCATTCCCGGGCCACATTTTGGATGCCCGGAGCCAACTGTAGGCCACTTCGTGCTCTTCGAGTTCCCGGAACTCCATTCCCGGGCCACATTTTGAATGCCCGGAGCCAACTGTAAGCCACTTCGTGGTCTTCGAGTTCCCAGAACTCCATTCCTGGGCATGATTGTGAATGTCCGGAGCCAACCGTAGGCCACTTCGTGTTCTTCGAGTTCCCAGAATTGTATTCCCGGGCCACATTTTGAATGCTGAGACAGGCTGAGGCTGAGGCTGAAGCAGGCTGAGGCTGAGGCAGGCTGAGGCTGAGGCCGAGGCTGAAGGCAGACTGAGGCTGAGGCTGAAGCAGGCTGAGGCTGGGGCAGAGGCAGGCTGAGGCTGAGGCAGGCTGATGCTGATGCAGGCTGAAGCTGAGGCTGAGGCTGATGCAGGCTGAGGCTTTGGCTGAAGCAGGCTAACCCTGAGGCTGAGGCTGAGGCTGAGGCAGGCTGAGGCTGAGGCTGAGGCAGGCTGATGCTGAGGCAGGCTGAGGCTGAGGCAGGCTGAAGCTGAGGCTGAGGCTGATGCAAGCTGAAGCTGAGGCAGGCTGAGGCGAGGCTGAGGCTGATGAGGCTGAGGCTGAGGCTGAGGCTGAGGCTGAAGGCTGAGGCTGAGGCTGAGCAGGCTGAGGCTGAGGCTGAGGCAGGCTGAGGCTGAGGCAGGCTGAGGCTGAGGCTGAGGCTGAGGCTGATGCAGGCTGAGGCTGAGGCAGGCTGAGGCTGAGGCCGAGGCTGACGGCAGACTGAGGCTGAGGCTGAAGCAGGCTGAGGCTGAGGCAGAGGCAGGCTGAGGCTGAGGCTGAGGCAGGCTGAGGCTGAGGCAGGCTGAGGCTGAGGCTGAGGCTGATGCAGGCTGAGGCTGAGGCAGGCTGAGGCTGAGGCCGAGGCTGAAGGCAGACTGAGGCTGAGGCTGAAGCAGGCTGAGGCTGAGGCTGAGGCAGGCTGAGGCTGAGGCAGGCTGAGGCTGAGGCTGAGGCAGGCTGAGGCTGAGGCTGTGACTGCGACTGCCGTTGCCACTGCGACTGTCATCGCGAATGCGACTACGACTGCGAGAACAGCAGAATTCTACAACTGGATTCTCATCCGAATCTTAAGGGGAATGCTTCCAGATATGCTCCTACACATCGCTGTTAGAATGCTTTGCCGGGGTTATTTTGTTAACCTAACAACGAAGACTGTTAGGTTTCTAATGGTCTCGAAAGAAAGCATCTTGACTCCTCAGGGGGGGGTGGGCAGATGCCGGACGGGTGCCGGGGAAAATCCGCGGAAGTCGTTTGAAACAAACAGTTACACACTTCGTGGTCTTCGAGGTCCCAGAACTCCACTCCCGGGCCACATTCTGAATGCCGGGAGCCAACTGTAGGCCACTTCGTGTTCTTCGAGCTCCCAGAACTCCATTCCCGGGCCACATTTTGAATGCCCGGAGCCAACTGTAAGCCACTTCGTGCTCTTCGAGTTCCCAAAACTCCATTCCCGGGCCACAGTTTGAATGCCCGGAGCAAACTGTATGCCACTTCGTGGTCTTCGAAGGTCCAAAACTCAATTCCTGGATATGATTTTGAATGCCCGGAGCCAACTGCAGGCCACTTCGTGTTTTTCAAATTCCCAAAACTCCATTCGCGGGCCACATTTTGAATGCCGACGCAGGCTGAGGCTGAGGCAGGCTGAGGCTGAGGCAGGCTGAAGTTGAGGCCGAGGCTGAAGGCAGACTGAGGCTGAGGCTGAAGCAGGCTGAGGCTGAGGCTGAGGCTGAGGCTGAGGCTGAGGCTGAGGCGGAAGCAGGCTGATGCTGAGGCAGGCTGAGGCTGAGGCTCAGGCTGATGCAGGCTGAGGCTGGGGCAGAGGCAGGCTGAGGCTGAGGCCGAAGCTGAAGCTGAAACAGGCTGAGGCTGAGGCTGAGGCAGGCTGAGGCTGAGGCTGAGGCAGGCTGATGCTGAGGCAGGCTGAGGCTGAGGCTGAGGCTGATGCAAGCTGAGGCTGAGGCAGGCTGAGGCTGACGCCGAGGCTGAAGGCAGACTGAGGCTGAGGCTGAAGCAGGCTGAGGCTGAGGCTGAGGCTGAGGCTGAGGCAGGCTGAAGCTGAGGCTGAGGCAGGCTGAGGCTGAGGCGAACTGAGGCTGAGGCAGGCTGAGGCTGAGGCCGAGGCTGAAGGCAAACTGAGGCTGAGGCTGAAGCAGGCTGAGGCTGAGGCTGAGGCAGGCTGAGGCTGAGGCTGAGGCAGGCTGATGCTGAGGCAGGCTGAGGCTGAGGCTGAGGCTGATGCAGGCTGAGGCTGAGGCAGGAGGCTGAGAGGCTGAAGGCAGACTGAGGCTGAGGCTGAAGCAGGCTGAGGCTGAGGCTGAGGCAGGCTGAGGCTGAGGCTGAGGCTGAGGCTGAGGCTGAGGCAGGCTGAGGCTGAGGCTGAGGCTGAGGCAGGCTGAGGCTGAGGCAGGCTGAGGCTGAGGCCGAGGCAGAAGGCAGGCTGAGGCTGAGGCTGAAGCAGGCTGAGGCTGAGGCTGAGGCAGGCTGAGGCTGAGGCTGAGGCTGAGGCAGGCTGAGGCTGAGGCAGGCTGAGGCTGAGGCGGTGACTACGACTGCCATTGCCACTGCGACTGTCTTCGCGAATGCGACTGCGACTGCGAGAACAGCAGAATTCTACAACTGGATTCTCATCCGAATCTTAAGGGGAATGCTTCCAGATATGCTCCTACGCATCGCTGTTAGGTTGCGTTGCCGGGATAATGTTTTCCCCCTCCGCAGCGCGCGAGAGCCCCAACTCCATGAACAACCACGCAAGCGAGCACTCCATTGAACACCAGTGGCACCTGTGACCCTTCATCACGGGCGATAAACCACTGAAACACTCAAATTGTGGGGAAATGCCCGCACGAACGACAACATCCGGTACCGCGCACACGTGGGCAAAGAGAGGGGGAGAGTCCGTGTCGGAGTCGACGTCGACACCCATCCCTTCCGCTGCGGCAGACAGAACGGGATCGTACAGGCAGGAGGTCTCGAAGCCCAGGATAAGAAAGGTGATGGTGGTCTGGCTGCCCTAGGTACTGATGGAAGGGAACCCGGCCTGCAGCTGCTCCCACGCGCAGTCTTTCTGCACCTGCGTCGACAGCTTGAGCGTCGCGTTGCTGCCCAGAGACACGGACTTCCCGCTGCCCTGGTTGGCGCTCCCACCCCCCAAATTCTGCGCCGTAATGTCGAGCTCGACGAACGCGCCGACCTGCTCGGTCTGGCCCTTCCGGCAGTTGGGGCCGTCGCACCAGGTCCAGTCCCAGAGGCGGACATTCCACTTCAAGTCTCCGATGCTGACGTCCCACGACTCGTTGGACATCCCCACCGTTCCCGACTGGCCATGACGTAGGTGTCGACGCCGATTCGTCCGATCTCCGAGATGGTTGAATCAAACGGCACCTTGGCGGCAGAAGCTCCAGAGTCGATGCGGACGGTCTACATATCACCCACTTTGAAATCCTGGCTTGCAGAAGTGTTGATCGAATGCTTCACAGCCCCAGACGCACCCACTTCGTTGCCATCTGCGTCCACCTCCCTCAGCGCGTCTATCGTCACGCGGATGCCCACAGAGGCCCCCGACGAGCCCTTCGGCACAAGAGTGAACTTGCCCGCTCTGGCCCTGAACTTGGAGTTCCAAGGGGATGTCCGGCGCCAGCGCCAGCTCTTCAGTCGTCGCTTCTTCGAATAAGGGTTCTGTTGTCGTCGCATCGCACGATGGGAAGGCGGTAGCCTCCGCGAGGCCGAGGAGCAGGCAGGGCAGGAGGACCGTGGTAGTCATGGGGCTTGGACTCACGATGTTGGCCGCGGGGCCGCGCGCCTGGCGAAGACAGCTCGAACTTCGGACTTGAGCCCTTGAAGTTCTTGAGTCAAACAAGCTTGAGCCACGCGGCAGGCGGCCCTCTGTCTCAAACGCACAACTTCCGCGGCGACACCGACAGCGAGTCCTGTGCAGAAGAAACAAAACATTTTGTCGGTCTTCGAATTCCCTAACAGCCGCGTGCACCAAAGCACCACGTCGAGTGTGTACACCATAGTGCCCCTGTGCACCGCAGCAGCCGCGTCCGCAACAGCGCCTGTGTACACCACAGTGCCTGGGTGCACCATATCGTTCTTAAGTACCACAGCGCCTGTGCACATCACAGCAACTGCGCGAACCACAGCGTCAATGTAGCCATTCTTTCCGTACCCATGGCGATCGCACCGATGACTGAAGGGCTCCGCCTCCCCGCGGCAGGCGGATCCCCAGGCCGGGCGACCATCGCGGAGATCTCGTAGTCCTCTCGCGGGGAGGGCGGGGTGCGGGAGAGGAGGGGGGCCGGGGGGCGGCTCGCACAAGGGGGTTGGGGGGGCACTGGCGGCGGTGTGGAGACGATGCGCTCGAGGCAGATGCTCCAGATATCTTCTGATACGCCTCTGCGCGCGCACACACACACCTCCTCCTCCTCCTCCTCCTCCTCCTCCTCCTCCTCCTCCTCCTCCTCCTCCTCCTCCTCCTCCTCCTCCTCCCACACACACACACACTTTGGCGTCGCGGCCACGCGCGCAGCGGCGCGGCGCAGAGCAGGTCGAGCGAGAGGCGCGCGCGGGCCGGCCCAGAGATCGCGCGGCGCGGAGGTGCCGGATCCGCCCATGGGAGATCGACAGCATCGCTCGGGAGGGGGGGGCAGGTCGCGAGGGGAGCAGCAGGGGAGAGGGGAGCAGACGCAGGATGGGGGACGCAACATGGGGAACGCACACACACACACACACACACAAAAAAAAAAACATTGAACTGTCAATCCGCCAGCTTCCTCGTGGGGCCATCAGGCTGCGAGGAATAGGTCTGCTGCTGCCTGCGCCAGTTCTAGTTTCCAGTTTCCAATGCTACAGTCCTGCTTTCTGCTTCCTACTGTAATTTGTTGAAGTCCGCGCGAGGGGGGGAGCCGAAAAGGAACCGGTTACCACCCCCGAGTCGTGTGCTCTGAATTCCTGCGGGGCCGTGGGACACGCTATAATACATGAGACTCGCGCTCCCGACGCAATAGTCCCTCGTAAATTACACTGTGTTCGCGTCCCCGAGGCAACGATCCCTTGCAAATTGCACCACGTTCGCGTCCCCGAAGCCACGATCCTGGGTAAACTACCCCATATTCGCGCCCCCGAGGCCACGATCTCCTGTAAATTATTCTACATTCGCGCCTCTGGGGCCACGATCTCTGTAAATTGCGCCACAGTTGCGCCCCCGAGGCCACGATCCCTAGTAAATTACATCGTCTTCGCGTCCCCGAGGCCAGTACCCATCGCAAAGTATAAAATTGCTGCGCCCCCAAGGCAACACCCCCTGTAAATTATACAATATTCGCGTTTCCGAAGCCATTAACCTTCGCACATTATGCGCATCTTGCGCCCCCGAAGCAACAAACCCTTGTAAATTACTCAAGTCTTGCGTCCCCGAAACAACAACTCAAATCCCTGGTAAACTACACCATGTTCGCGTCCCCGAGGCCACAAAGCCTTGCAGATTGCTTTATAGTCGCGTCCCCGAAGCCAGAATCCTTAGTTCAATGCACAATGCTCGCGCCCCGAAGCCACATACCCTTGCAAAGTGCTTAATTCTTGCGTCCCCGAGGCAACAAACCATTGTAATGTATTCGATATTCGCGTCCACGTGGCCATGAACCCATGCAAATCACACGGTATTCGTATTGCCGAGGCCAAGAGTGCTCCAAGGCGCCCAGTGGCCCCAAGACGGCCCAAGAGGGCCCCACAAGGCCCCAAGAGCGCTCCAAGCGGCCTCCCGAGACAGCCCCAAGTGGCCAACATCGTCGATTATACAAAAAAAAATGTTTGAAGGAGTTTGGGGTGCTCGCATTTTCGGCTTTCCGACGCTCCAAGATGGCTCAGGAAGCTCCCACGACCGCCCCAAGACAGCCCAAGACGCCTCCAAGAGGGCCTCAAGACGGCACGAGAGGGCTCCAAGATGGCCCAAGAAGCGTTCCGAGAAGCCCCGATGAGCCCCCAGGAGGTCCCAAGAGGCGCCCAAGACGCGCCCAAGAGGCCTCCAAGAGGCCGAACAGAGACCCCAAGAGTCCCCCAAGAGGCGGCGAAACCGCCTCCAAGAGGCCTCCGAGAGGCTCCCCACGACACCCCAACACATATACAAGAGGCCTCAGACCCACAACCAAGACACGGTGGCGGGATGGGCCGAAGGCCACTCAATCTGGGCTGATGATTCCTATCCGCCCCCGCATGATGTTCCCAGATTCGCCAAGGCAGCGCCGAGACGCACCGACGCGACTCTGATATATCCCATTATGATAAAGAGAGGGGGCCGGCGGCAGGGGGCGAAGCCCTTATGGATACGTGTGCTTGCACACAAAATACCGCGCATCGACAAAATGATGCACCACTTTGCGGTGTTCTTCGCATGCATGCTTCATCCCTTCTCCCCCCCTCCCCCCACAGTCTAATATTGGGGGGCATGCGAGAATGAGCTCTTCCGAGTTTCCCAGGCGCCCGACAGAATGTTGCACCACCGAGCTGTTTCGGCGATCCCGGCCCGTAGCCAATTTTAGATTGGGGGGAGGGGCGGGCGAGCACGAAACGTCGATTGCACAGCGACGTCTGATGTTGCGGGCACCAGATGGTGCAACATTTTGTCGATGTACCGCGCAGTGTGGACGCGGCCGCACGAAATGCTCACAAGAAACCCACCCCTGAGAACCCGTGCGCGAGGTGCGCCCGAGGGGAAACCTGGAGCACCCTCAACGCAGCAGCTTCTTCAACGGCTGCGGGAAGTCACCGCGCAGCGCGAGGAGCGAAAAAACTCAGGAGACCCTGACGAAAAACATATGGTTTTGATGCGCGCCCCCACTGTGTGTGCATACGTGGCAGACTCTGGAAGCCGTGGATCCCAAAATGCTGACGCCTCACTTCTGCTTCCGCCTGGCTGCTGCCTGTGGGCGCGCCGCCGCTCCTGCCTCCGCCGGCTGCTCCGTGCACAGCAGGAAGCCTCGACCCTCTCCCCCCCACCCTTCCCCCCCTCGAGCCTCCCATCTCCTCCTCCCCCTCCCCCGCCATCGGGGGGGGGGGACCCTGCTATCCCGCCGGATAGCACCGCCTGCAATTGACCCATCGAGGGAGGTGCCCAGAGGCAGTTCTCTACGAGCTGCGAGCAGCCTGTGGGGACCTCCTGGGGCGCTTTTGACGCCTATTGGGCCGTCTTGGGGCGATCCTCGGGGCCCCTTGGGGCGTCATGCAGCGTCGGGAAGCAGAACATGCGGAAACGACAAAATTGCTCAAACACCCAAGGAATATCAATGCTTGTTGGTCTCTTCGAGCTCCCTTGGGAGACCTCTTGGAGACCTCTTGGGTATCTTGGGGGCCTCTTGGGCCGTCTGGAAGCCGTCTTGGGCGTCTAAGACCGTCTGGTGGCCTGCGGCCTATCCCGCCACCGTGCCTGGGTTGTGGGTTAGAGGCCTCTTGGAAGTTCGTTTGGATATCGTGGGGGCCTCTCGGGGCCTCTTGGAAGCAGTTTTGGAAGCCTCTTGGGGGCCGGTTGGGGGCCTCTTGGGGCCTCTTTTGAGCCTCTTGGGGGCCTCGTGGGGCCTCTAGGGGGCCTCTTGGGCTCTCTTGGGGCCTCCTGGGGGCCTCTTGGGGCGGAAGGCTCGAATTGTCGATGTGTGTTTCCCCTCTTGGGCCCCTCTTGGGTTCGTTTTGGGGCCCTCTTGGGCGATCTTGGGCGCCTCTTAAGCCGTTTTGGAACCCTCATGAACCGTCTTGGGGACCTCTCGGGGGCCTCTTTGGCAGTCTTGGGGCGGTCTTGGGGGCCTCTGGGGCCATCTTGGAGCGTCAGAAGCCCGTAACGCGAGAACGCGAAACAACATACAACAACAAAAGGAACATCACTGATGTTTGCCTTTTTGGGTCCTCTTGAGGGGTCCTCTTGGAGCGCTCTTAAAGCTTCTTTGGGGCCTCTTGGGCCGTCTTGGAGCGCTGTTGACCCGTCTCGGGGGCCGATGAGAGCCCTCTTGTCCTATTTTGGCACCCTCTCTTGGAACCGGGAGGGTAGCAAACAGCTTGCCCGGATGGTTGCGGAGTGAGCGCCCCTGGGCCGGGGGTGGTATTTATGTGTAAATATACATCCATCTGTATATATCGGTTCATATATATATGCATATATACGTAGATATATATATAGACAGATGTCTGTATATATACACATATATTTAGATGTATATAAATATATTTGTGTGGCACCGCATGTTCCAACTCCTGGGAGCCAAAGCCATGTAACAACACCGCATTTTACAACCTGGTAGACCCCATGCCATATGAGAACAAACCAGCTCTAATCCTGTGAGCCCAGAAACATATAACAACGCAGTGGTTCGTAGCCTTTGAATACCCAGCCATATGAAACACACAACATTGGCTAGCTTCGGAGTGCCAGAATCATACAAAACACAATGCGCTGGAGACACGACGTGTGAACACGCTGTGCTTGTACATGGTTCGCACCCCCAGGAAATTGGACATGCTTTGTTATTGTATTGCGTTAGCGCCAACCGCTGAAAACAATTAAACGTCTTCACTAATTACAGTGTTGTTTTTTTCCTGTTGGTCCTTGGGCTACTATCAAGTAAGACCACAAAGGGAATATTTGTCAAAGGCGCCACAAAGGGAATCATAGTGCAAGGCCGCCTCAAAGGAAATCCCAATGCGAGGCCGCCACACAAGAAATGCTAGTGTAAGGCCGCCGCAAAAAGCATCCTATTGTTAGACCGTGACAAAGACCTCCTTGTGTAAGGCCGCCCCAAAGATGAGCTTGGATATCTGAGACCGCCACGACAAAAAGTAAGACCATAAACATCACGGCGAGAAATAAACAGCTCCAGCTAGAGAGCAAGATAATAAGACAAAGAGGAAGATAAGGTAACCACATCGTCAAACATAACCAAAGTTCGGCCTTGTCCCCCCCTTTGAGCA
>CAUYUJ010014222.1:90000-115000 GCA_963575745.1 Prorocentrum cordatum
CCTCCTCCTTCTCCTCCTCCTCCGTCTCCTCCCCTTCCGCCTCTTCATCGTCATAAGTCTTCCTCATCCTCCTCCTCCTCCTTGTCCTCCTCCTCCTTGTCCTCCTCCTCCTCGTCCTCCTCCTTCTCTTTCCCCTCCTCCTCCTCCTCATCCTCCCCCGCATCCTCCTCCCCCTCACCCTCCTCCTCCTCCCTCCTCCTCCTCTCACTCCTCGTCCTCCTCCTCCTCCCCCTCCTCCTCCTCCTCCTCCTCCTCCTCTTCCTTCCGCCCCCCCCCTCCTTCACTCCCTTCCTTCATTCCCCCCTCCTCTTCCCCCTCCTCCTCCTTCATTCCCTCATACCTTCCTTCCGTCCATCCGTCCTTCCTGTCTTCCTGAATTTGTCCTTCCGTCTGTCCTTTCTCCTCCTCATCCTCCGCCTCCTCCTCCTCCGCCACCACCTCCTCCTCCACCACCTCTTCCTCCTCATCCTCCCCCTCCTCCATCACTCCTCCTCCATCATTCCTCCTCCTCCTCCTCCTGCTTTTCCTCCTCCTCCTCCTACTTATCCTCTTCATCCTCCTCCTCCTCCCACTCCTCTTCCTCCCGTCGTTCCTTCCTTCCCTTCGTCCTTCCTCTTTTCCGTCCTTCTGTCCTTCCTTCCTTCAATCATTCCGTCCTTCAATCCTGCCTTCCTTTCTTCCTTCCGTCAGTCGTTCCGTTCTTATGATGTCCTTACTTCCGCTCTGTCTGTTGTCCTTCATGCTTCCTTCCTTCCTTCCTTCCTCCATCCCTCCCTCCCTCGTTCCGTCCCTCCCTCCCGCCTTCCCTCCCTCCCCCTTCTCCTCCTCCTCCTCCTTCACCTTCTCATTATCCTCCTCTTCCTCCTCCTCCTCCTCCTCCTGCTCCTCCTCCTGCTCCTCCTCCTCTTCCTCCTCCTCCTCCCCCGCGCCCTCCTCCTCCTCCTCCTCCTCCTCCTCCTCCTCCTCTTCCTCCTCCTCCGTCCCTCCTCATCCCCCTCATTCCCCTCCTCCTCCTCCTCCTGCTCCTCCTCGTCTTCTTCTCTATCCATATCTTGTTCATCGCGTTCGTCATCGACTTCATGCCAGATGTTCCGATGGAGAGGTTCGAGGAGGTGCGGTGACCAAGGCCAGGAGAGGACAGGCCGCCGTGCGGGTCCTTGCCGTCGTACCCCCGTTCTCGTCCTCTGGCGTTGTCTCGCAGTCCCTCATTTGGCCTACTTGTTTTTTGAAGTTGCGGCGATTGTTGGGAGTCTGAGGGGAAGAGTGGCAGAAGGGGGAACGCAGCAGAACACAGTGCAGAAGGGGAACCGCATTTCATCACATGTTGGCTCCTAGCAGTTGCATCGTTCTGCGCGGTTTTAGGCGGGCGCTCTGCAGTGGGGTCGCGCAGAGAGCGAACATGTGGAGAGAGATCGGCGTCATCGCATTCTAGAGTACTCTTCCTCCTCCTCCTCCTTCTCCTCCTCCTCCTTTTCCTCCGTCTCCTCTTTCCCCCCTCCTCCTCTTCCTCCTCCTCCTCCTCCTTGTCCTCCTTCTGTGCCTCCCCCTCCTCCTCCTCCTCCTCCTCCTCCTCCTCCATCTCCTCTTCCTCTTCCTCATCAGCATTACCATAATCATCCCCATCCTCGTCCTCATCCTCATTCCCTTCCTCATCCTCATCCTCATCCGCATCCTCAGCCTCATCCTCATCCACATCCACATCCACATCCTCCTTCTCCTCCTCTTCCTCTTCCTTCTCCTCCTCATCCTCATCCCCATCATCATCACCACCATCATCATCATCGGCGTCATCATCATCTTCACCATCACCATCATCATTATCATCATCCGGACAACCATTGCGTCAACGTTGTACGGCTTCTGGCCCTTTCTGGCCCGTTCGCGGGCGTCCTTGGCATCCATCCGATCAAGTTCGGCAACGACATCCGTCGGCAACTGATTGGAAATAGCCATGATGAGTACAGAACGGCATTTCTCTGACTTCTCCTTCAAATGGGTCGCCACGAGTACGCGTGTAGAAAAGTTGCATACACGCCGGACAATGTTGTATCGATGAGATCGCGACTGCGGCGCCGCACACCATGCACCGAGAAAGCATGTGTGGCTAACTTCTGTCTCGAATTGCATCTGCACGAACACAACATGCACGAACATGCATCATTCACCTCAGTCAACCTCCGGTTTGTAGCCCAATTCCTTACCTCATTGCACCCACGATCTTGCTGGGCCTCTCTCAGTGCAGCCCTGAATCGTGTCGGGTTGGCCGCGTACTCTGAGACGGCGTCAGAAAGAGAGGTCAACATATCTGAATATTCGGAAGCTGTCTGCATCCAGGACCTGCGGACCGCAATTGTGTGAAACGACACAGCGCGCGCGGGGGCATGCAAACAGACTCTGATGAAGAACCAAACGCGCATGCGCAATATCATGATCGCAGGTGCAACGGTACACCAGTGCTCGGCAATGGAGTCGTGAGACGGACAACGAGGGTCACGCAAATCTTCTTTCAACACGGACGAATATACTTGCATCACAGCCGTGTGGACTCTCATTAGCTCAGCAATGTGCAACCGTGGCCATGTACTCGCATGGTGAAGACCGCGCGTGAACACCACCCCAAGGCACAAGGCAAGCCGTGTTTCAACGGGGACAAAGCTCCGCTGCAGCACGGTGTAACGCAGTTGTTGGAATACGCCCCTCAGAGCATCGATGTTGGCCGTGATCTTTGGGTGCATAGAGTCCGTGGAACAAGTGAGCGTACCAACATGCTTATACTGGACCGTGGCAAACAGCTGGCGCTGCACCCCGCGAGCGTCAAAGTGAACGACGCCCCCGCGGTCAGTGAAAAGCTGCCGCTGTGCATTAAGGGACCCGGGGCCCGCGAACCTGAAAAGCGCTTCTGTCTTACCTCGTTTGAAATTGATGAGAAACCCATACGTGGAGAAAACGCGTTCGATAATGGCCGCGCACTTTGCCATTTAAGCAACAAGCTCACACGCCTGACCAAACAACGGCTGGACAGCATCGTCCATAGACCCTGTCGCGCCAAAATGCACTGACTCCCGGCGCCGCTCGCTCTTTGGCTCCACGCCGAAACCGGCGATCAAGGGCTCAGCGGGGAGTTCGAAGAGTAACCCTGCAGCGGCGAGGCAACTCCACAGCGTGGATCACACGGCTGAAGGCAAGGAGGAGGACAAAGTCCCCCAGAGCATTGCCCGCAAGACTCCCCGACTCAGCCTGCACGCAGCCCGTGACGCCTCTCATAGCAAATCAGAACTGTCTGTGCAATTTGACTCCTCCTCCTCCTCTTCCTCCTCCTCCTTCTCGCTCCTCCTCCCCCTCCTCCTCCTGCTCCTCCTCCTCCCCCTCCTCCTCCTCCTCCGCCGCCTCATCCTCATTCCTTAACTCATTCCTTACGTCCTTCCCTTCTCCTCCCTCCTCCCTCCTCCTCCCTCCTCCTCCCCCCCTCCTCCTCCTCCTCTCCTCCTCCTCAACCTCCTCCTCCTCCTCCTGCTCCTCCGCCTCCGCCTCCGCATCCTCCTCCTCCTCGTCCTCCTCCTCCTCCTCCTTTTCCTCTTCCTCCTCCTCCTCCTCTCCTCCTCCTCCTCCCCCTCCTCCTACCCTCCTCCTCCTCCTCCTCCTCCTCCTCCTGCACCTCTTCACCTCCCTTCTCCTCCTCCTCTTCCTCCTCCTCCTCCTCCTCTTTCTCATCCTTCTCCTCCACCTTATGTTCCTCCTCTTCCTCCTCCTCCTTCTCCTTCCTTCTCCTCCTCCTACTCATCCTCCTCCTCCTCCTCCTGATCCTTCTCATCATCCTGCTGTCCCTGCTCGTCCTCCTCCTCCACCTCCTCCTCCTCCTCCGCCTCCTTCTCCTCCGCCTCCGCCTCGTCCTCTCCTCCTCCTGCTTCCCCCGAAGCCCACAAGCACAAGATGAAGAGCCTTGCGATCTACCGGCTTTGATAGGCGGGCATCGAGAAATTGATTACACATGCTGTGATAAAAGTGAGGGGTCATAAACGCATGTCGGAACAACTCCAACCGACTGGTACCAATCACAACCGACCAACAACCAACTGGTACCAATTACAGACGGCCACCTTAGCCTAAACTAGGATCCCCTTTGTACAGCGGATCAAAAATATCCAGGACTCACTCAAATGAACGTCGCAAGGGTACACATTCATTCTGGGAGACAACATGAGTGCAACGGTTGGTATTGGTATCATATTACTTTCTGAGATATGGGAACTGTGTCGCTTTGCAGCAACAGCCCGCAACAATCCATAAAACCTCACATCAACACCAACTGTCCAACACAACAGCACATCATCTTTCACAACCATAGCACAGATCGAAAACCCATGCTATCATTATCTTTGTCCTCGGCCGTTCATTCCTTCCTCCTGTCCTGCCGCTTCCTTCCTTCCTCCTCCTCCTCCAAGAGTCCCCACGTTGTCTCAGAAATCCGTCGGGAATCCTCAAGACATCCACCAGCAATCCTTCAGACATCATCCCGAAATCCTCCCGCTTTCCGCCAGAAATCCTCTTCTTTTCCCCTCCTGACATCCTTGAAATTCCTCGAGGGAGCCTCTGAGGAGCTTTAAAGGAATTTCTAAGCAGCCTTTAACAAGCCTCTAGGGAACTTCTAAGTAGCTTCTAAGGAGCCTCGCAGGTGCTACTAGGGAGCTTGTCAGGAGCTTGTAGGGAGGCTCCTGAGACTTCGAAGGAGCCTCTACGGAGCCCCCAAGGAGCCTCTAGGGAGCTTCTAAGGAGCCTCCAAGGAGCTCCTAAAGAGCCTGATAAGAGCCTCTCAAAGGAGCCCCTGAGGAGCTTCGAAGGAGCCTCTAAGGAGCTTCTCAGGAGCCTCTAAGGAGCTTCTACGGAGCCTCAAAGGAGCTCCTACGGAGCCTCTCGGGAGCTTCCACGGAGCCCCTAACGAGCTTCTAAAGAGCCTCCGAGAAGCTTCTAACGAGCCCCTAAGGAGCTTCTTTACAACCTCTAAGGAGCCTCTATGGTGCCCCAGAGAAACCTCTAAACAACGATAGAATGCTCAAACACCGTTTGTCATGTGTACCAATTGGTTGGGATTGGGACCGACATGGTTGAAATCTGTTCTAGTTGGTCGTAAGTTCTCCCATGTTCGTTCACAACCCTCCGAGACGGGCAGTTCTAGACCTTCGCCACACACCAGCCACGAAAGGGCGGTTTATTGCTCGAACCTCCTGGAAGCCTCCTAGACAGCTCAAACCAGACCTCCCCCAAATCGACGCCGCCCCCTGGGCGCGCGCGAGCCGTTCCCAGCCGAGCTGCTGACTGCGCCGCGCCTGGGTGGTAGCTCTCCCATCGATTCTCGATCCTCCTCGATCCTCGATCATCCCCCTTCGATACCCGACCCCCGACCCTCCTCGATCGGGAGTGCCACTGCACTCGTGGAGGCCACGCCCCTAGTGGAGCAGCGCCCCCGAAGTGCGCGCATCGGCCCCTGCGCTGCGAGCTGATCTGCCTGCCTGCGGGCAGCTCACGAGGGCGAGGAGCGAGGGGCGGCAACGCCCCCCCGCGCATGCACTAGTAGGACGGAGGGGGGACGAGGACGAGGAGGACGAGGAGGACGAGGACCAGGAGGGCCAGGAGGAAGAGGAGGAGGAGGAGGAGGAGGAGGAGGAGGAGGGTCAGTAGCCATGTTGGCTCAAGCCACTTGGCTCAATGCCGTGTCGCGTCGAGCTCGCCGAAGCAGGGCCCGCCGCGGGTCTTTGATGGCGGCGGCGACGGATCGCCGCGCGGCGCTGGCCGCGGCCGGCGGGGCCGCGCTGGCGGTGCACGGCGCTGCAGGCCTCGTGCGGGGTGCGGCAGCCGCTCACCTGCTGCGCTCCGCCAAGGGCTTCGTTCGCGCCGCGGCGGCGATGCTTGAAGCTGAGCTTCAAGCAGCCCGCCCCGCGGCCGCTGGCGGTGGTGGAGACGGAGGCGGTGGAGGCCCTGTTGGGCCACCTTGCGCTCCCGCGGCAGGCGCCCGCCCCGCCCGATGGCCAGCGGCGTCGTCGTGCACGGCGTCGCCGAGCTCGCGGAGCGCAGGACGCGTCCATTGCGCCCTCCGACGCTGCCGAGGTGGCGGGCGGTGCAGGGGGCGGTGACGTCGACGGCCTCGAGGACGATAGCTGGGCGGACGGCGCCATCCGCCCTGCCCCCTCGGCCGACGCGCCCGCCGCGGCCCCTGGCATCGCCGCTGCGGTGCTGGGCGTGGCGCCCCCTACTCGTGAGTCGCCTGGAGCACCGCTCGGCGGCGAGGGGGGGCGCCGTACTGCCCGCGGAGGAGGCGCCCGCTGCAGCTGTTGCTGCTGCCGCTGGCGCGGTGGCCGAGACGGACGACGACGGGCCCGAGGTGCGGGCCGCGCTGCTTGCAGCGTGGATCCGCACGCCTGGCGCTCGCGTGGCCGACCTCCAGCCGCACTTCGCCGCGTGGCCGCTTCCCCGCCTCCGAGCCTGGCATGCCAAGGCGGTGGAGGCGCCCAGCACCGCGGCGGAGGGGGGAGGCAGCGGCAGGGCCAGCGATAGCGCAGCGCCCCACAGAGGGGTGCCGCCGCCTGCCACTCCTCCCTCTCTCCGCACATGGAGCCCGACTTCGGCGGGCTCGTGCCTATCGTCGCTTGAGGCGGTCGAGCGGCTGAAGGGCGAGGTTGTCAGGAGATCGCGGGGATCTCGTGAGCGCCTACTCCGCACGCAGGAGGAGGAGGAGGAGGAGGAGGAGGAGGAGGAGGAGGAGGAGGAAGAGGAGGAGGAGGAGGAGGAGGAGGAGGAGGAGGAGGAGGAGGAGGAGGAGGAGGAGGAGGCCTCGTGCGCCAGGGAGGGCCGTCCAGGGCCCGGTTCAAGTTGTTCGGTGTGGCCTGCGCACGGGGGCGGCGGCTACGCATCTGTACAAATCTGTCGCTCGCTAGCTGCGCTAGCGAGCGTGGCGTGGCGTGGCGTGGCGTGGCGTGGCGTGGCGTGGCGTGGCGTGGCGTGGCTCACTGCGCATCGAGGCGTGGCGAGCGCTAGCTGCATGCGCGCGGGCCTGAAGGCTGTAAGATCTGCGCAGGCGTCGCCAATAGTTCCCGGTCCCCTGTTATGGAGATCGCGGCGGTAATTACACGTGCGGCACAGCAGCACGATTCGCGTTACTGGTTCGTCACTCAGCCTGGCTGGGCGGAGTCCGAGACGAGAGGTCAAGGGCTCGGCGAGCAGCGGGCTGGACCAGGGGACCAGGTGGCGAGATGAGTTTCCAAAGCGGGCCACGGTAGCAGTAGTGGCTCTGGTCGTCAATCTGCTCGGAGCAGCCAAAGAGGCAGGGCTGCGTGGGCTTTGGGAGCCTGTGCGAAATGGTCCACGCTCCAAGACGTGTCTGGACTACTGCGCTCTGCACTGCTGGTGGGCTCGAGGCAAGCTTATTTTTGCGCGTGCTCCAAGCATTCTCGAGATCAAGAGCCTCGAGCTCCGTTCGAGCTCGAGGTCAGGCGTGCGCCGAGGGTGGGGGGGAGGACATCAGGAAGCAGGAGAGGACGCATGGTGCGTGCAGTGGTACCCTGCACTCGAACGCGGCTAGCAGGCAGTCCCTCACTCACTGCGGCCGCCGAGGCACGGTGTTCCTTCCCCAGCTCGGTCAGGGCTTGGGCGGCGATCGGATTCATGATCTTCATCTCTGGGCAGGCGGTGGCGGCGTTCTCGAGGGAGCACGCGATCGTGGGCGATGGTGGCTTCAGTCGGCAGGGCTGCCAGTCCTCCTTCGCGCTCAGCGACGCCGCGGCGATGTTGAAGCCAACCTTGCCACTGCGGTACCGTTTCCAGCGCCATTCGCATGAGAGATGGTGTGCCAATCGGCTCCATCGATTGGATGTTCAGGTGCGGCCAGCACGAGAGGTCGAGGTAGACTGCTCTAGATCCATAGTTTTATGACTGGCCTAGTGCTCGATGTCTCTGAAGATCTTTGTGCAGATGGTGGCGAACTGGGCGACGGAGCTGAGCATAGAGACGGCGTAGGACCTGTGCATGTGCATTGAGGTCCCGGACGTTTGAATTTCGCGAGGGGGACGGCCCAGCGCTCGTCCGTGATAGCAGGACCGAGCATCATCCCCAGGTGCTTGGCGCTGTCGGCGATGGTGAAAGCGGCCCACTCTATCGGGGTTGACTACATACCAAACCACCCCAACCCAACCCGAAGACCCTGATTTCGCCCGAATCTCGGGTTGGGGGGGTACAGGCTTCATATGTGTTTTTTCAACGTTCCCCGACCACCCCCCCACTGAAAATGGAGGGCAAATCGGGACCTTCGGGTTGGGTTGGGGTGGTTTGGTGGGCGGTGACGGATGTTGCCGAGCCGCTCCTGAAACTCTAGTCACGGAGTTGTTGAACTGGCCACGCAGCGGCATGCCGACGCACTTCTAGAAACCGAGGCGAGGCCCAGCGAGCACCTCTGCGCTACGGAACGTAGCGCGGACTTTGCCCAGGAGAATGCCACTTTCCACTATCGCTCCGACGTCGTCGGCGCAGGCGTTGAAGCCTGAGTACGGGTGCGGTCTGAAGGCCTTTTCGAAGCGGATCAGGGTCGGGTTGAGCGCGATACACCGGATCGTAACACTAAGCGGGCAGCCTTGTGCGATGCCCGCGGAGATGAAGAACATGAAATGCAGGTCGCCATTGACCGAGGCGTATACGCGCGGCGTGTCGCTTCTTGCCTTCAGCGCGTTCAGAAGGCCACCCTCGAGACCAGCAGCACCGGCAGCATTGCACAGCCAGGTCTGGTTCAGCGACGGGAAAGCGGCGACAAAGTCGTAGACAACCACCATCGCTTTGCCGTACCCGGTCTTGTTGGTGGCGGCGGGCCAGCTCATCGCACTTGCCATGGTGTCCCTCTGCACGATGTTGGCTGTGAGCTGGCGTCGACGAAGGAAGCCACGTTGGTACCCTGCCGCGTTATTGGCCACAGCGGCGTGATGTGGCGGGAACGGAGAGGGAGGAGGATCACCCTGGCGGGCGCTCAGCTTTGGTAGGCCCAGACTCGGTTTGATGTACGAAAGAGCGGAGATAGGGACCCATGACTGGGTACCTATCTCGGTGGCGCTGCCCACGCTGACACTGCCATCCCGATGCCCGCTTGCCTTGACGTCAATCGGGGATGCGCGCGGGGTCACCGCGGAGGAGGGGGGGCAAGGCGTGGTAGGGAAAGGGCAGGGTAGGGCGGAGCAGCGCGCGGGAGGGAGAGGAGAAGGGGCCGAGAGGCGAGCCGAGTCCAGACCCCGTCACTCCCGCTTGGTCCCGCCAGCCCGTTCCGGTTGCGTGCTGTTCGTCTAACATCTAGGACAAGCCCAAACTGTATCACAGTCACAGCTGGCAATCCTCATCGTCATCCCTCATCTTCACCGTCATCCTCCTCATTCCCCTCCCCTTCCTCCTCCGCCTCCTCCTCCTCTTCCTCCTCCTCCTCCTCCTCGTCCTCCTCCTCGTCCTCCTCCTCGTCTTCCTCCTCTTCCTCCCCCTCCTCCTCCTCCTCCTTCTTCTCCTCCTCCTCCTCCTCATCATCAAAAGCATCGTCGCCATCATCATCATCATCATCATCATCATCATCATCATCATCATCATCATCATCATCATCATCATCACCACTACCGTCATCATCATCATCATCATCATCATCATCATCATCATCATCAACAACAACAGCATCAGCATCAGCATCAGCATCAGCATCATCATCATCATCATCATCATCATCATCATCATCATCATCATTAGCATCAGCATCAGCATCATCATCAGCATCAGCATCGTCATCATCAGCAGCAACATCATCATCATCAGCATCATCAGCAGCATCGGCATCACCATCAACATCGCCATCACCAACAGCACCAGCACCCTCACACCACTACCACTACCATCATCATCATCATCATCAGCAGCAGCAGCATCATCATCATTATCATCAACAGTAGCAGTAGAAGCATCATCATCATCATCAGTATCGTCATCATCAGCAGCATCATCATCAGCATCATCATTACCATCAGCATCGTCATCATCGGCAGCTTGTTCATCATTCTTATCAGCATCATCCTTTCATCATTATCATCATCAGCTGCTCATCAGCTTCGTCATCGTCATCATCATCATCATCTTCATCATACTCAGCATCATCGTCGCCATCATCATCAGCACCAGCTGCAGCATCATCATCAGCATCAGCATCAACAACAATATCATCAGCATCATAATCGGCAGCATCAGTATCGTCATGAACATCATCAGCATCATCAACTTCGCCATAATCATCATCATCAGCATCTGCATCAGCATCATCAGCATCACTATCATCAGCAGCATCATCAGATTCAGTATCCGCCGACCCCTTGTGGGTCTCTAGGCGTGTGAGATAGTTCCCCCCCCCATAATCCCCCCCCCCAGGGACCCCAAACCGGAGATTTGACCCCCCCCTCGGGCCCACGACGAGCGCGTCACGGGGCTCTTTTGGGCCCAAAAGGGGATCAAGACGGGCCCAGAAGGCTCCAAGAGGCCTCCAAAACGGCCCACGAGGGCCCCGAGACGCCAAACGAGCGCTCCCAGACGCCCAAGATGGCCCCAAGACGAGCCTAGAGGCCTCCAAGACGGCCCAAGAGGTCCCCACGAGGCCCCAAGAGGCCTCCAAGATGCGCCCCAAGAGGGTCCCTAGACGCAAAAATTTGCCATTCCGTTCGTAAAACGTATAATTTTCACAAATTCGCTTTCTGGGCTTTCCGACGCTCCAAGACGGCCCAAGAGGCCCCGAAGACCGCCCCAAGACGGCCCAAGAAACCTCCAAGAGGGTCCCAAGACGGCCCAACAAGCGTCCAAGACGGCCCAACAGGGCCCCGAAAAGGGCCCCAAGAGCGCTCCAGGAGCGCCCCAAGTGGCCTCCAAGAGAGCTCAATATGGTCCCAAACAGCCCAGGAGCGATCAAAGACACCGAAGATGGCCTCCTGACGGCCCAAGATGCCCCCAAGAGGCCCCAAGAGGCATCCAAGATGCGTCCCAAGAGGGCCTCTAGACGCAAAAATTAGCCCGTTCCCTTCGTAAAGCGTGCGTTTTTTCACACATTCGCTTTCGGGCTTTCCGACGCTCCCAGACGGCCCAGGAGGCCCCCAAGACCGCCCCAAGACGGCCCAAGAAGCCTCCAAGAGGGCCCCAAGACAGCCCAAGAAGGCGCTAAGACGGCTCAAGCGGCGCCGAAGACGGCCCAAGAGAGCCCCGATGACGGCCCCAAGAGCGCTCCAAGTGGCTTCCAAGAGAGCTCAACATGGTCCCACACGGTCCAAGAACGATCGAAGACACCCGAAATGGCCTCCAGATGGCCCAACACGCCCCTGAGAGGCCCCCAAGATGCGTCCCAAGACGGTCCCTGGACGCAGACATGTACGTATTCCCGTCGTGAAACGTACAATGTTCACACATCCGCCTTCTGGGCTTTCCGACGCTCCTAGACGGCCCAAGAGGCCCCGAAAACCGCCCCAAGACGGCCCAAGAGGCCCCCAAGACGGCCCCGCGACGGTCCAATATGGCCCCAAGACGGCCCAAGAGGTCCCCAAAACGGCCCAAGAAGGCTCCAAGACGGCACCAAGAGGGGCCCAAGAGGGCAACCAACAATTCAAAAATCTTGCTTTCCGCCCCCACGAGCCCCAGGGGGCCCCAAGAGTGCCCCAACAGGCCGCTAACGGCCCTCAAGAAACCGCCAAGACGCCCCAAGGAGCCCACAAGAGGCCCCCAGGAGGCCCCCCAAAGACCCCCAGACGCTTCCGTATTGCGAGCCGTCACGCCAACTGCAATGCACTCCGCGCATACAACCTTGCTCTTCCTCGCGACGTGCTCGCTATCTTGCTCGGCGCTAACGTGCTGCTGCCGCGCGAACTGTTTCGTGCGCGCTGCGAACGTCAACAGCCTCTTCACCCGTTTCGATTCATGTGCCACATCTTTCGCTGTGATGCTTCGCTGATCACAACTTCCACACACTACTCTTGCTCCTTTCGTCTTCCAGTGCTCCTCCACTTGGTTGCGGGTCGAAAGGCCGACCTCCCAGAAGGACACCCCGCACCCGGGTGCACAGCACGCAAAGCGCTCGCAAAACACGCCCCAGACCACCGGCATCACGCAAACATTTGGACCCCCTACGTATCTGCCACCACCCGCGCGCGACACCGCACCCTCACACAAGACGCCGCTGGCCAGAAACTCGTGGCCTCGCAACACTCACAGAAGGGGTCGGCGGATGTGGCGTAAGCCTGTAGAGTCATCCGCAGCCTGATCATCATCAGCAGCATCACCATAATCATCATCAGCAGCAGCATCATCAACAGCATCATCATCCTCATCACGATCATCCTCATCATGACCACCATCATCATCCTCATGGTCATGTGCATTATCAACGTCATCATCAGTATCATCGCCAGCATCAGCATCGTTATCATCCTCGTCAGGCCCCAACACTTCTCCTCGGGTCCCTCGCCTGGAGCAGGCCCGGTCGCGGCTGCTGCCTGCATGACACGGGCCAGACTGAGCCAATCCCTTCTTTCTTTCACCACAATCTGCCTCTCCTCTCCTCTCCTCTCCTCTCCTCTCCTCTCCTCCCCTCTCCTTCTCCACAATTATACCATGTGAATGCAACTCACCTCTCTCCCCCAAAGATTTGCTGAGAATAGCACTCCCAACCCCACGCACTTTTGTTACACCAGATTGGTCTAAGTTGTTTTCTTATGCCTTTCCATTCGAGCTTCCTCGGTCCTTCCAGAGTATGCTCTCGATGCAGCGTGAGCCTCATCTGTAGGATCGGCGCTTTGCCCCCGTCGATCAGATTAGCGCTCTCGTCCAAGCGCAGGTCGCTTTTCTGGATCCGAGTCCTTCCTCATAGTTGTTTCCCTGCCCCTTTCCCCTCTTCCGCCTTCCCCTGGTCCTTCTGTTCCTCCCGCTCCTCCCACTCCTGCTCCTGCTCCTTCTCCTCCTCCTCCTCATCCTACATCCTCCTCCTCCTCCTGATCCTCCTCCTCCTCCTCCTCCTCCTCCTCCTCCTGCTCCTCCTCCTCCTTCTCCTTCTCCTCCTCCTCCTCATTCTCCTCATCCTCCTCCTCCTCCTCCTTCTCCTTCTCCTGCTCCTCCTCCTCTATCTTCCTCGTCCTCCTCTACCTCCTGCTCCTCCTCCTCCTCCTCCTCCGCCTCCTCATCCTCCAATGTACACAGCTCCCTTTTCCGATTGCGCCAATCACGGTGATGTTCTTTGGGAGGGGCTGGTCCACTATGCTACCCTTCGGCTGACAGAAAAAAAGAGAGCACAGTGGACAATGGGAAGGGATGGGTGGGAGGGGTCGGACGTCAGATATGCCGCGAGCGCACCTAGCTTGTCTCCTTCTCCTCTCTACTCCTCCCCTGGGGTTGTCAATTCTCGCTGCGGTTCACCTCCCCTCCTGAGTCAAGGCGAGCCCAAGTTACCCCCGGGCTCCCGTTGTTGTTTCAAGCCTTGCAGAGGGGGTCCCCCACGCGTTGGCCCGCGGTCAACCGGGAACGTGAGGCCTCAAGTGGGCGACTCGCAAGAAGTGCTGGTCTTGTGCACGGGTGACTCTGACTACATCCTTCTCCTCCTCCTCGTCGTCGTCCTCCTCCTCCTCCTCCTCCTCCTCCTCATCATCATCATCATCATCATCAGCATCATCATCATCATCATCATCAGCAGCAGCAGCAGCATCAGCATCAGCACCAGCACCAGCATCAGCATCAGCATCATCATCATCATCATCATCATCATCATCATCATCATCATCATCATCATCATCATCATCATCATCCTCGGAATATTCCCCATGTTCATTGTCGTCCTCATCGTTTATGCTCACCCTCTCCATCCTCCTCCTCCTCCTCCTCCTCCTCCTTCTCCTCCTCCTCATATCCATATCCGTTAACGTACGTCTGAGCACAGAGCGGGCGTGTCCTCAGGTCCTTTGCCCAATCCCCTGAGCCTCAGTCCACGATCCTAAGGGGCCCAAATTGCCAAATTGTCTTGGGCTTGTCACGGCTTGTGGGGCCTTCCCGCATCTCCCCGCGTGACTTGTTCGGGCCCAAAGGGGCCTCAAGACGGGCCAAGAGGGCCCCAAGAGGCCCCGAAGGCGATCCAAGAGGGCCCCGAGTCGCTGAAGGATCACTCCAAGATGCTCAAGATGGCCACCAGACAGCCCAAGAGGCCTCCAAGACGCCCAAAAAGGCCTCCAAGAGGCCTGTCAAGAGAGCCCCAAGAGGCCAAACTCATTGATTGTCCTTAGGTTGTTGAAGGTTCTTGGCGTTCTCGCCTTTTCAGCTCCCCGACGCTCCAAGATGGCCCACGAGGCGCCCAATATCGCCCCACGACGGCCCAAGTGGCTTCCACGAGGGCCTCAAAACAGCCCAAGAAGGCCCCAAGGCAGCCCAACAGGGAGCCAAGACGGCTCAAGAGGCCCCAAACACGGCTCCCAAAAGGAGCCCAGGTGGGGGACCCGAACGACAGGCCCCCAAGAGGCCCCAAGAGGCCGCAAAAAAGCCCAACGAGGCCCCCAAGAGCCCCCCCCCCCCCCCCTCCCAAGAGCAAACTGCCCCCAAGAGGCGCCCGAGAGCGCTCCGAACAGACACCAAGAAGCATCCCCGAGAACTCTGCCCCCCAACTGCTCCCCCTCGTCACCCCCCCCCCCAGTCGTAATCAGCATCCCTCCTCCTCCTCCTCCTCCTCATCCTCCTCGTCCCCGCTCCTGGTCCTGCTCCTCCTCCTCCTCCTCCTCCTCCTCCTCCTCCTCCTCCCACCTCATCCTCCTCCTCTTCTTATTCGGATTCCTCCTCCTCCTCCTCCTCATCCTCCCCCTCCTCCTTCTCCTCCTCCTTCTCCTGCTGCTCCTCCTCCACCCCCTCCTCCTCCTCCACCCCCTCCTCCTCCGCCTGCTGCTCACGGCGGACCCTCCGACGCCGTCTTTGGGCTGTCGGCCTCCGCGGCGGCAGGATTCTGGTCCGGAGGCGGGCCCTTGCCAGCACCTCCTGGCTACCAGATGATTCCCATCGAGATCAGCGACGATGAGGACGAGTGCGTCGTGCTTGCCGATGGGGAAGCGCATGAGGCACGCATGGCCCGCCGCGCAAGGCGCCGCGCTGCCTTTGTCAGCCCGCCGAGGGCGCTACCAGCGCCGCGCGAGCCCGCCGGGGGCGCCGCCGAAGCCGCCGCCGGCGCTGCCGCGGCCGCCAGGCCCGCGGCTGTCGGGCGCCCCGCCGAGCCCTGTGCGGGCGCCCCTGGAGACGGCGCCGCGGCCGGTGACCTTCTCGGCGCTGCCGAGGGGCCCCTAAGGTCACCGAGCGCTGGCGCCCTGCCGGGCGCTGGGCCTGGGCCTGGGCGTACTGAGGCGCCCGCCAGGGCAGTCGCAGGGGAAGGACCAGCGAGTGGTGGTCATGGCGCTGCTCGCGGAGCTCCGCGCGCGGCGCCGCTGGAGCTGGCGCAGCTCCTCCCCCAGCCGCCGGCGGTGCGAAGCGACTCGCTGACGCTACTCACCATTAACGGGGACACGTGGAGCGGCGCTCGGAGGGTGCTCGAGTGGAACGCCGCGGCCAAGCGACAGTTCGACGTCGTCTTCATCCAGGAGACCAGGTTCCCCGACGACGAGGCAGCCGGGGCGGCTCGGCAGTGGTGCCTTGGCCAAGGCTGCCATCTGGCCCTGGGTCCGCCGCTTCGGGTCGGGACGGAGCGCCTGGCGGTCAGCGGGGGCGTCGGCTTGTGCTTCGCGGCCCACGTCGGCGTGTACGCGGGCATCGACGTTCCCTTGGAGTGGGCGCACCGCATCGTGGCGAGGAAGATCCACCTCGGCGAGGGCTCGGCCTTCCTGTGCCTCTCGGTGTACCTGATCACGTCGATCGGGCTGACGGGCGACAACATCACGCTCCTGGCGGAGGTCGCTGCGCTTGTGGGGCAGCACCACGTCCCATTCCTCCTGGCAGGGGACTGGAACGTCGACGCGGACGACCTCGCCTCCAGCGGCTGGCTCGACGAGATCGATGGCCTCCTCATCAGCAGTGGCGCCCCGACTTGCGGTGACAACGACTACGACTACTTCGTGGTATCGAGGTCCCTGTCTTCCTGCGCGTCGGCTGCGCGGGCGTTTGCCGGAACGCCGGCGGGGTCTCACGACCAGGTCAGCTGCTCCCTCGACAGTGTTTGGAGCAAGCCGAAGGTCTGGGTCGAGGACCCCAGGCGGCCATTCTCGGTGGCCAAGAAGCCGGAGGTGAGCCCCGCGACGGACGCTGGCGAGGCTGCTGGGCCACGGCCTGCCACGGAGCAGGAGACGCAGTGTGAGCTGGCGGAGCTGCAAGCCCCGCTGTCGGACCTCCAGGTGACGTGCGCGGGCTGGTTCGACCTGGCCGAGCGGTCGCTCATCCGCTCCCGGCAGGTGGAGGCCTCCAAGGCCCAACTTCATCAGGGCCGTGGGCGCGGGATCCGCCTGGTGGAGAGGCCGCTGCTCGACGTCCAAGAGCGCCGACAACGACGCCGCGACTCCTCTGACACAGAGGCTTGGTGGAGCTTCCTGCGAATCTGGCGGGCGCTCCTCCGTTGGGGCAGGGCCCCGCGCGGCTCGAAGGCCAAGCGGTCCTTCGTGAAGGAGGGTTTGATGCTGCAGGGTCGCGCCATCACTCTGCCGCCGGCGGTCTCGGAGCACGTTGCGCTTGTCACCACCACGCCAGACGCGTGGCTGGCCCTCGCCGAGCGGAACAGCCCGCTCGCGCCGTGGTTCGAAGGCCTCCTGGAGGACGAGCTCGCGCGGCGGCGCAGAGCTGATGCTGCTGCCCGGGCGCGGCTGTGGCGCGACTTTCGCAACGCGTCACTGGCTGGGTCAGGCCGTGTGGCTCACAAGCTGATCAAGCCGAAGCCCGTGGAGCCGCGGCCGATATTCTTGCCTGGCGGCGCGCCCGGGCTTCCCCGGGTGGGAGCGCTGGCCGTGGAGGCCATCGTGCTGGAGTGGATGCCCTTGTGGGACAAACCGTCGAGGGCGAGGGAGGCCCCCGCGGCCAGCTGGCAGGTGCCGCGCACGCTCGGGGCCATCAGCGTGGACCAGGTGCGGACGGCCTCCCTCTCCTTCGGGCGCAGGAAGGGCCTCGGCTGGGACAACTTCCACCCGCGCTTGCTCAACGAGCTCTCAGACCCCCTGGTCGAGCGCTTCACGGCCATCTTGAACCAGTTCGAGGACTCGGCCGAGGTGCCCGACCTTTGGACGACGATGATGGTATTTATCCCAAAGCCGCCTCCCGACGTGGGCAGGCGGCCCATCGGCCTGATGGGGCTCTGGCCTCGGGTGTGGTCGAAGATTCGCCAGGGTCTGGTCCGCGCCTGGGAGCGCTCGGTCGACGCCGATTTCTTTTGGGGCAAGAGCGGGGACACGGCGGCAGACCGCGCAGCCTACATCCACAACTTGCTCGTAGTGCACGCCAAGCGCCACGGATTCGTTTCTGGGACGCTGTATTTCGACGTCAGCAAGTTCTTCGAGAATGTCTCCCACTGCATGCTGGTTGTGGCGGCGCGGCACTTCGGCTTCGACCTGCAGCTGCTGAGGTGCCTATGTGCGATCTACCGCGGCCCGAGGCGGGCCAGGTGGCTCGGCGCCACGTCACGGGCGGTGCTGCCCAACGGCACGGTGATCGCGGGCTGCAGCTGCGCGACTGGCGTGGTGAAGCTCCTGACGCTGAGCGTTCTCCGGCAGATCGTGGTGGAGACGCCCGTTGTCCGGCCGCTGAATCTCGTCGACGACCTGAAGGTCCACGCGATCGGCACGCTCCGCACGGTGTGCAGCCAGCTGGTCGCGGCAGCCAACATGGTGATCAAGGAGATGGAGAAGCTCGACCTGCCATTGAACTTGGTGAAGACGTGCGTCCTCTGTTCGACGTCGGAGCTCGCGGGCGCGCTGTTGGCGGACAGTCGCTGGCCGTTCGATGAGTCTTTTTTCGCTTCCACCCACCGTGATCTCGGTGGGGACGCCTCCGACGGCAAGGGCCGTCGGGTGCCCACGCAGCGCGCTCGCCTGTCTGCCGCGTCGGCTGCAGCGACTCGGCTCACCAAAATCGGGCGGGGTAGGGAGGCTTCTCGGGTCCACAGGGCGGGTCCAGTCGCTAAGGCCACGTGGGGTGCACACATTAATGGTCTTGGGAATTCGGCTCTGCGGACTCTGAGGGTGGCCGCTGCCAGGTCCTTCGGCCCCCTTCAGCCTGGCTCCTCCCTTGGCCTCACCTTCCTCCTTTGTGGGGCCCCCCAGCGTGACCCTCTCGTTTCAACGACGGTGGACGCCGTCAAGGCGTTTGTGTCAGTTTGGTGGCATCTGGAGTTTGTCTGGCTGGTTTGGTTGACCAGGCGGGTCGCTCCTGGAGTTTGTCAGAGTTTTCCCCAGCCTTCTTCGCCCTTCGCGTGCGCGAAGCGTGCGAGGAAGCTATTGTGATGGAAGAGCAGGTTCGGCAGAATGATTTTGGCGCCGAGTGGCCCGGCCCCATCTGTCTCAAGCCGGCTCTCGATTTGATTTCGAAGCAAAGCTCAGTCTGGTCTGATCATTGTCGTCACTGCTTGCGCAGCCTGATTGCCAATAGGTATTGGTGCCAGCAGCGATGTCACGACGTCTGTCAGGACATCTCCCCTGCTTGTTTGGTCTGCCAGGCTCCCTCGGGCACCATGCTTCATCGTCGCTTCGATTGCCCTGCCCACGAGGCGTGGCGGCGCGATGTGTTGAGCCCGGACTTGCGTCGGGCGGCGGATCGCGTGCGCCTCCTCTCACCCAGAGCCCAAGAGCTGTTTGCCAGGTGCGTGCTCCCTGACCCCACTTGTTGGTTCACTCGCCCCTCTGAGCACCCCGAGGCCACGGTCTACAGGCACAATTGGCCCGCCGAAGGTCTGGTGCTTGGAGAGGGGGCGCATGTGTTCATAGACGGCTCGTGCTACGAGCCTGCTCTCCCTAGGATTCGATCGGCGGGATGGGCGGTGATTGTGACGGACGGGTGGGGGAAAGTTGCCCGTGCGATATGGGGGCGTGTGCCCTTAAGCGTTGCTCCAGCCCAGGTCGCTCGCGACGGTGAGGACTACGCTGTGGTCTCCCTTGTCCATCATGCTACAGTTTTCCCCGGGGCCAACTTGTATGGGGACTGTGCGGGGACCCTTGGGTATGTTTCGGACCCAGTGGGAGCTGTGTGTCCCGATAATGCTCGATCGCATATGTGGCAGCATGTGTATGATAAGCTTGACGGTGTGCGGTGGCATAAAGTGCCAGCCCATAGCACCCTTCGTGATGTCGAGAATGGGAAGCTCAGTCGACTTGAGTATCTCGGCAACAAGGCTGCGGACGAATATGCGAAGAAGGGTGCCTCTTTGGGTAGAATCGCTGCCGCCGATCGTGCCGTCGTCGATGGTTGCTTCGAGTTGGCCCGTCTTCTTTGTAAATTCTCGGCTGAGCAAGAGGCTCGGATTGGAGACAGTCAGCAGTTCGACCATGTCGGCATCGATTGGCTTAGGCACATCACCCTTGAGGTCCCTCCTCTCCCCGACGAGGTTCCTCCACCTCCTCCTCCTCCTCCTGTGCCTCCTCCTCCTCCTGGGAGTGGCGGGACGGGTCGGGAGTCGGGGAGGGTGGGCGAGGAAGGTAAGGAGGGCAGGGCCGAATGGCCCGACCTCCATGTCTGGCCAGCCCGCGCCCACCACATCATCGAGTGTGGGGTCACGGACCCCGCGGGGGCTGCGGCCGGCTCCCTGGCCTTCTGTACTCGCTGCGGCTCGGTTTGTGCCGTAGGAGGGCACGGGGGAAAAACGGCTCTAGCGTCAGATTGTCTGGGCAACCGTTCCTCGGGTCGTGAGAGGCAGTTGGATTGGATATTGCGCGGCCGCCATCCTTCGAAGCAAGGGTTTCGGGTCTCGCGAGCGGCCGTGTTATCGGATCCCTCTCGAGACTACTTGGCAGCCAAGATGGGTCTGGACGACATCCCGCAGCTAGCGCCGCCTCTGTCCAGAGGCTCTCTTGCGTCCATGTCGGGCGGGGGTGGGTGTGCTTGGGCGGGGACTGGGGTCGACCTTCTGCGAGGCCTGTCACTTTTTGGTTTCCGCTCTCGGGAAGAGGCGGAGTCACTCGGGCTTCGAGCGCAAGAGCGCCGCCGGCAGGTTGTGCCGCCCGGGGAGGATTTTGACCCCCCCTAACTCGTTTGGAGTTTGTTTGATGCATGTTTAATGTGGTGGCACCTTTCTAGCCGTTGACGAGCTCCGCCTGCTGCTCCGCCTCCTCCTCCTCCTCCTCCTCCTCCTCCTCCTCCTCCGCCTCCGCCTCCTCCTCCTCCTCCTCCTCCGCCTCCTCCTCTTCCTCCTCCTCCTCCTCCTGCTCATCCTCCTCCTCCCCCTCTGGCGGCGATGACGACGACGACGACGACTACGACGACGACGACAACGACGACGATAATGATGAGTTTGATGACGATGGTGCTGATGATGATGATGATGATGATGATGATGACGATGATGGCGATGATGATGATGATGATGATGATGATGATGATGCTGCTGATGATGATGATGATGATGATGATAGGGGATGATGATGATGACGATGACGATGACGATGATGATGATGATGATGATGATGATGATATGAGGATGATGGTGATGATGATGATGATGCTGATGCTGCTAATGATGATGAGGAGGAGGAGGAGAATGGTGATGATGATGGTGAGTGTGATGGTGGTGGTGATGGTGATGGTGATGATGATGACGATGACGATGACGATGATGATGATGATGCTGATGATGATGATGATGATGACGGTGATGATGATGATGATGATGATGATGATGATGATGATGATGATGATGATGATGATGATGATGATGATGATGATGATGATGACTACGACCATCACCGCAGCACCCAGAAAGACACGGGCGGCTCGCCACGAGCAAGTGGCTCCAGACGCGAGACCCACCGCCAAGGAGCCTGCGCGGGAGGGGCGCGAGGCAGGCGCCCGGACGAAAGGCTCCAGTCACAACCCCTCACACCTCCCTCCATCCGTCCATCATCCCTTCCCTCCCTTCTCCTCCTCCTCCTCCTCCTCCTCCTCCTCCTCCTCCTCCTCCAGCTCCTCCAGCTCCTTCTCCCCCTCCTCACCCTTCCCCGTTTCCTCCTCCTCCTCCGCCCCCGCCTCCTCCTCCGCATCTTCCTCCTCCTCTTCCTCCTCCTTCGCCTCCTCCTCCTCCTCCTCCTCCTCCTCCTCCTCCTCCACTTCCTTCTTCTCTTCCTCCCCCTCTGCGACCGCCCCCATCCTCAGGTGGTCTAAGGAGATCTGGTTGTGCCAGTGGGGGGCCTATTCTTGGGGTCTTTCGCTCCTTGCTCTCCGTCGTGCTTGGGAAGCTGTGTTCTCGAACCCTGCGTGCTCCTGGAGGTCCGTTTCGGGCCCTGCCTCGGCTCTTAGGATGTCTTTGGTGCAGTTGGGCTGGTGCATGGACAGCTTCATGACGGTGCGAGATGATCGAGGTTACGTGATTCCTTTGGGTATAGTTTCGCCTGCCCTCTTTAAGATGTTGCTTAAAGATGGCTATTTCAGGATGTTAGAACGTGTTTCTGGAGAGAAGCGTGAGCTTAGATCCAGCTTAGTTGAGGCAAGCACTGTGGCCGAGGCTTTGGCAACTAAGGACGACGACAATGAAGCCCTCGTTTTTATATATCTGGAGCTTTCCGCCACCCCGCCGACCACTACCCTAGGCCCCTTACTGAGTCGAATAGTGGTCCGTTTCTTCTGTGGCATCAGAAAGACATTCTCAACCCCGCAGGGGGCTAAGCCTGGAATCGAGGTTTGGGGCAAGGTTTTCATAGCTCCTCACTACTCACTACTCACAATGCCCTACCCGTCCCCGCAGCCCGCAGAGGCTCGGCGGCGATAGAGGCGAATAGCACAGGGGAGAGCAGTGTCGCTCCGCTCCGCTGGGCGGGAGACTCGGAAGGGCTCGGGACGTTGACGCTGGGGAATAGGGACGTAGATAGCGTGTCGCGCCGAAGCATGGTGCGCCAGAACTGGCGGAGCAACACGCTAAGCCCAAGTCCCCGAATGTAGGGCGCAGGAAGGGGTGAGCGAGTCCTTTCTCGCTCGGCGCCCCCAGGAGTTGCAGCTGGGGGACTGGCCTCAAGATCCGCTCGGCTCTGCGCTGAGAACGGCTTGTACCAAAAAGTGTGGCCATCCTGGGCTCCCCGTGGTGTGCAAACAAACCTCCTGGCCTCCTGGGCCCCAGGAGGGCGCGTGCATCGTTCCAGGGCCCAAGAGGGCCCAGACTGGACCTGGCGATGGTGTAATGGATGCCTTCCGAATGTGCCGCGCTCCCTGGGGTCCCGGCGGCAGCGGGGCCCCGGGAGCTCTACATTGAGGGGGGGCGATCGAGGGGGACTCCATCAAGGGAACATCAAGCTGACGGGCGATCGAGGGGCGATCGAGGGTGGGGAACATCAAACTGAAATCGTTGCAACATAGGCTGTTGATTGGCTACATGCCCCCGATAGCGAAGCCGCACGCTCCCAGGCGAGGTGGGGCTGTCGGGCCTCTCCATCGGCGCTGAGTGGGCGATTGGTGTCGACGCGGCCTCCCCCACTGGGCCCATTGCCCCCCCCCCCCCCCGGACGTTGCCCCTGGTGCATCCCTGCCCGCTCGGCCCCGCGTGCCTGCAGACACGGCGAAGAACTCCCCCAGGATGGGGAGGCTGACTATCTGGGGCTCCTGCAGGCCGCCTCTTCGCCGGCCTGCCGTCTGCCGCTCCGTGCTCGCTTCCCCTCCCCTGCTGCTCGCCGCTCGCCGATCGCTGCACGCTGCTCGCTGCGGAGGCGCTGGCGTCGTCTCGCTGCAGGCGGGGGCCTGGGTCGCCCCTGCTGTGCGCCGCCAGAAGATGACAACGTCCACTGCCGCTGGGTCGTGTGCCGAGGACGCGGGGAGCGGCGGCTATGGATATCTGCCCGCCTACGCGGGCGGGCAGATATCCATATCCACCGCGCCTCGGGATCTCAGGGCACGGCTCCAAGGCGGTGGATGTAGACATATATATATATGTATATATATAGATATAGACATGCTCATACATAATATATTTATACAGATTCACACACACACACACACACACACACATATATATATATATATATATATATGCCGTGGGCATTTCGCGTCCCGCGCCCCGCGATGCGCGACTCGCGGTGTTTCTCGCGCCGCCGACCTGCAAAGGGATGCAGTCGCGGCCCTGGCCGCGATGCACGAAGCGCGATTCTCTTCGTGCCCCCGCGGGTGACGCAGACTGGGACGCATGAGGGCATACTGGTGCGACGTGCCTCCGGTGGAGACGCACGCCCGACCCGAACACATCATGCAGCACCTCGTGACACGCAGCACCCCGAGCGGAGCGGCACGAAGGCGCCCGCCACGGAGCCTATGCTGCAAGATCTCCGAGCGGGCGCGTCGCCCCGGCGTGGCCGAAGCACGACCAGCGCAAGTATGCCCGGGTTGTGCCCGCCGCGCGCTCCGCCGCCCGCGTCTTCCTCTCCCCCGCCTCCGCGCCCTCCCCGGGACGCACCGAGGCAGACTGATAGGATATTAGGGAGCCCTCAAAGGGCGTAAGCGCCCAACCATGTACATGAACACGGCCCCTCGATCCGCGAGACCGTCCGCGTGATGCGAACATTCGCGCAATGCATGCTCTCGAAACCGACGTGGATTTATGTACGTGTACGTCCCTCTTTCGCTCCTGATATGTCATCCGTGGAAGCGCGCGTCCGACCCGAACATAGAGTACACCCATCGTGTAGCATAGCGTTTCCCGAGCGGTGTGGCCAGAAAGCACCCGCCACGCCGCATATGCTATTCAGATGTCTCGGTGCGCGCGTCGCCCCTGGGGGGGGCGACGCACACATAGTATAAGTATGTTGGGCTGACGCCGATTCCCTGCTCCTGTTGTGCCATGGCTGGTCCCGAAGCGTCCCTCGGCTGCCCCGACGCCGTCCTGGACCCAAGTCACCGCGACAACAGAGCTTAGGCGGTAGAAGGCCAATGCGGAGAGCGTGGCGGACGACCGCGGGCCCCGACGTGCATCCTCGAGAGAGGCGCACGCGCGGGAGCAGTGCCCCCGCCCTCGGCTCGCTGCCGCGTCCGAGCAGGGAGACCCCACCAAGTGCCCGCCGTCGTCGAAGTTCCGCGGTCGCGGGCCGAGGGTCGAAAGGTCGTTCCGCGGTTGTCCCGCGGTTGGTCCCGCGGTTGTCCCTCGGTTGTCCCGGGCTTGCCCCTTCTATAGGTAGATGCTGGGACCGACAGATGTAATTACAGCATGATCTATAAATCTATACTAGAACCATCGCGCGCGCTTCGCGCGCGCTCAGGTTCTAGCCCAGGCCGGGGGCGCGCTAGAAGATCTTGGACAGCGCTATCAAGCACAGGCGCGTGACAGAGTCGTGCCTCCTGAGGGCCTCTTGGAAACCTCTTGGGTCTCGGGGGGCCTCTTGGAAGCCTCTTGGAGGGCCTCTTGGAAGCCTCTTGGGGGGCCTCTGGAGGCCCTTGGGGGCCTGCCGCGGGCGTCTTGTAGACGTACATGAAGGTTTCTGGGAAAGCCTCTCAGAAGCCCGTTGGGGCCCTCTTGGGGGTCTCCTGGGGGCTTCCTGGGAACCTCGGGGGGCCTCTTGGAAGCCTCTTGGGGGGCCTCTGGAGGCCTTTGGGGGCCTGCCGCGGGCGTCTTGGGGGCCTCTTTGGGCCTCTTGGGGGTCTCTTAAGGTCCTCTTGGGGGCCTCCTGGGGCGGGGGGGCTGGAAGGTTCAGTTGGGTTTCCCGTCTTGGGCCCCTCTTGGGGCCCTTCGGGGACGCGTTTGGGCCATCCTGGGCGCCTCTTGGACTGTCCTGGGCCCCTCGGGGGCCGTCTTGGGGCGCTCTTGTGGGCCTCGTGGGCCGTCTTGGGGCGGTCTAGGGAGAGTCTGAGG
>CAUYUJ010014222.1:120000-175000 GCA_963575745.1 Prorocentrum cordatum
TTTCACGAAATGTTGCCAAGTGGGCCTTTGGCGCCTCATGCCGACATCATTCGCACGCCCTTGCGCGCGCGATGGGGGGGGCACGACCCATGTCAAAGAACAACATGCGGGCGACTCTCGCGCGTCGACCGAGCGTGCATGTCGAACTCTTCCCATAATCTTCATCACCGACGCGAGGACGCCGTCATCGTCGTCGGCGTGGCGTGATCAGCATCGGCGCCCGCACTAGCCGCGCCTTCGTCGGTGCGAACATCGTCACCAGCATCGCCACTGTCATCATCGCGCCCGCCCAAGTCGCCGACTCGCAGTGAAGTGCCCGGCGGGATGCGCCCAATGGTCAGCGCGGCCGCAGAGATGCACCAGCCGACGCCAACCGTGCATCGCAATTGCCACCGCAGGGGTTTTGCAAACCATGTTGCGGGTGGGTGGATGAGATGTTTGCACGAGCATGGGATGTGTCAACTCATGAGTAAAAACTAATTGCACCAAATTGATTTTCCTTCCTCTAAAAATTGGATCCGCCACCCCACACCCCCGGCTTTATCGATCCACCCCTTCGAATTGCAATTTACATACGACTTTGCCCCATCGTCCATCCTAAATATGAGCTCGTGCCATCCCAGCCCAGCCTGCATCGACCCCCCCCCGCCGCCCTGTGCAAAAAAATACTACGCGCGCGCACTCCTTCAATACAAATCATCAGCGTCCAAGAACCCCTTGCAAAAAACCACAAGTTCCGGAAGGAGTTCAAAATCGAGTGCCCACAAAAACTTTTTTATAACAAAAAAATGATTTCGCAACGCGGATTTTCCAACTAAAACGTGCGCGCGCGCTCTTGTGAATTCTTACGAAAACCTAAGAGTTTTCAACATTTTCGAAAATGCTACGAAACGGGTTTCGCGCACGCGCATGTCGAAATCGTTCGAACGCCCTTGCGCGCGTGCTGTCGCGCGAATATTTTGCACTAGATGGGACGAACTGCGCGCGCGCATCGCCGCGCGCGCATGCCGAATTCTTCCAAGGACCTTCGATTTCGCAACGATCTCAAAACTGAATGTCCCAAACACACACACACACACACACACACCAACAACAACAACAACAACAACAACAACAACAACATCATCATCAACAACAACAACAACAACAACAACAACAACAACAACAATAACAACAACAACAGCAACAACAACAACAACACAAGGATTCGCAACATGAGTTTTCAACAAACAACAAGAGAGAGAAAGAGAGAGAAAGAGAGATTGGGCGCGCGTTTTTGCGCATTCTTGAGAAAACCACAGGTTGTCCAACATCTTCATGGAATTCTGCCAAACGGGCCTCTGGCGCCGCATGCCGACATCATTCGCGCGCCTTTGCGCGCGTGCCGGGGGGGGGGGGGGGCGCGATCCGCGCCAGAGAAAACCATGCGGGCCACTCTCGCGCGTCGGCCGCGCGCGCATATCGAACTCTTTCCAAAACCTTCGTCGCCGACGCGAGGAAGCCGTCATCGCCGTCGGTGTGGACAGCATCGGCGCCCGCACTGGCCGCGCCATCGTCGGTGTCAACATCGTCGCCAGCATCGCCACTGTCATCATTGTGTCTACCGCAGTCGGCTTTGCCATGATACCGCGCCCGCCCAAGTCGCCGACGCCCAGTGAAGCGCCCGCTGGGATGCGCCCCATGGTCAGCGACACTGCGGCCGCGTCGGCGGCGCCAAACTAGCTGGCCGATGCGCGCGCGAGCTGGGGTTGGCGCGGCCGCAGAGATGCACCAGCTAACGCCAAGCATGCATCGCAATCACCACCGCACGGGTTTCTCAAACCAAATTGCGGGTTGGTGGGTGGGATGTTTGCAGCAGCGTGGGATGCGTCAGCTCGTGGGTGAAAATCAAATCTCCTTTCTAAATAGAGAATAGAAACTACCCCCGCCCGGCGTTATCGGTACCCCTTTCCGGGTATGTAAATCGTATATGATTATGACCACATGTCCATCCGAAATATGAATTTACACTATCCCAAGGGGGCCGGTATCCCCCCCCTGAGGTTCCCTTGTTAAAAACACTATGCGGTGACATTTTTTGTTATAACATAACACTTGTTCACGAACCCCTTGCAAAAAATGAGACGAAATGCACACGCGCGCGTCGTCGCGCGCGCATGCCGAAATCCTTGAAAAAAACCCTCGGTGCCGGAAGGATTTCGCAATCGAGCTTCCACAGCAAAACATACAGAAACACATGGTTTCGCAACACTGATTTGCTAAAAAAACTCCCGCGCGAGCTCTTGCGAAATGTTCAGAAAGCAATAGGTTTTTCAATATTTTCACAACATGCTACCAAACGGGCGTCGCGCGCGCGCATGTCGAAATCTGTCGAACGCCCTTATTCGTGTGCCGTCGCGAGAATCCTCTGCAAAAAAAAAGCGAAGTGCAAACGCGCGCGTCGTCGCGCGCGTATGCCGAAAACCTTCAAAACCAAGCGGTTTCGGAAGGATTTCAAAATCGTGTGTCCGAAAACCTACAAAAACCCAAAATTTCGCAACACAGATTTTCAACAAAAGCGTGCGCGCGCGCTCTTCCGGCGTCGTCGTCGTCGTCGTCGTCGTCGTCGTCGTCGCCGTCCTCCCTCCTCCCGCGTCGTCGTCGTCGTCGCCTACGTCGTCCTCTGTCTTTCCTCGTGTTCGTCGTCGTCGTCCTCATTGGCGTCGTGGTCGTTTCCGTCGTCGTTGTCGCCGTGGTCGTCCTTCCTCCTCCTCCCTCGTCGTCGTCGTCGTCCGTCGTCGGCGTCTCGTCGTCGTCCCTCCTATTTCGTCGCCGTCGTCGTCGTCGTCGTCGTTGTCGTCGTCGTCATCCCTCCTCCCTCGTCGTTGTCGTCGTCGGTGTCGCCGTCCTTCCTCCCTCTTCGTCGTTCGCGTCGTCGCCGTCCTCCTTCCTCCCTGGTCGTTGTCGTCGTTGTCGTCGCTATCGCCGTCGTCGTCCTTCCTCCTCCCTCGTCGTCGTCTTCGTTGGCGTCGTCGTCGTCGTCGTCGGCGTCGTTGTCGTCGTCGAAATCGTCGGAGACGTCGTCGGTGTCGTCGTAGTGGTGTCGTCGGTGTCGTCGCAGTCGGTTTTAAGAGGTTTTGTAAACCAAGTTGCGGGTGGGTGGGTGGGATGTTTGCGGGAGCAGTGGAGACGACAACTTCAAGTTCAGCACAGTGGATTGCACAGCGTAGATTGCATCGGGTAGGTTGCACCGCGTAGATTGCACCACACAGGGTGCACGACATAGATTGCGCCACATAGATTGTACCACTTAAACTGCACTACGTAGCGCAGACAACATGCAATGAACCACGTAGACTGCACCACATGGACTTCGCAACGTAGAGTGCACAACATGGGTGCACAACATAGAGTGAACCGAATATGCTGCAGCACAAATATGGCACAGCTCAGATTGCACAGCACATACTGCGCAACACATTTTGAACCACGCATGTTGCACAACATATATTCTCTTTACAATAAAAGAAACTCTACCCCCCCCGGATCATCGACACCCCCTTTTCGCATTTCAATTAACATATCATGATACGATTATGTTCCGTCGCCCATCCTGAATATAAACCCGTACCATCCCAGCAAGGCCGGTATCGACCCCCGCCGATCATCCTCTGCAAAGAAAACAAATACGATGCGCGCGCTCGTTTTATCAAACATCACAAGTTTTCAAGAACCCTTGCAAACAATGAGACGAAGTGCGCGCGCGCGTCGTCGCGCGCGCATGCCGCAATCCTTCAAAAACCGCGGGCTTCGCAAGGATTTCAAAAGCGAGCGTTCACAAATCATATAAAACACTTGGCTTCGCAACGCGGAATGTCGAAACAAAAAGTGCGCGCGCGGTTTTGCGAATGCTTCAGGAAACCGTAGGTTTGTCAAACGTTGCTGAACATGCTACCAAACGGGCTTCGCGCGCGCATGTCGAAATCGTTCCAACGCCCTCGCGCGTGTGCCGTCGCGAGAATCCTTCGCACAAAAAGGGGCGAAATGCACGCGCGCGTCGCCGCGCGCGCATGCCGAAATCCGTCAAAACCTGGGGTTTCGTAACGATTTCAAAACCGGACGTCCAAAACAGCGTGCACAGGCACATGGTTTCGCGATATCCTTTTTCAAGAGAAAAAAAAGCGCTCGCGCTCCTGCGCATTCTTATACCAAAAAACAACTTTGGCTTTTCAACGTCTTCATGGAATTCTGCCAAAAGGGCCTCTGGCGCCTCATGCCGACATCATTCGCACGCCCTTGCGCGCACGCTGGGCGGGGGGCACGATCCGCGTCAAAGAAGAACATGCGGGCCACTATCGCGCATCGGCCGCGCGCGCATGTCGAACTATTTCCGACACCTTCATCACCAACGCGAGGGCGCCTTCATCGTCGCCGGCGCGAGCATCATCGGCGCCCGCACTGGCCGCGCCTTCGTCGGTGTCAACATCATCACCAGCATCGCTACTAGCATCATTGTGTCTACCGTTGTCGACGTTGCTATGATACCGCGCCCGCCAAGGTCGCCGACTCGCAGTGAAGTGCCCGCTGGGATGTGCCCAGCGGTCAGCGCCACCGCTGCCGCGTCGGCGGCGCCAGACTAGCTAGCCGATGAGCGCGCGAGCTAGGGTTGGCGCGGCCGCGGGGATGCACCAGCCAACGCCAAGCATGCATCGCAATCGCCACCGCATGGGCTTTTTATACCAAGTTGCGGGTGGGTGGGTGGGATGTTTGCAAGAGCGCAGGATGTGCCAACTCGTTCGTTGCAAGAAATTCACCACCTAGGTTGCACCACGTGGATTGCACCGCATGAATTGGTCGAGATATGTTGCGTCACATCGATTGCACTGAATGATTTGCACGCAAAGCCAACTGTCCAAAAATCTGCAAAACACACACATGGTTTCGCAACAACAGAGTTGAACAAAAAACTTGCGCGCGCGCTCGTGCAAATTCTTTTGTCTCATGTAAAAAGCATGGGATGCAACTCTTGCAAATTCTTTGCAAGAGAATGGGATGTGTCAACTCGTTCGTTAAAATCAATAGCACCACATAGATTGCACAAACATTGCCATCGTAAATCATTGTTTCGTGGGACGACGCGCTCCTGATCGGGTTGCAAAACCTGAATTGCATCATGCAGATTATACCACATAGATTGCACCACAGATATGGCTCCACATCGATAGCACCACACCTCTGTTTAGAAAAACAGTGTTTGCGGCCCACGCTGGCTAACATATGTATATCTGTATATGTATACACGTATACATATTATTTGCATATATAGATATACAGTGAGACAGATGCGCAGTGACACCACCGTATACACATATATGTGTGCACACAGTTATACATAACAATATGTTGAGTCTAGTCAGTGACAGATTGTGCGATCCATATAGGTCGAAACCAACCGGATGGCCAAACCAAATTATATATAAAGACAGATCGTGGGGTCAAATGAAAGGAACTTCAATTCGATCGACAGAAAGAGAGATCGGTTGATATGTTGGTAGTGCGACCGACTGACGGATAATGGGACATAGAGGTATCGATTGGTGGCTACCGAGATCGGTCGACACATCGCGAATCCGATACGACGCCGATCGCGAATCGCAAGCTGCAGCCCCTTCCCGGAAAAAGCTCCTTATCCCCCGAGGGGTGGTCCAATATGTGAGTGTGTATAACCATCCCTCGACATATCTCTTTCTCGACATAGCGTCTCTCAATGAGAGACTCCCAAATCTGGTCGGGAGCGTTCGGCGGGATTTTGATTGCTTCCCCAGGCTGTTCTGGAAAGCATCCAAAGGTTTACGGGAAGGGGGCAGGAGGAGAAAGGAGAGGAACAGGAGGAGGAGGAGAAGACGGAGGAGGAGGAGGAGGAACAGGCGGGAGGAGGGGGGCAAACGAATTAGGAGGAAGAGGAGCAATCCCGAATGCTATCCTTCCTCCCCCCCTCCCTTTCGCCAACTCCCCCCCCCCCTCCCTCCATCCCTCCCTCTTCCGTTACCCAGCTCCACTCCCTCCCCTTGCCCCCTACCCTATTCCCTCCTCCTCACCATCATCATCACCATCACCACCACCATCATCATTCTAAACAGGATCATCACCATCATCAGCATCATACGCATCAGCATCATCATCACCAGCATCATCATCATCGTCATCAGCGTCATTATCATCATCAGCATCATCACCACCATCATCAACATCATCATATTCATCTTCATCATCATCATCATCATCACCATCGTCCGCATCATCATCAGCAGCAGCATCATCATCATCATCCAAGTGCTATCCCTCTCCATGTGCATATGCATCACCAGAGTCACCAATCTAGTCATCATCATTACCGTCGTCACCAGCATCATCATCCTCTTCATCATTATCATCACCATCACCATCACCAATATTAGCAGCAGCATCACCAACACATTCACCACCACCATCAACATAATGGTCACGTTCACTATCAGAATCATCATCAGCGTCATCACCATCAGCATCAGCATCATGATCGACAACATCATCATCATAATCCACTTCATCATCATGCAACTCCTCATCCGCGTAGTCCTGTATTGCCTCGTCACCCTCATCAACACCACCACCATCGCCATGTCATCATCATCATCGTTATCATCTTCACCAGCAACATCATTATCGTCATCAAAAACATCTTCACCGCCATCAACATTGTCAACATCACGTCGGGGGCGTACCGCCTTGAATCAAAAAAACGTACATACATACATGCATGCATGCATGCATGCATGCGCAAATGCATACATACATACATACATGCATGCAGGCAACATTATCAGCAGCATCATCATACAAGTGCTAGTCATCATCATGCACATGTGCATCATTACAGTCATCAGTATCGTCATTATCATTATCATCGTCGCCATCGTCGTCACCATCATCAATATCATCATCATCATCATCATCATCATCATCATCATCATCATCATCATCATCATCATCATGAGCATCATCATCATCGTCACAGCCACCATCACTACCACCACCGCCATCATAATCATACTCACCATCATGACCAGCATAACCACACTCATCATCAGCACAGCATCATCATCATCGTCGTCAGCAACATCATCATCATCATCATCATCATCATCATCATCATCATCATCATCATCATCATCATCACCAACAACAGCAAAACCAGCATCACCATCATCACTATCGTCATTCGCAGTATCATGGTGATTCGCATCATCAGCATCAACAACAACATCAGCAGCAGCTCCATTATCGTCATCCTCATCCCCATCAGCAGCAGCAGCAGCAACATCATCATCATCATCATCATCATCATCATCATCATCATCATCATCCTGATGATCATCCTCATCGTCATCCTCATCCTCATTCTCATCCTCAGCAGCAGCATCGTCATCGGGCACTCACTTCCTCTGGAAGCGGCTCGGTGTTGTGGGGTCCTTGTCGCTCGGAACCGACTGCAGAGTGGTGAACAGGACGATGGCCACCGCGTCGTTGAGCACCGCCTGAGGGGACCAGACCCGCTTCAGCGGAGATCCGCTTCGCCAAGGCCCGCTTCGCAGGGGCTGGCTTCGACAAGGCCCGCTTTCCTGGGGCACGCTGCGCGGCGAGCGGCCGGGGCGGCGGACGCTGACGGGCGGGCGGAGGCGGAGGGCGAGCGAGCCTCAGCGTGCGGGCGGGCGAGCGGACCCCAGCTGGCGCGGGCGGGCTGAAAGCTGGTGGGGCGGAGGCGGGAGGCCCGCCACGTGCGGGCAAGGGCGGTCGGATCCTGCGGGCGAGCGCGGCGGGCAGGCCCTTGCGGGCGGGCGGGCGGTCTCTGAGGCGAGCGGGGCAGGAGGCTGGTCGAGGCGCGGGCCAAGAAGAAACGGAGCCGGGCCAGGGGAAACGGAGCCGGGCGGAGCGGGTCTCCTCCTCCCGCATGGGGTCCCCGAGAGCCAATCCCCTGTGCAGGAGAGCACGAAGAGGGGGCATGAGGAAGGGGGAACGACGGGGGGGGAGCTGGGCGTGCTCGGGCCTCGCCCGCCGTTTTGCCCCTCCGCCCTTCCCTTCCTTAGGTTCGTTTTTCTTTATGGAAGCCTATATTAGTCAAGATGTTGGCGGATTAGGGACAAATTGCGGATTAGCGACAACAGCGCCAAATAGCAGCAACCGACTAGCAGTAAATAGCGGCACGCGCCCCGCACCAACCGTCCACCAGTATCCACCAATCACCCCCTCTTCGCCGCTAGCGACGGCTAAACACGAAAAAAGAAAGCCCTCGGCGAAACTCAAGGCCTCCATAAAAACAGACCTAGCCTTCCCTCCCCCATTACGTGGAACCCTTTCCCGTTCGGCGAGTCGGGCGTCAGACCAGGCACTGGTCCCAGAACTGCATATGCGGTGCTCACGGAGAAGGAGGAGGAGGAGGAGGAGGAGGAGGAGGAGGAGGAGGAGGAGGAGGAGGCGCGTGCGCCCGAACCCGCCCCCGCCGCACAGGGCGAACGGGCGGCGCCAGGCGCGGCGCTGGGCCATGGCGGCCTCGGTGCCTCGCCGCAAGCACGCCGCGAACAACTGCGAGATGGTGACGGGCCGAGCCGAGCACCGGCCTCAAGAGTGTGAGGATCTCTCTTCCCCCCTCCCCTATCAGGACCGTACCAACCCATCAGGCGATGACACCCACGACCACCACAAGTAAGGCCATCGGAAGACTCTGATATAGACCTAAATATGTATAGATATGCATATGCATATGTATATATATGTATATGTCTGTCTGTCTGTCTGTCTGTCTGTCTGTCTGTCTGTCTGTCTGTCTGTCTGTCTTTATGTATGTGTGTATGTATGTATGCATGCATGCATATGTATGTATGTATGCATGCATGCATGCATGCATGCATGTATGTATGTATGTATGTATGTATGTATGTTTGTATGTATGTATGTATGTATGTATGTATGTATGTACGTACGTACGTACGTACGTACGTACGTACGTATGTATGTATGTATGTATGTATGTATGTATGTATGTATGTATGTGTCTGTGTATGTATGTGTATATGTGTATATGTGTATATATATATACATGGCGCGGATGGGGAGAGGCAACGTAGACATGGCAGATGACAACCTGCTATGGTACCAACTAGTGGGTAGAGACCACGTCGAACGTACGGCCACAAGAACGACGACGGGCACCAGCGACTCCACCGACACAAGCACGACAGTCATTATGAACGATCAGAAGGCGGACTTCAGCCCCTCCACCCTACACGCCGACGCCCCAAATGTCGTGCCAAACCTGTTCACGAACATACTCCCGGCCATCGACTCCAGCCTAAGCCAGGTGCCGCCTTGCATCCCGGCGTGCGACTACTCCTCCTACTACGCCACGACCCCCGACGACCCCCGCGACATCCCCCGCGACCCCGTGCCCCACCCGACGGCCCCCCGCGAGCCCCCACCCAACGCACCCAAGAAGGCCGAGCACCGAGTGGCCGCATGCCCTGAGATGGAGCCCGTGGGAGGCATACTGGCATACCCGAGGAAGCGGCCGTAGGGGCCGCTGGCCAGACTAAGGCTAGCACCGCCTCCCCCGCGACCGGCTCGACATCCCATGTGGCCGCATGCCCTGAGAGGGAGCCCGCGGGGGGGGCATACCCAGGGAAGCGGACATAGGGACAGCCACCCCTGGAGCCCCCTACCCGACCGCCGGACATCCCCACGACCACCCCCTCAACACGAATGCCCCCACGACCCACCACCAAGACAGCATCTCACGACGGCCACGCGACAGCCCCCACGACGGACCCCCGACGCGGCCTCCACGACGATCCCCGCGACGGACCCTACGACGGCCCCCCGCGACGGCCCCAGCAACGGCCCTGCCGCGACGGCGACGAAGACGACGCCCGCCACGACGGCGACTACGACCACGACGAATCCCCTCTTCCCTGCGACGCCGACCCCAGCGACCGCCAGGACGGGCACGAGGACAGACCGACCGACGGCCCGACCAACGCCCCTCCCGACGCCCTCACCGACGCTTTCCCTGGCGCCCAGACCGACGCCCCACCCCACTCCTTACTAGCTGGCGCTGCGTCCGACGGCCAGGAGGACGGCAACGAGGGCGCCGACGCTCCCTCCCCCACGACTCCTTGCCCCGACGGCCCCTGCGACGATGCCAAGCCCTGCTGTGACGACCCCCCGCCCGACGCCCCACCCCAAAATCGGCCTGATGCTTCTGCCCTTCTCTACGCTCGACCCCGCGGCCCCTCGCCGCTCCCCCACGACCCCCTACCCGACGGCCGCCGCGAAGTCCCCACGACCTCACACCCGAACCGGCGACCTCGCACCCGACGACACCCACGACGCTCCCCTGCGACAGCCCCACGCCCTTCTACGACTCCTCGCCGCGACGACCCGATACCCTCCCTGCCCGACTCCCCACCCGACGTCCGACGCCCCACTCCTTTCTTTACCCCACGCCTCGTCGTACGGTCTCCCCACGCCCTACTCCCTACTGGACCTGCCTCGGCTACGCGGCCAGCGCTACCCACGCAGACGGCGGGACGGCCCACAAGGACGCCCCCTCGACCCACTCCGAGCCTGCTCCGACGGACGACCCGAGGCCTCTCTCCACGACGCTACCGACCACGACAACGACAATGACGACCCGACTCCCCTCCCCACGGCGACGCGCTTCCCCACCACGATGCCCCTCCCCACGAACACCCTGTCCCACGCTCTGCCCTCCCACGTCAGCTTACCACGACGACCCAACATCCAGCCCTACTCCCAGCCCACGCCCCGCCCCACTCCCCAGCCGACGCCTCGCCCGGCGACCACCCCACGCCCGACGGCCTACACGCTGCCCCACCCCAACCCGACGGACCCGACGCTCGATCCCTGCCCGCGATGTCCGAACCCCCGACGCCCTACCCCACGCCGCGCCTCACGCCCTCAAGTGGATGACACCCATCCTTGTGAGATCTCGAGGCCCTTTGGACCCAACGCGTCCTCGCCATCGCCAGCACCGCCGCCAGCATGCACATCGACGACTTCGCCGGCACCAGCGCCATCGACGCCCAGATCCAGCATCTCCAGGACTAGCGCCAACGGGTCAATAGGGCCAGCAGAACAGAACAGCTCCAGAAAATGTGCGAGACGGAGGCGGCACTCCAGGCGCTGGACCACCTAGCGGCCGACGTGACGAACACGACCCCACACCTGACGGCCCACCCGAACCCTCCTGCTGACTCCTCTCCCGACCCCTCCCCACGGCGGGTGCGCATCACCGACGCCCTGCCCAGCGCCCATACCCCCGACGACGACGACCCCGCCCAAGCACCGCGGAACTTGGAGTCCAACGCCCTCCCAACCCACAGCGCCCTTCCCGACAGCAGGTCTATTCGGCGCGTGCGATTCGTCGAGGTGCCATAGACTGCACCAGCCACCGACCCACGCCGGGATGGGTGGCTACCGAGGGCAGGGAGCAGCTGCACCCCGCAGCGACGACTCCAGCCTAAGACGCGGTCAACTCCTCCCTCCTCCCTCCCTTTCCCTCCGCCGCACGGGCAGGCAGCCCGTGGTGCGGCCGGGTCCATTCCTGGATCGCAACCTTGACGCACCCATGCGAAGACCTCCCCACCCCGCCCCACCATTCCCCACGCACCCGAGGCCCCCCCCCAATGGCCACCCATTCCACGCCACCACCGCCGACAGCAATGCCTCCGGGGACGCCAACTTCCGCAATGGCTACTCATGTGCCTGGACACCAGCGTCGTCGACACTGCCCTGAGGGGCTGGCACCCGCCCTGGAGAGGAAGGTGAGGGTAACGAGACAGGAGTTTGGGATCCACCCCTCGTCCTCTGGCGGCCGCAAGCGGCCTGCGCTCTAAAGCCTGGCGGCGCTAGGGGCTTGAGGGCTCTAGGCTCCGACGAGCCAGACCAGTCTGAAGCTCCGAGCTCCGAGGAGGAGGCGTGAAAAAGGAGGGGGAATCGGGAAGGACAGCGTTTCCATGACGACTTCTTCACACGATGCTGGGGCGGGCTCCTGTTGGTGGACACGCCCGAAGTCTTGCTGCGATCGCACAGCGGCGCTGTTAAAACCAATTGAGGCGTGTCTCCCCTCGGGGACACGGCGTGAAAAGGGAGACTTCGCTTGTACCGCTCGGACCTCGATGCGTGCTCAAACGTGGGGGCAGCGACCTATGCCTATGAGGCCATCGCGGCTGGCATACAAAATTCCACGCAGCCCACCGGGGGGAGCGCGAGATGTCGCAGGTTTCGCTCACGCCTCGAGCCAGATTGGGCCACCGTTCTTGTTGGAGTACGTGTTGATGGCGCTTCCGAAGACGAGGCTGAGGATGGCCGTCAGCTTCATGACGATGTTGAGCGCGGGGCCTGACGTGTCCTTCAGCGGATCACCCACCGTATCGCCGGTCACGGAGTTCTTGTGAGCGTCGGAGCCCTTTGCGTGGGTCTTGCCCGTCTTCTTGTCTTGCAGCAGGCCAGCCGAGATGTATTTCTTCGAGTTGTCCCAGGCACCGCCTGTGTTGCTCATGGAGATGGCCAGCTGCACGCTGGATACGAGGGCGCCAGAAAGGAGCCCCGCGCAAGCGTTCTTACCGAAGCCGATGCCAGCAACCAGCGGGCTGAGAATTACCAGGAGGCCGGGGGCGATCATCTCTTTGAGGGAGGCCTCGGTGGAGATCCTGATGCACTTCTTGTAGTCGGGTTCCGCGTGCATTGCCGAACCCACGGGCGCCATGATCTTCGGGAACTGCATCATGCACTCCTCGTACATCTCGTTCGCCGCCTTGCCCACGGACTTCATTGTCATGGCCGCGAAAGCATACGGGATCATGGCACCGAACAGGAGGCCAGTGAAGACCCACGGGTTCAGGACGTCCACCCTGTCGACCTCGGCACGCTGGCAGAAGGCGGCGAAGAGGGCTAGGCTCACGAGCGCGGCAGAACCGATGGCGAAGCCTTTGCCGATGGCCGCGGTGGTGTTGCCAGCGGCGTCCAGGCAATCCGTCTTCGCGCGGACCTGCTCGGGCAGCCCGGACATCTCGGCAATGCCGCCTGCGTTGTCGGAGATGGGGCCGTAGGCATCGATGGTGAGGGCCATGGTCATCGTGCCCAACATGCCCAGCGCGCCGAGCGCCACGCCGAACATGCCGCAGAGGGTGTGAGCGACGAGGACGGTGATTCCCAGGCAGAGCACGGGGATGATGCACGACAAGTAGCCGAGCGCTAAGCCGTAGATGATGCCGGTGGCCGCGGACTGAATCTGGCTGTTGGCAATCTCCTTCACGGGCTCGTAGCTGCCAGACGTATAATACTCCGTGACAAAGCCAATGAGCAGTCCAGACCAGAGGCCCAAATTGATGGCCACAGCACAATGCCACCACTTCACGTCTTGACCGCCCATCGGGAAAGTGGCTGGCAGGCAGGACTGGGACAGCCAGATCACGACAGGCGACATCAGGACGGTGCTGACGACCAGAATGCCCTTGAGGCCATTCTCAACTGATTTCCCCTTCTTGTCCTCCTCAAGCTCCTTGATCTTGAAGAGCTTGTTGCACAACACGAGGGTGATGATGCCCACGACGATTCCCGTGGACGACACGAGAACCGGGTACATCTGAGATGCATAGTCCTTGCGCAAGTCCGACCCCGCAGCCAGCACCAGCGCAGCACACGTGGCCTCCGCAAAGGAGCCGAAGAGGTCGGCGCCCATGCCTGCAATGTCCCCTACATTGTCACCAACATTGTCCGCGATGCATGCCGGGTTGCGGTAGTCGTCCTCCTCCAGGCCATACTCGTTCTTGCCGGACAAATCGGCGCCCACGTCTGCGGCCTTGGTGTAGATCCCACCGCCCACGCGCCCGAAGAGCGCGATGGACGAGCCGCCCAGGCCGTACCCCGCGATGGCCTCGTACATCGCCTCATCGGTCTCGAACGCGAATATCGTCTTGAACACCTTGATGATCCCCACAAGAGCTAGAAGCCCAAGGGCCACAAGGGACAGACCCATCACGCTGCCGCCCTGGATCGCAACTGCGTAGCCTTTCGCCATGGTGCTCCAGCACTGGTGCGTGGTCCGAACGTTAGTGTACACGGCGATCCTCATGCCGATGTATCCGCACACGATGGACGTGACGGCGCCGACCACGAATGCGCAGGTGGTAGGTACGCCCGTGAAGAAACACAAGATCATGCCGAATACCACGATGTATATGCCCATGTACAGATACTCGGTGAAGAGAAAGTCGATGGCGCCCGCCGAAATGGTGGCCGCGATCTTGCCCATCTCGTCCAAGATCTTCGATGTGTCCCCACCAGCATCCTTGCTGGCCATGCCATCTGGACCGACGAGCTTCACCTTGCTCACGGCGGCCCACTCCTTCGCGGACCACAGGATCCCCAGGAACCCGGGGATGATCAGGAGCGCATCCACCTCGCCGTGGGAGAGCATCGGGCCCTCTCCCTGCAGAAGTGAGGGGCAGAGCTGCACGCGGCGCGCGGGATCGACGGAGCCCAGCGTGAGCCTGAGCACGAAAAACTGCCATCGAAGAAGTAGGAGGAGGAGGAGGAGGAGGAGGCGGAGGGGGAGGAGGAGGAGGCGGAGGAGGAGGAGGGGGAGGAGGAGGAGGAGGAGGAGGAGGAGGAGCAGCAGCAGCGGCAGCAGCAGCATCAGTAGCAGCAGCAGCAGCAGCAGCAGCAGCAGCAGCAGCAGGACAACGACGACGGCGGCGGCGACGATCTCCAAGGCCATGCTGCAGGAGCCAGCGGCCACCGGTGGCGGCGCGGCCAGCGGCGACGGCAGCGGTGACGGCGGCGGCGGCGACGGCGATCTCCAGAGCCCCGCGGCATGAGCCATGGCCGCCGCGGGGACGGGGACGCCGCCGCCGCGGGGCACTGGGGGGGAAGGGGAGCAGCGCTCACAGTGAGTGCACGCAGGAGGCGGAGGGGCCACCCTCGTAGTGAGCGCACCCTCAGGCGAGGCTCGCTTGCAGGTAGAAGGCAGAGGGGTCGCCCTCGTGATGAGCACCCCTGCAGGCGAAGCCCGTCGGATAAGCGCGCCCGCGGAAGGAATCGAACAGGGCAAGACCGTACAGCAAACGGCGAATAAAGGGAGATGGAATGGTCTTTCTCTTTCGCGTAGGTGCGAACGGGGGACCTCCTCTCTCCGCCTCCTCGTCTATCCTCCTATCCCCTCATATATCCTCCTCCTCCTCCTCCTCCTCCTCCTCCTCCTCCTCCTCCTCCTCCTCCTCCTCCTCCTCCTCCTCCTCCTTTGAAGCGCCGCCACAGCCTGGTGCCTGTGGACGCTCGCCGGCAGGCTGGCGAGCGCACAAAGAACGCATATGTTGTACGGGCTCCTGTCTGCCCCATCCTGTGTCATCCTGTCCCCTCCCCCTGATGTGCTCCTTTTCTATAGCCCCCATCCTCCTATATCCTCGTGTTTCCTCCCCCTGCGTGCTCCTCCTCATCCTCCTCCTGTATCCTCCTGCCCCCTCCCCTATACGCTCCTCTCCTGTATCCTCCTCTTTTGTATAAGGCTTGAACCGTCGGAGGCATTTCCTGGCGGTGCGTTTTGCCTTGCACTTCCGATAGTGTATCGTCCACTGTCACATATTTCTTTGCTTCCTTTGCTCTCGCTTAGCGTGCCAGCCGAGGCTCTCTCGGCACGCCGCGACCTGCGGCACGGCTGCCCAGCAGCCAAGAGAATCAGCGGTTCATCGACGTGCACGACAGCGACGTGCTGACGACAGGCTGCTTCTTCGTCTCGCATCCGCTCGGGACCGTGAAACGACTTCGGTTCTTCAGGCAAGATTGCTTGTTGCCCGTGATCGGCTTCGTTCTCATCGTTCTCATCAGCCCATGAGTTCGTGGACGTGTACGCAATGTGGCGTATCCAATTTCTTCGAACGCTCCTCGTGTCGGACCTGCTCGCATATGCATCTCGAGCATCCTGGTGGCAAGGGTCAGTCGAAGGGTTCCGAGGGCTTCGTTCGGGATCCGTGAGTCCGCCAGGCTCCCGCGCAACAGAGCGAGCCCCACGGAGGGCGCCGTGCGCGTGGTCGAGGCCGCGGACGTGCCGCCAGCCCTGCCGTATCGTTTGTCGACGAGGACGGGGAGGACGAGAATCGCCAGCCGTTGGATATCATGCCTGCATTTCCGCTTTGCTCGTTACCATTTTCGCTATCCTGGAGATCTTCCACCATCTGCGTCTCCAGCCGACAGGAAGCAGTACATTTCGAAGAGGAGGCTCGAACTGAAGACGCTCGCAACCTTAATCAGGATGAAGGACGAGCTCCAGGAGAGCTCCGAGGACGAGCGAGACTGGTTCAACGTTGTCCTCACAGCCATACATCTCTGCCGTCCTTGGCAGGACCAGCACGACAGACAGCCTGCCGCACCGTCATGGTCGAAGGCCAGGCACACACACACACACACCTGTGCTGCAGCATCGAGAAACTGGAGCTGGAGCTCGAGGCCCTGCGTCAGAAGCGGGCCGCTGCAGAGCAGCGGGCCACACGGCACGAGACCGCCCTGCAAGAGATCTTGGGGGAGCGGCCCGAGGGCACCGTGATGGGCATCGGCCCAACTCTCGGCGAGGACGGGGCGACTCCGCTGCCAGCTGGGCCACTCAGGAGGGAGCCCATGAATCGAGCGGGGCCGCAGGGCGAGCCCCCGCCTCGCCCCGCCGCGGGCGCCGAGAGCGACGCGGCGGCGGCCCGCCCCCCCCCCCCCCCCCCCCGCGCAGGCACAGATGATGCCAGGCTTCGCGGTGCTGCAGCAGCAGCTCAGTCCTATGAGCTCCGCGCTTGCAGCCTACCACTCCCGCGTCAACGCGCACGTGGCCACCCTCGCGCAGCAGACTACAGGGGCCAGCGCGCGCCACGACGCGCTGGCCTTGGCCATCCGCCCAAGGTCTGGGCCAGCGCCAGAGATTCTTCTGAGCCCTGCTGCTGCTGCTGCTGCTGCTGCTGCTGGCGCGCAGGCCACGGTGGAGCCTGTGGCCGCCGCCTCGGCTGGACTGACGCTTGCGCAGCCAGAACCCCCAGCTCACTCAGCACCTCCCAGAGGCCGAGCCCCTCAATCTCCGCAGCGAGCAGCTTCTCGCTCGCCCCAGAGGAGCACGGGAGGGAACTGGGGAGAGCGATGCCGCCGCTGGTGCAAATGCGTTGCGGTTGGGATAGCTATGCCGCCCACTCCGCTCTGCGATGATCTTGATCGCTCTGATAGGAGCCGACGGCCTCACTACCACACTCTAGGGTCTAGCTTCCCCGACCTCTCGCCCTTAGCTCAGGCGATTAAGGTACCGTGGCCTTCCCCCATTTCACAGGACTGGAAATATATGAGCATGTACCTCCTTCCATCTACAGACTCTTTTTTATGTCATCCCTCTAGCCACCGTCCCCCCCGCCCATCGGTCTGTGCGTATAATTGCGGATGGGTCGGGGGGCACGTCGACCAGCCCTCCCGCTTGGGCCTTTGCGGTGCTCCTAGAAGACGACGCAACGGGGCCTCAGCTTATAGGTTCTGCGGCGGGCAAGCTGGATCTAGACACTGCCCCCCCCCCCCCCCCAGCCTTAAAAGCCGGGTCGTCGCTCTCATCTGGGCTGTCGCTTGGTCATGTCAAGCTAACGTCGGTGAGGTGCAATTCTGTCTCGATGATCTGTTGGTTGTCAACGCAGCCCGTGGTGACGAGACAATGCCTCCTCTCAGTGGGTATGCTTCAGTCGTGCGCTCCTTGGTTATTTTTTCTCAAGCTGAGCGCTGTCTGAGTTTCCAACACGTCAAATCTCACATTGACGGCCCCATGAACGAGTTAGTAAACTCTCTTGCGGCATTTGATATTCTCGAGCGTGTCCCCACCCCCCACCCCCCCTTCGTGCTGTCCTTGGGCTGTTTGGCTCGAGAATCACCTCGTCGCCGAATGGGCGTGGCTTGACAAACCAGGGTTGCAAGTGGACTGTCAGTTTCCTACCAGACATCGAGGGGAGCTCATCCTTGCCACCGATTTCCCGAACCCCAACTTACGATCCCCCCCTTGGCCGTCACAGTTGGGAGTTAATCATGACATGCCGCTGTCTGAAGCAATTCTAGCGCCAAAACGCAAATGCGATGGCAGCGCGCAGTTTCGCGTTGGCTTTGCGAACGTCCTCGCCCTGTACGCTGCGCCGAAGGGCCCGCCTAGGCGAATTGGACTGGTTGCCTCCGGGCGCCCTCGCATGCTTGCTCGGCAGCTTGCTAAACATAACATCAACAAAGTTGGCACTGTAGAGTCGAGAATGCCGAAGGAAAATTGGGCACATATTGGAGAGCACCTTGTCTTGCACGGGCCGAGAACTGAGCTAGCCACGCATGGTTGCTCGCTTTGGCTGCGTCGCACGGTGCCGCTTGCCCCGAACATTTCTAGATCTCGTATTTCCTGCGACACGGTAACAGTTGTCACCGCATCTCCTACAGTGCTCGTGGTCAACATTGTCATTGGAGATGGATCCTTAACGATTGTCGTTGGTCATGCTCCCCATACCAAGAAGTCACGCGCTGAAATCAGAGCGTGATGGAAACAGTGAAATAGCATTGTGAGGGATGCGCAAGATGTGACTCGCTATGTGTTTGTCCTGGTGGACGCTAATGCTGCCATAGGATCCAGGACATTCTCGGCTGGTGGCGCTATAGCCCCAGAGAAAAAGAATTTCAATGGTGAGTGCTTCCATAGTTTTTTGCTCGAGAGAGGGTTGCGTGCGCCCTCTACCTTCTCGGGTGACCACCTTCGTGCTAAAACATGGACCCCCCCCCAATGGCTACTTTCCCACACGCCGCCTAGACTATATATGTGTCCCGTCGGAGTTGAAAGGGGCCGCCGTCAATCCGTCAGTAAATTAAGGCATAGACCTAGCGGACCTGGTTGAGCGACCTGGTTGAGCGCTCGCATCCTTTTTGCGGGATGGGGATGGGTTAGCTGGTCTAGGAGTTGGTCCAATCTTCCTGTAACGTCCCTCTGCTGCTTCTCTGCGTCGTGTCGAGGGTTGCTCAGTAAAGTTTTCGTGACGTGGCGAAGGGGTTATTGTTTGGCAGTCTCGCATGAGGCGTTTAGCCCCTGGGGTCCCTGTGCCCAAGGAGCTCCTCTCACTCACTGCGGAGCTGGGCCGAATCCCTCAGCAAGCGTTTTGCGCCGTGCATTCTGCCGTCCTAACTTGCCTCGTCTTGCGACGCGTGATCATTCCACCATCTCCTTTCTCATCGCCCCGTTGCGCAGCCGGCAACGCCCTCTTGCTTGGTGCGACCTCTTATGGAACGCGCGCCTTCTAGCAGTGCGTTACTCCCCATTTGCAGTTCTGGCGCCTTGAACCCATGGTCCTGGAAGTCATCGTCTTGCCACGATGGGCGCAGCTGATAAACTGAGGCGGACTGCTCAGGATGTTTCTGACGCATGGTCCTCTCGGGACCATGCTAAGGCTCATGCTTCTCTGAGAGCGTTAGGGGCCTCAGGTAAAAAGCACAAACAGCACAGAATCCTCCTGGTTGTGAAGAGGCTAGACGGGCCATTCGCTAGTTCAGTTCAAGCTGCACATGCGAGGTGGCTTGACCACTTCGGTAGGCAACAACTTGTGGCCGTTGTCACTCCAGAATTATTCGGGCCCGCGTTTGTTGATCGCCCTGGAGTTGACCTAGCTGGCGACAGAGACTGGAGACAGGTTCCGTCCCTACTTGATTTTGAGAATGCGCTGCGGTGCACTAGTGCTGCGGCCGCGGGGCCTGATGGCCTCCATGGGGCCTTCGTGCGAGCTTGCGCTCGGCCGCTAGCGGCTGCTTTCTTCCCTCTGCTTTCAAAACTTCGATGTTGTTGTCTGAGCGCGCCCAATGGAAAGGTGGAGACCTCCCGCACATCCCCAAAGGCAAAGGTGACATCTACTCCACCTCTGCCTCCCGATCCATCCTAGCTGCATCCCACATTGGCAACCGGTACCATTCCTGCTTAAGAACCAAGATGCCCCCAACGTTGCGCAGCGCGGTCGGTGAGCAACAGTTCGCGTGCCTACCTGGGGGCGGCACGCCTGCGGCGATTTTAGCTGCTCGCGCCTTGCGCAGAATTGCAGCAGCCAAAAAGTTATGCATGGCAGTTTTGCTTGTGAACGTGATGAATGTTTTCTCTTCATGTGTGCGTGAGCTGGTGCTTGCCACGGATACATCGCAGCAGCCCCTGCTCTCACTACTTCGGCGCGCAGGCCTTCCCGACGGTTATCTGCCGCGCCTGCGAGAGCGCCTCGACGATATTCCGCTGTTGCATCGGCACGGTCTGTCGGATCAGTACTTAGCAGTGGTACAGGAAGCCTTTCGACTAGGCTGGTTCCAGGCCCCTGGTGCCGAGAAAATCGCCATTACCCCCCAGGGGACTCGTCCAGGCACGCCTTTCGGTGATGCCATGTTTGGTATATATATATAAATATATATATATATATATATATATATATATATACAAGACTGCATTGGCGCTTCGCGCCATGCACCTTGGTCCTTCAACCCTTGCGCGCGTTGGCGTCTAGCGCGGCCCTCCACGGTCTTTGAACCGCGGCCGGTTCGCGCCCAGTTCCCGGACCTGCACCTTACTTGCTCGCGCCCTCGCTCTGCTGGTCCGCGCGCCACTGGGACTCCATGAGAATGTCCCAGCGGACCGATCAGCGGCGATGAGAGCGGCCGTGGAGGCTCCGGAAAGACAAAACGTCGGACAGAAGGGGCGGGAAAGAAGTGGAGGACGATTTGGGGAGGCGCGGCGAAGGGAGGAATATCATGAGGTAAGGTAAGGTAAGGCACGCATTGCAGGAATTGCAAACCCGCGTAGTGCTGCGTGCTTTGAGGTGCCTCGCGTCGAAGTGGGTCCTGTCCCAGAGCTCTCCGCAGCGCGTGCAGGAGAAGAGGTCTTGCTTCGGACGGCCGTCAGTGGCGCACGCCTTGCACGTCCGAGTGGATCGGTGCAGCTGGCAAGGGCTGAAGTGAGTTCGATCGTGCATGTCCCCGCAACGAGTGCATTGATAGTCTTTGTGTCGGGGGGCTGACCGTGACTGTGTTTCCCGTCGACTGGCACACGACTTGCAAGCCCGATTGGACTGCTGAAGTTGTGTTGTGGAGAATGATTCTGCAGGCAGGGTCTCGCCACAATCGGAGCAAGCGAATACAGACATCGAGGATGTGCCGTATGCGACAGCTTAAAAATGTAAGCCAACGGCTACGGATGCATGTGTGCGAACACGTGTGGAAAACAATGTTTCCTTAATAACTTGGAAGGGCCCTCGTGAAACCTCCATGGAACGATTATTCTGGGATGCGATAGGGCATAGGGCAGCAAGCATGCAGGCAACGTACCGGATCCTGGAAATGCTCAGGACATCTACCGAATTCCGGGGAAATGTGCCGAATCCCGGGTTCGCAGCCGATTTCCCGGGAATTTGGTTGCGAACCCGGGATTTCAAGCATTTTGGTGTTTTGCGTGGGATGCCACTGTCTGGCAAACAACGGAGCAGCGCAGCGAAGCCGTTCCGGAGGTGGCGGTCAAGTGGGGCGATTCAGCAGTTTTGAAGCCTCTTGGGGGGCCGTTTTGGCTGCCTTTTGGAGAGCCATTTTGGGGCCTCGTGGGTTCTTTTTGGGAGTCCTCGGGGCCTTTGGAAGCCTCTTGGGGCCTCTTGGGGCCCTCCTGGGGCCTCCTGGGGCCCACTTGGGGCGGAAAGTTAGATGTTTGAACTTTTGATCGCCCTGTGGGGGCTCGTTTGAAGCTTTCTCGGGGCCCTCTTGGGCCTTCTTGGGCGCCTCTTGGGCTGTTTCGGGGCGCTCCAGAGCCGTCTTGGGGCCGTGTTGGGGCCGTTTTGGGGGCCGCCCGGGCCATCTTGGGGCGCTCTTGAGGGCCTCTAGTTCTGTCTTGGAGCGTCGGAAAGCTAAAATGGCGAGAAAGCAGAAAACATCGAAAAACACATTGGAAAATTGACCATTTCGGCCTCCCGGGGCCGTCTTGGGAGGCTTCTTTGGGGCCGCTTGGGGCGTCTTGGGGGCTCCTGAGGCTGTCTTGGGGCTATCTTTGGCGTCTTGGAGCGCTTTGTGCCTGTCTTGGAGCGCTCTTGAGGCACTCGGGACCGCTTCAATGGGCGTCCGGAGGGTCCCAAAGCCCCAGGATCCCAGGAGTCCGGTTTGGGGGGGGGGGGGGCGGGGTTTTGCGGCCGCCCGGGCTTGTAAAAATATAGGAAGAGGAATATATATATATATATATATATATATATATATATATATAATCGCCGAGGTAACTAACAAAGTGGCCGAAGAACTACAGAGAGAGGATTTGCTCTTTGTGGTCTCTACTCCCTCGGATTGGTTTGGACGTGATGTTAGCGATTCCAACCTCCCGATGCATGGCCTGCTCTATGCGGATGACTCGTGTCTCGTCTTGCTTGCCGAGCCTGGGCGCTTCCAGCAAGCGCTCTCCACTTTCTGCCATATTGGTTTGAATTCATTTGCTCCTGTTGGCCTGGCCCCACACCTTAAAATCGGTAAAACAGAATTGCTCATCGACGCGCGCGGCCCTGGGGCCCCTGTTCTCCGCAAGCAGTTGTTCTCTCAAGCGGGGCCTGCGATTGATGTCCCTGGTTTGGTTTGTGGAGGCAACGCAATTTCGGTCGTCCGTTCCACGGTGTACCTGGGGTCCGTCTTGGACGATAAGGGGGCGCTTGGGCCAGAACTCACATACAGAGATAGAAAGGCCAGCGGTGCTGTGAAGACCTCACGCCGTGCGATCGGCAAGGCTCCAGGGCGGGACATGGCCCCCAAGCTCATCTTCCTTGACAGCCTGTCGGTCAACGCCGCCATGTACGCATCAGGTACTTGGCACTCGCTCCTTAAATCAGATGCGGCCCGGTTCCAATCGCAGCGCGCTCGTCGATGCCGATCTATCTTGCGTGTGCCCAGGTTCGAGAAAGGTGGCCCGACTGATAAAGAGGTGCTGGCGGCGGCTGATCGACCCTTGGCTTCCCGCCTCCTCCGAGTCTCGAGGCTTCGGCTTTTTGGCCAAATGTGTCACGCTGGCCCTGACACCCTCAAAGCATTGTTGTAAGAAGAGTTTCGCGTCACAAAGAGCAGTTGGCTCCATGATATTTTATCTGATCTAGCACGGTTTCGTTCAGCACATCTAAATGTGCGGACTTTCCCCTGTCTAGCCTAGGGCCAAATCAATGGCTGGCGGAGTTGCGAAGATCACAGTCCGCATGGACAAGAACCCTCAAGGAGGCATTGCAAGCTTCGGTTGCCCGTTTGAAACGTGACGTCAAGGCGCGAACGTAGAATATTAGAGTCCTCAACTTGCTATCTGAGCATGGTCTGCCAGATAGGAAGGACTTGCCCCCGCCCAAGCCAGTCGAGGACAAGCTCGCATACCATTTCTGTGCGAGCTCGTCCGATGCAGCGCGCTCTCTCGATGCACAGATTCGTACTAACCACTTCTCGTATACAGACCTTGCTGGGGCACGTGTCTCTACTGCATGGTGCGCGCCTTGTCTCAAGTTTTGCTCGTCGCGCAGCCTCCTGCTGCAACGCGTCGCCTCCTGGCGGCCTGCCTGCCTAGCGCACTATCTTCGGCGCGTTGACCTCATGCCTTTAGAGGAGCGTGCGGAGGTAGATGCGTTTGAAAAAGCTCAGAATGCGGAGCGCACTCGGCAGGGCAGATCCCACTCCTACGCTGCTTTCCCGTCACACGCCCTCCTTGGCCCCCTGCCAGAGAACGCCGTCGCGGTTCATCGTGATTACCCCCCGCTGAGGCGCCTGCATACGTCAATGATACAGCGCAGGCCATCACTGGGTGGAGTAGGCAGGTCTTGTGGTCGTTGGTCGGCGATGAGAGTGGCGAGGGAGTTGATCCCGCCCCCTCGGATATTGAATGGCCATACGACCCTGCAGCTTACAGTGGAACTCTTGCTGGCCCCGTGCCGCGTAGGCTTTTGAAACGACATGTGTTCATCGCTAATTTGTTTTGTGGCCAGAGGCGCGCAGGTGACGCGCAGCGTGCCGTTGAAATTTCATTAGAGACACACACACACACCCTCCGTTGTGCTTGTGGTCTTGTCTACAGGTAGTTTATTGCACAAAAGCAAGGGTGACCCCACGCGCTCGGTGCCTGTCCAGCACTGGGCTGAGCATGATAAGGCTGGCCGAATCATTGGGCTTGGAGGGGGGCCCCCGTGCGAGACCTTTTCGGTTGCTAGATGGCGTGACGGGGGTCCCCCAATGCTAAGGACGTGACACGCACCGCGGGGAATCACGGGCATAAAGCCGTCTCTGCGAGCTCAGGTTGCCGTCTCCAACGCTCTATTTCAAGCTCACATCGAACTGTCAGTTACCATCGCTGTCTCTGGGGGTGTAGGGTGGCACGAGCATCCCGCTCCTCCGTCTTGGGAGCCCAGATGCGTTCCCAGTGGGCACTTCCAGGCTCTTAAAGGTTTAATGGCGGCCCCTTCGGCCTCGTTGACGTGTTTTGATCAATGCGAGTTTGGCCGGGTGGGGAGAGCTCCGACTGGGCTTCTTGGGGTGAGGCTCCCATCATTGCAGGCTCGGATCCGTGACACGCCTGGTAGAGGGCATTGCTCGCACGGCCGCAGGGCGCACCCCCCCATGGCAGGTTGGGATCCTGAGCTCAAGAGGTGGACGAGCGCCCCCAAGAAAGTTTATCCTCCCCAGCTTTGTTCTGTTATCGCCTCCTCTATGCTTGGTTCCCTGCTTCCCCCTCTCAATGTCCTGTCGGCCATCTTGTCGCCCTCCGAGGAAGACGAGCAAGAATGCAAAGAACTGTTTGCTGTTTTCCAGGCCGTCAGCTATTATTTCTTCCGGTGCGGATCCGATGGGCCCTGATTCCGCCGTTCGGACCTCCCGAGTTTCCCAGCCATCTGCTCTCCTTCGTATTTCCCGCCTCTTGCGCCCCGACTCTGCTCCCCCTCCCGATGAGCTGGATGAGCTCGAATGCACTCATTCGATAGCTGTTGGTGTTTCGCAGACTGCTAGAGATCTCGCTGGTGGCACACCTTGTGCAGACGAGCCACCGCCCCCTCCACCACCCACCCTGTTGGCCCCTGAGATCCTTCAGCGGATTGCAGCTAATCGAGCGGCGGCACTTGCGAGGCGTCGCGAGCGTGCCGGGCGAGATCGTGCTGCTAGGCGCATCCCTGTATGTCTCAATGCCTTTTCCTCCGACGCCCGCCCAGTGAACGGGGCCGCGGAACGAGTGAGAATCCAGACGGATCTCCATCGTTGGTTCCGTGCGGCAACCAGCTCTACATAGTCGGTCGGGTGGTGGGATGGTCGGGTAAGTTATTTGAATTAGGGGAGGGTCTCAGGTTAGTTAATTGTGTCTGTGAGCGTTGTTTGTGAGGAGAAGTTTTTTGTCTGAGGATGCCTCCTCCTCATCAGCTTTCTGTTCCTGCCCCCCATTCCTTTTCGCCCTCTCTGGTCTGCCGTCGGCTGGCCGTGCTGCATGTGCAGCTGATAGTGGATTGGGGAAGGTAGTAGTGAAGGTAACGATGGGGGTGGGTCTAGTCTCTTCGTGTCCGTTGCGAGGTTTAAGGAGCTTAGATGGGAGGATGGCCTGCCCTCCTGTCCTCTCCTCTCTGCCGCCCTGCCCGCCCCCCCACAGCCCGCTGGCTGGGCTTCCTCGTCCTCGCGTTCGGCGAGGAGACGAGCACGGAGGCCCTGGTCAGTTCCATGTTGGCGGCGGGGTAGGCTGGTGGGGTGGGCATTCTCGTTCTGAGAGCGCTCTGGTCGCCTCCTTTCATTTGTTTTTTTCCTGATTTCGAGGTTCTGGTCCCTGGGGTCGGTTGAGCCCGCTTAGCGGGCGTCCTGGGCTGCCGAGTTCTTTAGCCTGGCATGCCCCCGGCTGAGGGGTCGTTGACCCCACTTCCGAGGACAGCCGTACCGTACCTCTTTGGTATAATTGAAACGAACGATAAGATTAAATGACCTGGGCGGATATTGTGCCATGAGCTGGACGGATCCTGTGCCACTATCGTTGCGCTGTTCCAGCCACGTGTTTGCCCTGAGGTTCTTACTGCTGTTGTTTGTGGTTAGCGTTTGGGTTAATGGATTTGCCATGCGCCCATTCGTTGCTAAATCGTTTGCTTGCACGTGTTCTGGCAACTTGCCACTTGCATGTCCTATGCGCCCACCAATTTCATGTCATGGGCTGCGTGGTATTTGTTTCGAGCGACGTGACCGCGTCCTAAAAAGGCGCAGCGCCCATCGCGGCACGCAGTGCACTCGGTGCGCGAAATACTACACATCATAAGCCGTCTCACCAACATAATGAAACTGCGGTTACCATGGATACGTGCGCCACGTAGCAACACCATGTATCAATGTGCTGTAATGGTTTTGGCGCTGTTTCTCAGTAACGATTTCATATCGCTTCTCCGCCCCATCCCACAGGCAAGCGCAGACCAAAAAGAGCGCCGCCGTACTCCCTAGCACCTCCAAGGATTGTAGCATTGCACATGCTGGGCTCTAGTGGGTGTGCGCGAATGGACTCTGTTCAGGGTTGCATTCACGTTGCTAGCTTCGCGTGCAATCTGTCATCTGGTTGAGCGCCTTTTGCCGACCGTGCACGCAGGATGAATACGGCATGGCTGCTTCACGAATACACTACGCATGCAATGCTGCTCATGTGATTGAGCTGTTTTGCACATGGTGCACACTGGTTTACAACATGCTTTACGTCTGGTTTACCCGTGGCTTACATTGTGGTACACGTGTTTTACACGCGTTTACACTGTTTTACACAAAGGCTTTACACTGGTTTACACAAGTGGTTAACAATGGTTTACATGCGTTGTATAATATGGTACGCGTGATTGACTCTGCTGTACGCCTGGCTTGCACTGTTTTACATGTGATGCACTGTTTTCCATGTGCTTTACACGTGGCTCGCATTGTGTCACATTTGCTTTACAATGTTTCACCTTCTGCACAGTACGCATAACATGCCTTACACCAGTAGCACCGTGATTACATGCGTAATGGATTGTCCCGTGGTGCACCTTCTGGTTTGGAGACTATCTTCGCCGTAGTCGTTCCGAGGCCCACCGAAACCAACCACCGGCACCCCTCTCCCAGTGCAGAGCCTACCTCCAGAACGACCCGAACAAGAGAACCGAAAATGCCACGACGCATGGCTCGGGGACGAGTCCCGGCAGGGGTTGTGGCCGGGTTTGTGGCGGGGTTCAGGCGGGGGGGCTGCCACCTCGGAAGGCCCAGAACCCGAGGTTTAAACACTGCCGGCCAATCTATGCCACGCGCTGCAGGAAGCTGCCAACAGGGCTACCGAACCTTCGGCGACGTTCCCCATTCCATCCTCAGCTCCCCCTCCCTCTTTAGATACCCTCTGGAGGCGTCTCCTCGTCGACGGCGAAACGCTCGTCGCCGTCATCGAAACCCTCGCCGTTATCGTCGTCGTAACGCTCGTCGCCATCGTCTTGACGCTCGTGTCGCCGTAACGCTCGTCACCCTCGTCGTAGCAACACTCGTCGTCCTAACGCTCGCCGCCGTCGTCCTCGTAGCGCTCGTCGCCCTCGTCATGGTAGCACTCCTCGTCCTGGTAACTCTCGTCAACATCTTCATCATAACACTCGCCGCACTCGGCGTCACGTTCGTCGCCGTCGTCGTCGTCGTCGTCGTCATAACGCTCGTCGCCATCGTCATCGTAACGCTCGTCGCCATCGTCGTCATAACTCTCGTCGTCGTTGTAACGGTGGACGCCGTGATCGTCGTGACGCTCGTCGCCCTCGTCGTCGAACCACTCGTCGTCGTAACGTTCGTCAAAGTCGTCGTCGTGACGCCAGTCGTCCTCACCGCCGACGTTGGAGCCCCAGAGTTTCAGCCATGTTCGTAGGACATGCCAGAGCCCATCCCCTTCTCTCCCCCCCTTCCCCTCCGCCCCATTCCCTCGCCACCCCCCTCACCATCCACTCCCGTCGCCTGCCCGCCCCCTCCTCTGCCCCCTCACCCCACCCATCTTCACCCCTTTCCTTCCGCCCCCTCCCTGCCCCTGTTCCCTCCCTCCGCAACTCCCCTGTCGGCCCCCCCCCCCTCCCGCCTACCCGAGCGAAGGAGCGAGCCTCGCGAACGAGTAGGTGAGGCAGCCAAAGGGCAGGGAGGGAGGCAGGGAGGGAGAAAGAGACGGGGGGAGGAGAGGGATGATGAGGATGAGGATGATGACCAACAGGAGGAGGAGGAGGAGGAGGAGGAGGAGGAGCAGGAGGAGGAGGAGGAGGAGAAGGAAAGAGGGAGGATGCGAATGAAATTCAGCCCGGAAGGGGAAAATGAACTGCCAACGTGCGGACAAGTTTAAAACTCATCCAGAAAAAAAGAAAAATCGACAAAGGCTGCCACGAGAGGCCCTCGATAAGACCACAAATCGTTCTGGATCTGGCTGCCTTTGTGGCCGCGCATGTGGCCACTGCTTTCCCTCATTGATTTGTATCGTTCGTTTCAACCATTCAACTCCTCATCTGGGTACCCGTCGGTCGGAAGAAGCGGGTAGAAGCATTAAGCAGGATGGCGTTGGGAATAGATTGGGCTTCCGCCCGCCCGCTCGACTCCTGAAGCAGGGGGGCGCCTAAAGCAGATCTGGAACCTGCAGCAAAAAAACAGAACTGCCTACTCCGAACGACCGGTGGGTACCTCCTCTGAACCTGTGACGGAGGCCGCGCGCTCGGCCAAGTGGTGAGGGGCAACGCCAGGGGGGGACTGGCATAGGAGGGATGCATCGACCTGGAATCGGCGATACATCGCCGACAGATCGGTGACAGGCCGCCGATAGCGAAAGGGCACCCTCCTGGGCGGGGTGGGGCTATCAGACCTCTATCGGCGACCAACGGGCGATCAGGGGTCGATGCATCCCCCCTGTGCCTATCCCCCGCCATCGTTGCCCCTGAAGTGGGGGGGGGGGAGGCGGGACGGCCGAGGGCGAGGAGCCTGAGAGCGAGGAGCCCGAGGGCGAGAGGCGGAGGGCGAGGGGGGGCAGAGGGCGACATGGGGGAGAGCAAGCCATGGCGGGGGCGGGGCGGGGCGGGGCAGGGCGGGCAGGAATCAGGGCGGGCAGGGTGGCAGGGCAGGCAGGAAGGAACCAAGGCGGGAGCGGGGCGGGGCAGGGGCGGGGCAGGGCGGGCAGGCAGGCAGACGGACAGGCAGGGATCAGGCGATTCTAAGTCCTCCTCGTTCTCCTCCTCCGTCCTCTAGGATCCCCACCGTAACATCGGCAGCGACGGTAGTGACGAATAGCCCAGGGGCGGGCATCACTCGTCATCGCCCAGGAGCCTCACCGAAGGCGTGGACCCTCGGCGCCCCTTAATACATCATGTGTTGCCCTCCCCTGGGCTATGCGCCCAAATCATCGCCCCCGAAAAAAAAACCTTTGGTGTGCGGACTGAGGGGACGCAAGGTGGCCAGATCCGAGCCCGCAAGCAGCCGCTAACGCATCGCGCTCAGCGATCGGGGGGGCCCCGATGAGCCCGCACCAAGGGTCACTCCGGCGAAGGGTACTCTCACGCGTAGCCGAAAAGGGGGAGGGAGGGTGTTTCTTTTCCGGCGCTCCTCTGGGAGAAGAGGGAGGAAAGCTGACGGGAACGAGAGCGCGAAGCACGATGCAGAACAATAGCGTCGACAGCGCACTGAGCCGACTCAACAGGCTGTCCTACGAGCGTGAGAAAGAAGGGGGAGAAAGGGAGCACCCGTGCGATCGGAAAATCCGACTCGGGCGAGCTGGTCCGAAGGCGCTTCACGGTGTATCGGCACTGAAGCCGAAGCCAAAGTTGAAGTGCACAGAGAAATTGAGAGCGCCCCACTGCAGGTTTGGTTGACAGTACATCATTGAGCGGTGCTGCAGCCTCCCCTGAGCACAGTGCAGCGGAGGGGCACGGTGAATCGGGACGGGGTACCCGGATGGCTTGGGGACGGAACGCTGGTGGGATGGAGGAAAACGGAACTGAAGAGAGGGGGAGTCCAGAGCACCAGACTTGACACTCGCCCCTTCCACTCTTCCACTACGCAGAAGAAGGCACCGACACTCCAACACCATGCCTGACCAGGGCCGTCCTGGGATCACCGCGGGCCCAGGATGGATCCGACGATGTGATTTTTCAACCCGCGGGGCCAAGAGGTCCCGAGACCCCTTCCCTGGAGACAATCTTTCCGGTCCCAGAGGATCATATCTGTGGATGGCCTCAGCGCCAGAAAACGGCCCCCAGAAGCCGAAATGAAGGAGAAACGCCAGAATTGAAAAATCCAATCCGTCCGATGTCTGGGAACGTGCCTTGTGCCTTCTGCGGATCCGTGCCCGCGGCGGCAGTGGAGCGGCGATCCTCCCCGTTGATCAGCGAGACCAGCAGCGGATCGGTCCGGAACCTGGCGCGAGGCTCCGGGCCGGGCCAGGCGCGCCTGACCGAAGGAGGAGGAGGAGGAGGAGGAGAAGGAGGAGGAGGAGGAGGAGGAGGAGGAAGGAGGGGAGGGAGGAGGAGGAGGAGGAGGAGGAGGAGGAGGAGGAGGAGGAGGAGGAGGAGGAGGGCGGAGGAGGAGGAGGAGGGAGGAGGAGGAGGAGGAGGGGAGGGAGGAGGAGGAGGAGGAGGAGGAGGAGGAGGAGGAGGAGGAGGAGGAGGAGGAGGAGGAGGAGGAGGAGGAGGGGGAGGAGGAGGAGGAGGAGGAAGGAGGGAGGGATAATGGAGGGATGAGGAAGCCAGAAAAAGCCAGGAATGATCATGATCATGATGATGAGATGGTGATAATGATGATGCTGATGATGTTGCTGATGACGATGATGAGGATGATGATGATGATGCTGATGATGATGGTGATGGTGATGATGGTTGTGAGTATGATAATGATGGTTACGGTTATGATCATGCTGCTGATGATGCTGATGATGATGATGCTGATGCTGATGCTGATGATGATGATCATGATGATGACGAAGATGAGGATGATAATGCTGATGATTATGGTGATGTTGTTGATGATGATGATGGTGGTGATGATGATGATGGTTATGATGATGATGATGATGATGATGATGATGATGCTAATAGTGTTGTTGTTGATGATGATGATCGCACTCCCCTGAGCGCGCCAGAGAGTCGGGCAGATCAGCTGCTCCCTGCCGCGGGCCTCCTGATGAGCATGCTCCGCACGACACGCCCCTTCTTGGCGATGTGGCGGGCACGCGCGCGCAGGAGAGGCAGCAGGCAATCGGGCCCGTACCTGTGCGAGCTCCTCAAGGTGTTAAATGTGGCAAGAAGCAGGTCGTGGACGAGAAACATAGAGAACAACTGCTGACTAGAATGGCACGGCATGGTGCACAGCATACGCGCATCATGATGATGATGATGATGATGATGATGATGATGATGATGATGATGATGATGATGATGATGATGATGATGATGATGATGACGACGACGACGACGATGACGATGACGATGCTGGTGGTGATGAGGATGCTGATGATGAGGAGGAGAAGGAGGAGCAGGGAGGAGGAGGAGGAGGAGGAGGAGGAGGAGGAGGAAGAGGAAGAGGAAGAGGAAGAGGAAGAGGAAGAGGAAGAGGAAGAGGAAGAGGAAGAGGAAGAGGAGGAGGAGGAGGAGGAGGAGGAGGAGGAGGAGGAGGAAGAGAGGGAGGAGGCGGGAGGAGGGAGGAGAGGCGGAGGAAGGGTGCTTCCGCCTCTGGCGCAGGCAAGCCTTGGGCGGGGGCGGGGGGCGCAGAGCTTCTGGGCGCGCTGGTAGCACCGCAGAGGGAAGGGGCCCCGCGGTCTGTCGGGAGGGGCGCCAAGGCACCTCCACAACTCCAGAGCTTCCCTCAACGTCGGCACGCGGCCCTCCTCGGCCATCCTCCTCCTCCTCCTCCTCCTCCTCCTCCTCCTCCTCCTCCTCCCTCCTCCTCCCTCCTCCTCCTCCTCCTCTCCTCCTCCTCCTCTCCTCCTCCTCCTCCTCCTCCTCCTCCTCCTCCTCCTCCTACACCTCCCACCGATCGGCACCTCCCCTGGAGGCCTCCCAGATCCGGAATCCAGAGATCCGACGCTCCAGCAAAAAATTGGGCGGCGCTTTTGTTGCTGGTTTCGGCCTCCTCCCCTGGGGGCCTCCCAGACCCAGAGATCCGACGCTCCAACCAAAATTTGGGTGGCTGGTTTTTTCATGTTTTCGGCCTCCGGGGGCCCTCGCCGGGCCTCGGGACCGTCAAAAAATGGCTCAGGACGACAAGCCGGCCCTAGGAAACCGCCCCACGCGTCGAATGGATGACTGGGCATGGGGTCCGAGCAGATGGGGTTGGAGCATCGCGCCGCGTCCCCGATACGTCGCCGCTGCATCGGCGCTGCCTCGGCGATGCACCAGGGACGTCGGCGATCCATCGGCGCCGTCGGCGCGGTGAGAAATCGGGCTCCACATTGAGACGCATCGCCGATGCATGGGCGATGCGGCGCGATCCTCCGACCCGATCTACTTCGACCCCATTTGGGAGGCGTAACTTGGCCACTCCATCCTCCGACCCCGCCCACTCCGACCCCATTCGGGAGGCCTGGAGAAGGGCACCTTCGCGGCCCAGGCCGCGACGCGCGACGCACGATGACCTTCGCGCCCCGAGGGTGACCCAGCTTTCCTCCGAGCCCTCCCGGCTCTGAGGGCCGAGCGGAGGCGGCCGCCTCCGCGCGGCCCGCCGCGCTGGGGGGGGGGGGGGCGCGCGAGGGGGGCCAGCTGGCGGCCCGTGCTGGACGCCGCACGGTCCTCTGGCGGCCTGCCTCACACGTCGATCACGTCGGCGGCGGCCGGCCGCGCGGGAGGCTTGCCTGCGGGCCCCGGCAGCAGGACATCACCACCACCACCTCCGTTCCCCATCCCTCCTCTGCCCTCCTCTCCTTCACCTCTTTCCAGGGAAGGGCAGGGGATGAGTGAGGCGGTGTTGATGTTGGTGTTGGTGTTGGTGTTGGTGCTGGTGTTGGTGTTGGTGGCGGTGGTGGTGGTGGTGGTGGAGGACGTTGTGGTGGTGCACCGTATAATTCTGGGCCCCGTATTGCCTGCCCCGGGCTGCTCCCAGCACGTCTGGCGGGTGGCCGTGTTCCAGTAGTACGTCTGCCCCGTCGCTGGGTCCAGCGCCGCCTGCCACTCCCCCCTTCCGAGGACGCTGCTTACACAACAGCACTAATCCGGGCCGGGCCCTGCCCTGGGCCGGGGACTGGTGCACCACGCTCGGGGCGGAGGCAGGCAGGCCAGAGGCAAGATCTGGTAGAGGTGCCCCAGGATCTCTGAGAGCCGGCGGGGTCCAGAGCATGCACCCGGCGCCGCGGCCGTTCCAAAGCGGCCCGAGAACGCTCTGAGAGCGGTCCGGAGCGCTCTGGCGCGATTTGTCCTTGTCCTAGCTCTTCGGCCTGCCCGAAGGCATGGGCACCGGTCCTGGGCCCCAGTGAGGGGCAACGGTAGGGAGGAGGACTGGCTCACGGGGGGAGCTTCGAGCTGGGATCGGCGATACATCGCCGATAGATCGGCGATAGGGCCCCGATAGCGAATCCGCGTGCTCTTGGGAGGGGTGGGCTATCAGGCCCCTATCCGCGACGAGTGGGCGGTTGGGGGTCGATGCGATCTCCCCTGAGTCCGTCCACCCCTGACGTTTCCCCTGTTGGCCTGGCCTGGGTCGGCTCTGGTGTGCAGCTTGCGCCCTCCGGCCTCCCAGGACTGGGTCCGCTGCCGGGGCTGGACCTCGGAGCGGCCCGCGGGGGGGGCCCCGCCTGCCGCCCCTGCTGCTGCTGGGCGAGCTCCTGCAACCTCTGCATGACAGACATCTTCTGCTGCGGCTGGGTCGCCTGGTCGCGGGCGCTCTGGGCAAAGCTATCCATCTTCTCCTCCAGCTCTTTGGCCAAGCTGCCGTCGATCAGCTTCTTGATGTAGGTGGGAAGCTTCAGGATGAACCCCGGCGCGCGCACGAGCAGGTCGGCGTACAGCTGCGTGTAGACGAAGGGGCTACCGAAGCAAGGGCTCTGCGGCACGCAGCGCATCGGGATGCCCAGGAGGTCGAAGTAGGACTTCGACTGCATGCCGAAAAACATGCCCCAGGGCCCTACCCAGCCCTTGTAGTAGGCGAGAAGGAAGACGATGCCAAAGACCACGGGCTTGCACTTTGCCAGCACCGGGAGGCGATCGGTCAGGAACTTGTCCGTCGGCGCCTTCTCGCCTCCGAGCCCGCCGAACAGGCTCGGAGCGCCGCCGCCGCCGCCGCCGACACCGGCGGCCCTCCTGCCGCCCGCGCCCCGCCCGTGCCTGCCGGGAGGCCACACGTGAACCCACCCCCTGCCGATCCAAGCGCTGAGGGAGGGGGCAGGACTCCTTTTGAGGGGCAGCGACAGGGGGGGACTGGCTCAGGGGGAGAGCATCGCACGGTCCTGGGCGGGGTGGGCTATCGGGCCCCTCTCGCCGCTCAATAGCCGAGTGGGGGTCGACGCATGACCCCCTGAGCAGGAGGCAGGAGACAGGAGCGCGCTGAGTCCGCCGGTCGGCCGGCGGGCCCCCTAGGAGCAGCGCGGGTGGGCCGGAGCCCGGTTACTGCATGTGGTGGAGGAAGGCGTCTTCCCAGCTGTCCCATAATTTCTGGTCACAAGCATATTCTAACCAATGTTTAGTGATACTCCCAGTGGTAATTTGTATAAGCTGTGATATGTCGTCGCACCATCGCTTGCGTTGTCGTCCATGTCTGCGCTGTGCTATTCGATTGTCGTGGACTTCCGGCTCCCACGCTGCCGCAAGCCTTGTCCATCTAAGGTTCGAGTGTGTTGCCACTCGCTTTGCCCACCGCCATTTTCGTCTGTAGTATACTGTTGTTCACTCGTCCACGTGAAAGCGGGCAGCGAGATCTGTAGCCGCATGTGTGGCTCTGGATGCTGAGCGTATCCCCACAAACGTTGCCTCTGACATCTGTGGGGGGTGAGAGACTGCGAGCGGCCACGAGCGAGGCGACCCCCCACCAGCGACCCCCCCCACCAGTCCAAGAACCGATGGGCTGCGGCAAAGGAGGGCTCGGACTTCTCTGGGGCGACAAACACATCCGCTTCCACGGCCTCGCGGACTGGGCCCCTGGGCCGCGACCCCGCGCATACGGAGCGTTTTTGTCCGCCGCTGCCCCGCGCGGAACGTGCCCGTGGGACCGCGCATCCGCGGGATCGCGCCCAGGGGTCCAGACCTCGAGGGCGTGGATGTTCTAGACACGTTCGCCGCTCGTGAGCTGCATCATCGAGCCTGCTCGGCTCGACGTCCGAGCGGGCCCGAGCGCCGCGCAGCCCCGGCGCGGCCCGCGCCGGCCCCTGCGGGCCCTCGCCCGCCCGCCAGAGCGGCAGCGGCCGGGCGCACGCTGGCGACGCCGGCGCGGTCGCCCGCAGCAGAGCCCACGCGGCAGCAGCGGCTGTGAGCACGGGGGCGCGCGCGCGCCATCGCGCGCACGCCACGGCCGCGCGGGCCATGCCACCCGTTGCTGCCCCCGTCGATCACCCCCTCTCGGGCCCCGGGGCCGCTCTCGGCAGCTGGCCTGGCAGCCACGCCACGGTGCGGTGATCGGTCCGACGGCCTCGGGTGCTCCGACGGGCGCCGCGCGTCTAGGAGGAGGAGGACGAGGAGGACGGAAGATCGGTTTAGCTGGCTTACGTGCTGCAAGAAGGGCGACGTGCAGAGGAGCAGTGGGCCCATCCGGAGCAGCTCGAGCGCCTCCAGCTCTTCGCGTCCTGCTGAGAGACGGCCAGGTGTCATCGAACTGGCTTACCCCGAGATTCCGCGGCGACGATCTGTCCTTCTCTCTCTGTCTCTCTCTCTCTCTCTCTTCCTCTCTCTCCATCTCTCTTTTCCCCTTTCTTCTTCTCTCTCTCTCTCTCTCTCTCTTTCTCTCGCTCTTTTTTTGTTATCACTCTCTCTCTCTCTCTCTCTCTGGCGGCTCCGTGTTCCGTGCTCGCCCCCGCCGCCCCGTCGCCGCCTCGTCGCCGCCCGTCGTCTGGACGGGGTTGTCGGTCTAGCAGCTCCGTGCTCGCCGTCGTCGCCCCGTCGCCGCCTAGGCCTAGAGTGTCCTCTAGAAAAAAAAAAGATCTACGCCACCTCCCCTCCAGATTACATATGATCCTGCCCCATCGTTTCTATTCGATACGAATTCATACAATCCAAACCATACCCCCTTTGTCAACCCCATCTTGGTCCCTGTCGAGACAAACTATGCGCGCGCACTCGACTATCAAAAACCCGAAGAAATTGAAAATACCTGCCAAGGGAAAAAAATGACGATGTCGACGAGGGCGCGTCGCCGCGCGTGCATGTCGAATTCGCTCGAACGTCTTAGGGTCCGTCGTGATTTTGACATCGAGCTTCCCGACCGCACATACAACAACAACTCCTTTGCAACACTTATATATAAAGACATACATACATACATTCATACAGACATACATACATACGGACATACATACAGACATACATACATGCATAAATGTGTGTTGCGTGTGCGTGTGCGTGTGCGTGTGCGTGTGCGTGTGCGTGTGCGTGTGCGTGTGCGTGTGTGTGTGTGCGTGTGTGCGCGAGAATATGTGTGTGTGAATATGTGTGTGTGCGTGCGCGAGGCACTCTTGCGAAATCCTTGCGAAAACAATCGGTTCACAACTTGCTTGTCAATTGCGACCAAATGGGCGTCTCGCGCGCGCATGCCGAGACCATTCGGACACCCTTGCACGCTTGCTGGGGGGGGGGGGGGGCTCGACCCCTTTCAAAGAATACCATGCGGAAAACTTGCGCCCGTCGGCCGCGGCGCGAACATGTCGAAATCCTCTCAAAACTCTCATCGCCGACACGTCGGCACCATCATCACCATCGGCGTGAACAGCATCGGCGACATCATTGGCCTTGCCGTCGTCATCGTCATCATCTTCACCAGCATCGATACTATTACCATCGTGTCTGCCTTTGTTGACGTCGCCATGATACCGCGCACGCTCGAGTTACTCACTAGCACTGAAAGGCACGCGCGTCAGCGTGGCCTGCAAGACGCGCTGGGGAGTCCCCAGCGGTCAACGCCATCGCGGCCGCGTCGATCGCGACAGACTAACCAGCCACTCCGCGCGTGAGCCTGCGCGCGCCAGCGCGGCCGAGACGATGCGCCAGCCAGCGCAAGGCAGTCATCGCAATCGCAGCGGTATGGGTTTTGCAAACCAAGTTGCCGGTGGGTGGCTGTGCCGATTCCCCGGATGATTGCGCGCGCAGCAGGATGGACAGCTCACTAGTGAGCCTTGGTTGATTCTCGTTCCTGAGGAAAGTAGATCGACTCCCTGTAGACCGCATGCGTTAAATGTGGTTCCGCCCCAGCGCTCATCTTAAATATGACTTCGGACCATCCCAGAACAGGCGGTATCGCCCCCCTTTCATCCTTGTCAAATAATACGACGCGCGCGCTCGTTTATCGAAAACCTTCAGCTTTCAAAACTCATTCTAAAAGCAATGCGACAAGGTCGGCACTCGCGCGCTGTCGCGTGCGCGTGCCGGAATCCTTCACAAACTGTTGCTTGCGCATGATATCAAGACCGATGTTCCCTAACATCTCTGAGGGGGAGGACAATGGCCTCGCGCCGTGAATTTCTATAAAAACAGCACGCGATCTGGCGAAATCTCAAGGCAACCATCAGATTCTGAACATGTCCATCAAGCGCGAACAAGATGGCCTCTCGCGCGCGCGTGCTGGGATCATTCGAACGCTCTTGCGCGCTTGATAATGGGGCGAAATCCCTGTCAAAGAATACCATGCGGGCGACGCGCGCCCGTCGGACGCGCGCGCATGTCTAAATCTCTCCAAAAACTCCATCGCCGACAAGTGGGCACCATCATAGCCAACGGCGTGATCAGCATCGGCGCCGTCGATGGCCTTGCCGTCGTGATCGTCATCATTGTCACCCGCATCGCTATCATCATCGCGTCTGCCGTCGTCGACGTCGCCATCGTGCTGCGACCGCCGAGTCACCGACTCGCTCCGAAGTGCCCGCGCGCCAGCGCGGCCTGCGAGACAGGCTGGGCCGCCCCTGGCGGTCGGCGCCACCGCGGCGGCGTCGGTGGCGCCAGACTGGCTGGGCGCTCTGAGCGCGAGCCCGCGCGCGCCAGCGCGCCCGCCGCGATGCGCCAGCCAGCGCCAAGCAGTCATCGTAATCGCCGCCGCATGGGTTTTGCAAGTGCGCGAGCAGTAGAGTTGGCAACTCACTGCGAACACTGCAATGTCACCGCATAGATCCCACAAAAAGGAACGCGCACCCACCCACCCGCCCTCATCGCCCCCCGCCCCCCCCTGGGATAAAAGAATTGGCGCATGATGCCACCCCGTCGTTCATCTGACACATGCATTCGCACCGGCCCAGGCAGGCCGCCATCAGCCCCTCATGCCTGACAAGTGGGAATGCGCACATACTCTCGTCAATCAAAATCACACATGCTCAGCCATTCCCTGCAACGCCATACTCGCGCGTCGTCGCGCGCGTGCCGAAATCATGTAAAAGTCATCGGTTTCGACAAGACTTCAAGATCGCCCCCCGGAGCGATAGAACAGAAACCAAAGCAGTTACAACATGAACCTTCAAACACAATTATGATTCAACCCTCGCTAAATGCGACCAAGCGGGCCTCTCGCACGTGCACGTCGAGATCATTCGAACCCCCGCGCGCGCTTGCTAGGCGGGCGCGACCCCTGTCAAATGATACCACGCGGGCCACTCGCACCCGTTATGTCCAAATCCGCCCGGAAACTTCGGAACGAACGCGTTGACACCATCATCGTCATCTGCGCGGGTCAGCATCGGCGTCGTCATTGGCCTTGCCGTCGTCGCCGTCATCATCGTCACCAGCATCGCTGCTATCATGATCGCGCCTGCCTTTTCGACGTCACCATGATGCCGCGCGCGCACGAGTCACCGACTCGCACCGGTGTGCCCGCGCGTCAGCGCGGCCCGCGAGACGCGCTGGGAAGTCCCCAACGGTCAATGCAACCGCGGCCGCGTCGGTGGCGCCAGACTAGCTCTCCGCTCTGCGCGCAGAACCTGCGCGCGCTAGCGCGGTCATGGCGATGCGCCAGCCAGCGCCCAGCAGTCATCGCAATCGCCGCCGCATGGCTTTTGCAAACCAAGTTGCAGGCGAGTCCGGGTGGGGCGATTGCGCGAGCAATGGAATTGACAACTCACTGCGAACTCACATCAAATGCACAACATAAACTGCTCCACGAAGACTGCACCTCATTGATGTGTATACATATAGATCTATCGGAGGTTGGGGGGCGTGAACGGAAGTGACCCCAATCGGAAAATCGGTTTCGGTTTCGGTTCGCGTCGCGCGCGCGGGCGAGGCGAAGCTGCGCGAGTTCCTGCACTGGTAGAAGCCACATGGAGCGCAAGAGGCCGCCCGTCCCCCCCGGCCGGGCGGGCCTCCCGATGGTTGTCCGGATGGTTGTCCCGATGGTTGACCCGATGGTCGCCCCGATGGTTGCCCCGATGGTTGTCCCGATGGTTGTCCCGATGGTTGTCCCGCTGGTTATCCAGATGGTAGTCCCGATGGTCGCCCCGATGGTCGCCCCGATCGTTGCCCCGATGGTTGCCCCGATGGTTGCCCCGATGGTTGCCCCGGTGGTTGTCCCGATGGTTGCCCCGATGGTCGTCCCCATGGTTGCCCCGATGATTGTCCCGATGGTTGCGCCGATGGGTGTCCCGATGGTTGTCCCGATGGTTGTCCCCATGGTTGTCTCGATGGCTGTCCCGATGGCTGCCCCGGTGGCGGCCCCGATGGTTGCCCCGAAAGTTGCCCCGATGGTTTTCCCGATGGTTGACCCGATGTTTGTCCCGATGGTTGCCCCGGTGGTTGCCCCGATGGCTGACTCGATGGTTGCCCAGCTTGCTGCCCCGATGGCTGCTCCGACGGTTGCCCCGGCGGTTGCCCCGATGGTTGCCCCGACGGTTGACCCAATAGAGAGGTCGGTAGATAGGTAGACCGAGAGATGGATAGGTTGCTTGACTTGTCGATGGAAACATGGAACGATACATAGAGTTACTAGATCAGAAGCAAGCGGAAGTAGGTGGCATCTACTTGCTGGCGCAGTCTTTGGCGCGGCAGGTGGGAGTCATCGCGCATCGACCGCCTCCTCGCCCCCCCATCAGACTCCTTATCGCCCGAATGGGTGGTCCTATCGGCATATGTGCATTCACTTGCGCGCGAACGACGAAATCCTTACAAAACCTCCATCGCCGACGCGCGGGCACCATCATCGCCATCGGTGTGATCAGCATTGGCGCCGTCATTGGCCTTGCCGTCGCCACCGTCATCATCGTTGCCATCATCGCCAATCGCTACTATCATCATCGAGTCTGCTCTTGTCGACGTCGCCAAAATACCGCGACCGCCCGAGCCACCGACCCGCGCCGATGCGCCCGCGCGTCAGCGCGGCCTGCGAAACGCTCCGCAAGTCCACAGCGGTCAGCGCCACCGCGGCCGCGTCAGTCACGCCTAGCTAGCTGGCCGCCCTGCGCGCGAGCAGCGACACGCCAGCCAGCGACCCGCCATCATCGCAGTCGCCGCCGCATGGGTTTCGCAAGCCAAATTGTGAACAGGTGTGCGGGATGATTGCGCAATCAAGTAAGTTGACAACTCAATGCGCACAAAATGCAAGTGCACCGCGCAGCTTGCACCACATGGGTTCCCCCCCTCTCGGCTTCATCGGCCGCTCTCCCCCTGCCCGGGATAAGTGCACTTACGCATGACGCTGCCCATCGTAAACATGAGCTCATACCATCCCAATGAAGCCGCCATCGCCCCCTTCATCCCTGGCAAATGATATGATTCGCGTGCATTCGTTCATAAAGTTCGCGCGATCCTCGCAACCAAAAGAAAATGGCGCGCGCGTCGTCGAGAGCGCATGCCGGAATCTGGGATTCCTGAAAATTCCACGGTCGAGCTCCCTGACATGACATAAACAGGTGTTGCAACACATTTCGTCAACAAAAAAGCTGGGCGAGCGCCCCCTCGAATTCTTCCAATACCATCGGCTTTTCAACTTTTCGCCGCACGCGGCGACCGAGCGGGCATCTCGCACGTGCATGTCGAGATCATCCGAGCGCCCTCGCGCGCTTGTTAGGGGTGGCATTCTAGGGGGGGCACGGCTCCTGTAAAATCACACCACGCGGGCCACTCGCGCCCGTCGGCCGCGCGCGCATGTCGAAATCGTTCGAACAACAACTTCATCGCCGACGCGTGGACGCCATCATCGTCTTTGTCGCGATCAGCATTGGCACCGTCGTTGGTCTTGCCGTTCATCGTCGCCGTTGCCACCTTCGTCACTATCACCATCGAGTCTGCTTCTGCCGCCGTCGCCATGATACCGCGCCCGCGCGAGTCACCGACGCGCGACGAAGCGCCCGCGCATCAGCGCGGCCTACGAGACGCGCTGGGAAGTCCACAGCGGTCAGCGCCACTGCGGCCGCGTCGGTCGCGCCTAAATGGCCGGCCGCGCTAGCGCGCGGCCGCGGCGCGCGCCAACTAGCGCCGAGCAGTAATCGCAACCGCCGCCGCGTGGGCGGGCGGCAACGAATCGCGGGCGGGCGGGCGGGGCGAGTGCGCGAGCAATGGAGTTGATGACTTCATGTTCTGCAAGGCGATTGCCCCACATAGATTCTTCTTCCCAAGAGGTGTTGAGATCTACTCGCCCCCCCTTGACATTAGCGCCCCCTGCTTTCGCGCTGCAATTTGTCCTATGATTCTGCCCCGTCGCCCGTCCGAAATTTGAAGTCACGCCACCTCGGGCAGGTCGGCATCGGTGCCCGTGCCCCCCCGCCATCCTCGGCAAGGAAAAGCTGCGCGCGCGCAAAGCATCCATTCTCGAAAATCCCCGGCAAAAGACGGGGCGAAGCGCGCGCGCGCGTCGTCGCGCGCGCACCCAGATCCTCGGAAAAAACATTCGGCCACGCAAGGATTCCAGCACCGAGCGCCCCGACAACATCTTAAAGCATCTGATCTCGCGCGGAGAAGTGCTGATCAAATAACGCCCGAGGACTTGCGAATTCTTTTCTCTTAAAAAAAACAGTGGTTCTTTAAAACGTGTCCATGCGACGCTACCAAGAGCGCTTCTCTCTCTCTCTCTCTCTCTCTCTCTCTCGCGCGCGTCGACATCGCTCGAGCGCCCCCGCGCGCGCCATTGCGAGAATCCCTCGCAAAAGACTCGGGTTTCGTGCCGAATTCAAAAACCAGCGCTCCGATAAAACATGCCTGAACATGGGGCTTCGCAGCCAGAGCTGCCTGCGCGTGCATCAACATTCTGCCGACAGGCCTCTCGCGCCGCGCGTCGAAATCACCCGGGCGCCCTTGCGCGCCGGGGGGGGGGGGGGGGGGGGGCGCGATCCGCGCCCGTGATAGCGCGCGGGCCACCCTCGCGCGGCGGCCGCGCGCGCGCGTCGAACTCCTTGCAAAACCTTCATCGCCGACGCGAGGGCGCCGCCATCGTCCTCGACATGACCAGCATCGGCGCAGTCATTGGCATTGCCGTCGTAGTTGCCATCGTCGTCGTCAGCATCGCAACTATCATCCTCGCGTCTCGACGCCGATGTTGCCGCAGTACCGCGCCCGCCCAAGTGGCCGTCTCGCACTGGAGTGCCCGCTGGGAAATGCCCAGAGGTCAGCGCCGCCGCGGTCGCGTCGGTCGCGTCAAACTAGATGGCCTCTGCGCGCGCGAGCATGCGCGGGCCAGCGCGGCCGCGGAGATGCACCAGCCAACGCCGCGCGCTCATCGCAATCGCGGCCGCGCGTGCTGCGCAAAACACGTTGCGGGCGGGCGGGTGGGATGATTGCGCGAGCACTGGAACTGACAACTGCATTTTCCGATAAAAATTGCACCGCGTACATCGCACAACCTACATTCTCTTCTCTGTTCTAACAAATGATCCGGATCCACCACCGCCACCGCCCCCAGGGTCATCGCCCCCCCCCCTGGGAGAGGACAACTTACATATGACTCTGCCCCGTTGTCCCACTCAAACTGGAACTCCCACGCCGTCCAAGCCTGGCCGACATCGCCCCCCTCCCCCCCCCCGCCCCCCCACCCGCGCCCCCTCTCATCCATGTCAGGGCACGCCATGCGCGCGCGCTCGCTCATCCCGAATCACGCGCGCGCCAAAACCCCAAACGCAAAAAAAACAAAGAGAGAGAGCGAGAGAGAGAGAGAGAGAGGAAAGCAAACAAGAAAATAAAATTAATACATAAATAAGGAAAGAAAGGAAACACGAGAGTGAGAGGGGGGAAAACTGCGCGCGTCGTCTCGCGCGCATGCCAGGATCATTCCTAAACCATAGGTCCAGCACGGATGTCAAAACCGAGGCTTCCGAACACGTCCAGAGCATCAAACGGCATTACAACGTCATGCATCCCAAAAATATGCGCGCCAATGCGAGCCCTGGCGAACACGATGCACGTTTTTATCATTATTATTATTATTATTACTAATGCGTCTCAACTGCGACCGAGCGGGCCTCTCGCGCGCGCGCGTCGATGCTCGCGCGCCCGGGGGTGGGCGCGCGCGACCCCGGCCAGAATATGCAACGCGGGCCACTCGCGCCCGTTGGCCGCGCGCGCGCGTCCATGAGTCTGCCCGACAGCGGACGCGTGGACGCCATCGTCATCGGCGCGGTCAGCATCGGCGCCGTCATTGGCCTTGCCGTCGCCATCGTCACATCGCCACCAGCAACGCCACTATCGCGATCGCGCCTGCCATCTTCGACGCTTGCCATGATGCCGCGCGCGCGCGAGCCACCGACTCGCACTGGAGTGCCCGCGGGGTAATGCCCAGGAGTCAGCGCCGCCGCGGCCGCGTCGGTCGCGCCAAACTAGCTGGCCACTGCGCGCGCGAACATGCGCAAGCTAGCGCGGCCGCGGAGATGCACCAGTCAACGCCGAGCACTCGTTGCAATCGCCACCTCATTCTTGCTGCAAAACATGTCGCTGGCGGGCGGGCGGGGCGATTGCGCGAGCACTGGAATCGACGCCTGCGAGTTCCACGAATGAACTGCACCAAGCGCATCGCACAACCGAGGGCGGGGGACTCGGCGGCGGCGGTCCGGGGCACGCGCCGCGGCAGTATTTTGCACTCCCGCCTCGGCGCCGCGCGCACTTTTTTTCTCAAACATGGCGTTCTCGCCTCGGCGCCGATCGCGTTTTTAATCGCATCCTGAGAGCGATTGGAGCCTCGCTGGGACTGCGGAAATCGGCGGGGCCTGCGCGCGGCGTCCGCCGTATTCGTCTGGGTCGGCAGGGCCTGCGCGCGGCGTCCGCCGTTTCCAGGGACTCCTTGATGCGCGTTCCTTACGAGGGATTCCTTAGTGCGAATGTTTTAGTAATCGTTCCTTAAGAACTTCCCAGTACATATTCCTTCGCACAGACTCCTTGGTAAAGAACCCGTAGCAACAGGTCCCCCATGCAGATTGTTGACTAAATATTCGTTTGTCAAGATTCATCACAATATATTCATGAATAGCGATTCCTTCCCGACGATCTCCTTGGCGAGGACCCCTTGATCAAAACTTTACTGCGGGTTCCTCGGCAAGGACTCTTGAGGAAGGACTCCTTCATGCAGATTCCATAATGCAGATTCCTTCGCACATGCTCCTTAAGATGCCTTAGTAAGGGTTCCTTCGCGGAGACTCCTCAATGCACATTCCTAGCTGGGGATTCCTCAGCACGGGCCCATGGACACAGGTTGCTCGATGTAGATTCCGGAGCAAGGGCTCCAGGATGCAAATTCCTTACCAAGGACCCCATGGATAGGGATTCCATCGCATGGACTCCCTCGCGAAGCTCCCCCACCAAGGACTCCTGAATGAGGATTCCTGAATGGGGATTTCCTAGCAAGGAAGCCTTTACAACTACTCCTTTATACGTATCCCTTAATGAAGGGTGCCTTAATACATTTTCCTTGGCAATGCGTGAGCAAGATGCCTTAATGCATATTCCTTAATGCAGATTTCTCAATGCATATCCTTAATCCATATTCCCTAAGCAGTAAGAAATCCTTGATGAAGAGCGCTCACTGGGCATTCTTAAATAATGATTCCTGAGTGAGGATTTCTCTGCAAGAGGTTCCTGGGCAAGGATTACTTACCAAGGAGTCCTTCGCAAATATCCTCCCGCGAATATTCCTCACGAAAAAGAAAACCGTGCCACATATTTTCGCCCCGGGATGTCGCGGCAAATGTCCCTTGCAACAAAATCCGCCCGTGCAGATTCCGCGCTAAGGACTCCTTGGCCACGATTCCTCGTTCAGGGCCCCTCAAGAAAGTCTCTGCGCGAAGGGGTTCTTCGACGGATTCCATAACAAGGATTCCTCGGCAACGATGTCTGGCACGCACTCCTCCATGAAGATTTCTCGCCAGGGATTCCTTGGACAATATTCATCGCAAACCACAACTTTCTTAAACGCAATGAAAAATATGAAAGGATTCCGTAGCGATGATTCCTCGATCAGGATTCCTCCGCGATGGCCCTTCAATCAGCGTTCCATAGTACTGGTTCCACAATGAATAGCGTGTAATGCCAAGCACTAACTAGCGATGCCATGCAATGGCAAGAGCAGGGCCGCGCTTTGCCAAGCATCGCCAAACACGACCAACCAACGCAAAGAAATGCCATGCACGACCAACGAATATCAATAATCTCAGAATAATGTAGAGCAGCCCCAATAATGACCAAGCAATTCCCAACAACGCCAAGCGCGAAGCGCGACCATCACATGCAAAGCATTTCCTACCACTGCCAGGCACTGGCAACAGCAGGACCACACATTGCCAAGCACCGCCTAACATGACCAACCATTGCCAAGCAATGCCAAGCACGACCATTCAATGCCATGCGCGACCAAGCAACGCCAAGCATGACCAAGCAGCACCACGCAATGCCAAGCACGATTGCTCAATGCCGCACACGACCATTCAATGCCGAGCAATGCTAAGGTCGACCACTCAACGCCGCGCACAACCGCAAGCACGAATAACCAATGCGAAGCAAAGCCGAGCACGACCATTCAATGCCAAGCACAACTAAGCAACGCCAAACACAACCAAGCAAGGCCAAGCATGAGCACTCGATGGCAACCAGTACCAAACATGACCAACCATCGCCAATCAATGCCCCGTCCATTAGCACTGGGGCATTTCACTAGCAATGGAACATCCTTCAAATATACAGGGTATCGCGCCGGGTCGCCTCCGCAAGGAGCCACCAGTCTGACGCGAACGCCGCCAGGGCCACGCCGCAAGCGCGCCGCCGTCGACGAGCGAGAAAAAACGCAAGGGGCAGGCAAAGGGAGGACGAGGGCCGGGAGGCCAAAGGGGCACCGTGGCCATCGGCAGCGGCGGCGGCGGGGCAGGCTCTCGAAACCAACGATAGCGGCGGCCTAGGAGAGGGGAGAGGGGGGCACCCCCGCTCGGCGATTTGTCGCGCCCCCCCCCCCGCGCCCCCCCCCCCCCCCTTGGGGCGCCGCCGGAGGAGCGCGGTTCACTGCCGCCCAGGAGGGGGGGAAGTGGGGCGGGAGCTCCTGCCCTTTACTCCCTCTCCTTCTCTGCCTCAGCGTTCCCCTTTGTCACCCCCTCCCCCTTCGCCTCTCCCCTCCTCGTCGCCCCCTCCTCCTTCGCCCCCCCGCTCGTCTTTCCCCTTCTTTCCGCGCCCCCCGAGACCGCCGCCCCAGGGCCCCCCCGTGCTGGCGCAACCAATAATATATCTTCCGATAGGAAACTCGGATCTACCACCACCACCGCCCCCAGGGTCATCGCTTCCCCCGGGATAAAACGACTTACGGATGACTCTGCCCCGTCGTCCATCTCAAATTTGAACTCCCACCGCCCGAGCCCAGCCGACCCCCCCCCCTCACCCCTGCGAGGTCACGCTATGCGCGCGCACCCGCTGACCCCACATCCCCCGTTGTTCGCTACCCACAGCGGGGAGAGAGAGAGAGAGAGAGAGAGAGAGAGTCAGTGAGTGAGTGAGTGAGTGAGTGAGTGAGAGTGAGTGAGTGAGTGAGAGAGAGAGAGAGAGAGAGAGAGAGCGACAGAGACAGAGACAGAGAGAGAGAGAGAAAGAGAAAGAGAGAGAGAGAGAGAGCGCAATACAAAGAGAGAGAGAGAGAAGGGACAACTTATCCAGGCGAAGGACCCAACCATACGCAAGTGTGAAAACCGCAGGACAGTTGGGACGAAGCAAGGGGGAAATTCCTCATGGGGCCACGAACTGTGTGAGGGGTGCACCAAACTGGCGCGGGGCCGCCATGCGAACCCTGCCACTGGGGCCTTCGGTGGAGCTCCCTATGGGGCCACGAACCGCGTGAGGGGTGCGCCAACATGGTGCGGGGCCGCCATGCGAACCCTGCCTCTGGGGCCTTCGGTGGAGCTCCCTATGGGGCCACGAACCGTGTGAGGGGTGCACCAAACTGGCGCGGGGCCGCCATGCGAACCCTGCCACTGGGGCGTTCGGTGGAACTCCCTATGGGGCCACGAACCGTGTGACCCCAAAATGGTGCGGGGCCGCCATGCGAACCCTGCCACTGGGGCTTTCGGTGGAGCTCCCTATGGGGCCACGAACCGTGTGAGGGGTGCACCAAACTGGCGCGGGGCCGCCATGCGAACCCTGCCTCTGGGGCCTTCGGTGGAGCCCCCTATGGGGCCACAAACCGTTCACCGGGGTGCGCCAAAATGGCGCGGGGCCGCCTTGCGAACCCTGCCACTGAGCTCCCTATGGGGCCACGAACCGTGTGAGGGGTGCACCAAACTGGCGCGGGGCCGCCGTGCGAACCCTGCCACTGGGGCCTTCGGTGGAGCTCCTTATGGGGCCACGAACCGTGTGAGGGTTGCGCTAAAATGGTGCGGGGCCGCCATGCGAACCCTGCCACGGGGGCCTTCGGTGGAGCTCCATCGAGGACCCAACACCACAGGATGGTTGGGAAAAAAGAAAAAGAGAAAGAAAGAAAGAGAGAGAGAGAGAGAGAGAGAGAGAGAGAGAGAGAAACAATTATCCTGGCGAAAGACCCAACCATATGCAATTGTGAATAACGCTCTGTGGGTGCCGTTTTCGGTGGGGCTCCTTATGGGGCCACGAAAGGCGTGCCGCGAAACGCTGTCCTGGGCGTACGGGGCGCATGAGGGCGGTAGCACTGGGGCCTTCGGTGGAGCTCCCTATGGGGCCACGAAACGTGTGAGGGGTGTGCCGAAATGGGTGCGGCGCCGCCATGCGAACGCAGCCACTGGGGCCTTCGGTGGAGCTCCCTATGGGGCCACGAAACGTGTGAGGGGTGTGCCAAATGAGGTACGGCGCCGCCATGCCAACGCAGCCACTGGGGCCTTCGGTGGAGCTCCCTATGGGGCCACGAAGCGTGTGAGGGGTGTGCCAAATTGGGTGCGGCGCCGCCATGCGAACGCAGCCACTGGGGCCTTCGGTGGAGCTCCCTATGGGGCCACGAAACGTGTGAGGGGTGTGCCAAATTGGGTGCGGCGCCGCCATGCGAACGCAGCCACTGGGGCCTTCGGTGGAGCTCCCTATGGGGCCACGAAACGTGTGAGGGGTGTGCCAAATTGGGTGCGGCGCCGCCATGCGAACGCAGCCACTGGGGCCTTCGGTGGAGCTCCCTATGGGGCCACGAAACGTGTGAGGGGTGTGCCAAATTGGGTGCGGCGCCGCCATGCGAACGCAGCCACTGGGGCCTTCGGTGGAGCTCCCTATGGGGCCACGAAACGTGTGAGGGGTGTGCCAAATTGGGTGCGTAATGGGGCGCGATGCTGGGGTGGAGCCGGGTGGAGCCCTGCCTGGGGCCTTCGGTTGGGGCCACGGTGTGAGGGGTGTGCCGAAATGGGCGCGGCGCCGCTATGCGAACGGGGGCCTTCGGTGGAGCTCCCTATGGGGCCACGAAACGTGTGAGGGGTGTGCCGAAATGGGTGCGGCGCCGCCATGCGAACGCAGCCACTGGGGCCTTCGGCGGAGCTCCCTATGGGGCCACGAAACGTGTGAGGGGTGTGCCGAAATGGGTGCGGTGACGAGGGAGGGGGCAGCGGGAGGAAGGAGTGAACGCGGGGCGCTGTCTCTTCAAAACGAGGACCCAACCACAGGATGGTTTGGAAAAAAAACAGAGCGAACAGAAACACAAGCAACCGTCCACGCGCGCTCGTGATCGCACGCGAACGGCGGAATCATTCCAATACCTTCGGTTCCGCGCGGATATCAATAGCAAGGTTTCTGAGCAATTTCAGAACATCAACCGGCATTGCAGCATGGCGCATCCAAAAATATGCGCGCTCTTGCGAGTTCTTACGAACACAATGAATGCGGTTCGCCAGTTCCTCAACTGCGACCAAGCGGGCCTCTCGCCCGCGCGTCGAAATCCCCCGAACGCCGTCGATCGCGTGCCCGGGGGGGGTGGGCGGGCGCGATCCCTGTCAAATAATGCCACGCGGGCCACTCGCGCCCGTTGGCCGCGCGCGCATGTCCAAATCCGCCCGAAAACTTCACCGCGGACGCGTGGGCAACATCTTCAAAATCGTGGTCGGCGTCGGCGTCGTCACTGGCCTCGCCGTCGTCATCGTCGCATCGTCACCAGCATCGCTGCCATCATGATCGCGTCTGCACCTGTCGACGTCGCCATGATACAGCGCGCGCGCGAATCGCCGACTCGCGCTGAAGTGCCCGCGCGCCAGCGCGGCCCGCGCGACGCGCTGGGAAGTCCTCGGCGGTCAACGCCACCGCGGCCGCGTCGGTGGCGCCAGACAAGCTGGCCGCTCTGCGCGCGGCGCCTGTACTCGCTAGCGCGGACGCGGCGATGCGCCAGCCAGTGCCGAGCAGTCATCGCAATCAACGCCGCGTGGGTATTGCAAACCAAGTTGCGGGCCTGTCTGGGCGGGGCGATTGCGTGAGCAATGTAGTTGCCGACTCACTGCGAACGCGAATCAACTGCACCGCATGCATTGCCCCACGAAGAATGCACAACAAAGATGTGTATATTAAATGTGTATATGTATATGTAGCTATGCGTGTATAAATATAAATAGCTGGTACATTTTCCAAATCTCTGCCAGGCCCAAAGCAGGAATCCCAGATGGGACGATCTGCAAGTTTCCTTCAACGCGAGAAAATGCGAGGCGGGGGGCTCCAAACTGCCCGGCCAGGCTCGGAGCAAAAAGATGCCAGCGATTCGTTGAAAGTAAACCCTGTCAAGGGAAAGAAAGACAAAGGACAAGCGAGGGCGGGGGGGGGGTGAGCCGCAGAAAATACAGCAGACAACGGACATTGCAAGCACGCAGTCACGCAGACAACCGGCATGCACATTCTCCAAATCTCTGCCGGGATCCGAGGAGGCATCCCAGATGAGACGACGCGCCCGTTCCCTTCAATGCGGGGAAGCGCGAGGCGGGAAGCTCAGAGGCAGCCCAGCCGGGCTCAGATGAGAAAGACGCCAGTTATTCGTTGAAAGCAAGCCCGCGCCCACAGGAGAGACCTGGCCGCATCGCGCGCTGCGTCGATCGGCAATTTCACGCGCGCGCTGACGGCCCACCGCGGCGATGAGAACAGACGCGAGGCTCTGGCGCAGCTGACGAGGGCGCGGGCAGGCGACGCCAGTCCAATGGCGATTACTGACAGGGTCGCGGCCGACAAGTTCCACGCGCGCAGAGCCGGCGCGAGAACATGGCGACGGGGCTGCCGCGGCGGCCGAGCTCGCGACATTCGGCGCCAACATGCCAGAGAGCAATCCTGGCCCTCTTGCGCCAGGGCGCGCCGCGCCGGCAGTAGTCTAGAACGACTTCGCGGCAGCTGAGGCGACAGTTTCTTGAGAGACGGAACTTGCCGCGGCGCCGAGGCGCGAGGGATCTCGAGGACAACGGGGCACTTGCGCGACGTGCAGAGCCGAATTGTCTCGGCAGTAAAATCTATCAACTGGTCACCGACGCCCACTGCAGCTTGGCCCTTAGCGGCGAGGCCGGGGAAACCAAAAGGGAAAGGACCGAATGGGGGGGCGTCTGGCAGCAGAGAGCGCGGCACAGCGCGCGGCAAGCCAAACGCAGCGCGCCGCTTCGGCGAGGACCCCCCCCTGCACGCGGCGGGCGAACGCAGGGAAAGATGGATCTCGGCGGCGCGCTGCAATATCTAGACCAAGAGCGCTGCGCCGGCAGCTGCAAGTCTGTCTGGTCAAATTCGCACTACCGCAGGATAGCTCGAGGAAGACGCATCGGCCGAAGTCCTGACCGCGCTGAGCAGCCCGACGGTAGACGTTGGCCAGGCGCAGGCTCGCGGAGAGGCGGAGGCAGCAGCTGCTGGACCTCGCTTCCGACCAGCCCCTGCTCAACGATCGGAAAGGAGCGAGCCTCCGCGCAGCGGTCGAACTCCAGCGCCCAGGGGGGGGGCCTTGTTCGACGGCGCGAGGGCCCCGGTCTCGTTGCCGCGCATCTTCAGAGGCTGGCCGGCGGCCCGCCGCCCCCTCTTCTGGACAGCCACCCCGCGGTGGAGGGAGTAGAGATGAGGGCCCAGCGCTGCGAGCTCGACGAGGCCGCGGGCCGCGTCGACCTGCGTCCCGAGCACGCTCGCCGCGGACAGTCAGGGGGGAACGCCGTCGCCCACGGCGCGCTTCAGCGCCGCTATCACCGGGCGAAGCCGGTCGTTCATGTCGAGCAGCACTGACTCGATGTCCGCCAGGGGCCCGCAGCGCTGCTTCTCGGCGGCAGGCTTCATCGCCTGGCGCGCCAGCGCCAACGGCGCGAGCGGCGCGGGCAGCGCTGTCGCCGTCGCGCGAGCCCGCGCGGCGCAGTCCAGCTGGAGGTGGACCGCCGATGGACCGCGGCGCCTCCGGCCCCCCGGCGTCGCCGAAGGAGGCGCCAGCGCGCGCGCGGTAGAAATTCAATGCAATTCCCCCCCCGCCGAGGGGGGCCTGGCGGTCGAGCCGCAGCGGTTGCAGCTGCAGCAGATAGGGCACCAGCAGGGCAGGACTTCGCACGCCGACTCGGACCAACCATCCCAGCTTGCCCCGAGAGCCCTTGTCCGAAGGGTTGAGCTCTGAGGGGCGCCACCTGGTAGCATTGCGAGACCCCGCGGTTAGAGGCAAGCAACAGACCTCACGTAGAGCGGGACGTAGATGGATTGACTTGGCACGGCCTTTGCAGAAGCCCAAACATAACTTTCAACGATCCAGGACGAGAACAAGCTTAGCTCCAAGATTGTGCGATGATCGTAAAGCACGACGAACGTTTAGTACAGCGGCGCCCCCTTCGAGGCCTAAGACGCCGCCTGGGGCGACGTGCCATAACAGCATCCCACTTGGAGGCCTCCAGGAGCTCAACAGAGACCTCCCCGGAGACGGCCGACATAATCTTGATGCGCGACATGAGACCGTCGCCCCCCGCGCCGACGATCGCGTCGTTCACCCCCGGAACGTGCTCGGCGGAGTCGGCGAAGCCGTTGGAGCAGGAAGACAGAAGTGGAGAGCCAAGAGCAGAAAGTGTTTTTTCGGCCCCGGCCATGGAGCACCGCCGACGCTCGCTGCACCGCCCGACTTCCCCGGCAGACTCGCGAGCAACCTGGCGGTGACAGACGGCCGACCCGAACGGCGACGCATCACTACGGCGCGCATCTGGCGACCACCGAGCCCGCTAGTCCACGCGACGGCAAGGTAACAAACACCTGGCGCGCCAGTGCTCCTGTCTCACTCGAGGCCAGAGAACTCGCCAATGGGGCGAGTCGATATGCTCATGCGCGAAGGCATAGCATTCGTCCAGGAGACAGAGGCTCTCGCACCGCAAACGAGTAGACCGTGCGATATGTCCAGCGATGCACTGCACCATCTTTCCTGAAGCCTTCCGCGGCGGAGCAAGGCCTCGATCCCCGGGCGCAGACACCTGAAGACCGACAGAGACCACCTCCCTCGACGCCTCTGAAACATCGTGAACGACGGGCCCCTTCACCTGGATATTCGAGATGATATCACGACTGACCTGGTCGGCGACGCCCTCGCTGGCAGAGAACGGGGCAGCGGCGACAGCGGTGGGAGACGAGAGCCCGGGAGGAGCCTGGCCGCCCTCGATCACCTGGCGGCCCTGGGCCCCGACGTCTCGGAGCGATTGCCCAACTGCAGCCCGGCGAAGATGCGCGGCCCAAAACCGCCCCGTAGGACGCGCAACTAGAGGCGGGGGCGATGGGGGGACCTGGGACAAGCGGGGCCCCATCAATCTCGTGGACCCCTGCGAGGTCACAAGGCATGGACGGGAGGCTGAAATTATCCTCGAGACCCTCGGGCCCCCTCGGGCGATAAGCGCACAACATACCAGTTGCAAGCTCTAGTGTTGAAAATGATACGGAGCTGGCCGCTGCATTTCGCGACGGAGAGTACCCCTCGGATCCCAGACTGAGGAGACTCGCGACGTCGCGCGAGCATCCCGCGCTAATGGAGCTGGAGCGGAAAGTACCTATAGCGGGATGGAGAGCGAAGGGCAGGATCAACATAAGGACCGTTCTCGCAGATGGACTGGCGCTGCCTCTCTGAGTCGGCAGCTGGCAAAAGCACACTATCACGCCATGCCCCATAGCCATTCACGATCGGCCCGAGACAGACGAGACTCCGCGGGCGCGGGGCAAGATCCTACCTCGGGCCATGCCACGAGGCGGTGTGCATAAGTTCTGCGGGTAGAGCTCTCTGGGTAGATGGCTGGCCCGGCAAGAAACTCTCTGAGGGATCGCTTGCAATTCAAATCGGCCGGCCAGGCACCCACCTGCGTAGAACGATACAGGACGCGCTGATGCGCGAAGCGCTGAAACGAATTAAGGGGGGAGCAGGGAGGACCAGAGCAAGAGGCTAGAGGGAACCTGTGCAGCTTGAGGCTGGCGATCGAGGCGCCAATCCCAGTCCAACATGTGCTCGCGGCGATGCTGTCTCTGCTTGACTGCATGGCAAGGGCGGCCTCCGCCGAGGGCGTCTGGCCGCCGTGACAAGAGAGGCAGCGGGAACAGGTCACGCTGGCGGTCAGCCTTCTGCGGGGCTGCCGCCGTATACGAAAAAGGAAGAAGGGTCGAGCCGCCGTTGTGCGGCTCAAAGGACGGCCCAGGGCACCCCCCCCGATCTCCCTGGCCGCGCTCATGGTCACTTACCGTCACCACTTTTGCCCACGCGAGAAGCTTTTCGTTCTTCTCTAGCTTTGCGTCGTCCTTTGGTCAAGGCATACTCCCGCGGGGGCTCCTTCGACACCCGTTCGGTCAGCTCTGGACAACCGCGCACACCTGAGCGCCCAATGTCCACTCCGTAGTGCAGGTGCGCGTCGCCAGCGCTGTCCCCTGCGTGGCCACTGAGCCTCTCGCGCCAGCGCTCCTCCTGCACGTGCAAGGAGCGCGCGAGCTGCACTGCCGTGGCGTCGCTCGGGAGGTTGATCTGGCCATGGCACGACACCGTCTCTAGCTGTTGGCAGCCAGGCTCATGTTCAGCCACTCCAGCATCCTGCCTATTATGCTTCACCCGAACGTGCCTCCCCGTCGCCGAGCCGCCGTGCAGCCCGATGTAGCGGCACACCCACATGCACGAGTGGCGGCCCTTGATCGGCCAATCAGGAAAGGCGTCCTCACAGAAGCCCAACTCCGCCCAGTCGAAGACCACCCCATACTCGCTAGCCAGGTCATACTGGGTCGGCATCGCGCGCAGGTCGCAATAGGCGCCGAGGCCCCCTGGGCCGACGGCACGCGCAGCAGCATCGGGAACCCCGCCTCCAGCCGCAGCGGCCGGCGCGGCGGGCGCGGCCGCTGGCGCAAGTGCGGTCCCCGTCACGGGGCCGCCGGCGCCAGCCGCGGCCGAGAGGGCGGCGGCAGCCCCACCCGTAGTGGCGGCGGCCGGCCGCCCCAGGAGCGGCGACCAT